>BOPP01000011.1:4579781-4633566 GCA_017312745.1 Gryllus bimaculatus
ATTATTATTATTATTATTATATTTCATACATTTATTATTTTCATTTTTGTCTTCCTTACGTTCTCTTATCTCAGTTTCTTTTTGTATTATGGATGGAAATAATTTTGTCCTTCACTAGATAGTGGCTGGATCTACATTCTGGGTCTCTGTGTGCCGTGACGTCTATTACTTTACTATGCAGTTAAATACTATAATGTCTGTACAGTAAAGTGATTAAATATTGTACTGTCTAGTGATTATGTAATCGATCACAGATCTCCTTCCTCTTACCTTATCTTCTGAACTAAACATATGCTTATCTTTATGTAGGAAGTGGCCGTTTCTAAATAATAAGTTCACACGGTTGAACCAATTTTGTTCTGTTTGAATAATTTAAAGAGTACAATTAAAACTATTTGAAAAGTTTGAAGAAAAAAATTGGTGCCGTTTTTGAGAAAAAGGCGTTTGAGTATTTCTGAAAATGCGAAATTTTGAGCTAGTTTTGACACAAAACTGTTGAGTTTTCGATAAGCTTTATATGACAATATTTAAAGCTCATGTACTCATAAATATAATGATGTGGACAAATTACCGCTAATGTAAATATTAACAAAGTGAGAGATATGTCAAAAAATTTCATTTGCGAACAAAACAAAAGAATATAGCAATATGGCGTTCACCACGTTAACGTGGCATCGTCGGCACCACAGTGGGTCCTCTGACCATGCGGCGTCGTCCTGTGTGAATGACGACTGATGCGGGTCGTTGCCTGTGTAGGGCGTGCCCGCCGCCCGCTGCGCCGCAGTAAATTAATAATTATTGAAAGAAATGATTAAAAAAATATAATTTCCTTAAAATTATAAGACTAACAAGGATAGAATAAGTGCTTTCTCGTTCTTTCAACTAAAATTAGCCACATTCATTCCGTAATTTTGAGGGGACGCAGCCGAGGTGTCGCTGAAAGTAAAAGGGATGCCAAAGGTATTCCATGCGTTACCAAATTGCCAAAACAAGAGGTGGTATTTCCAGACATGGGTTGCGACTTAAGATAAAGACCAAATATACGAAGAGGATTTATTCTAACCTTACAGTATATACAGCATGTCGCTTCTCATATATAGTTCAACGGCTTCCAAATGTCCCACTAGATAACGCGCACGATGCTGATTCGAGTGACGTCACGTTTCCGAACCTGTTACAAATTAAAATTATGCGACCAGACGCTGGCGGCCATGTTGCATGGAGAGCGAGAATAACACGATTACGCAGTACAAAATGCAACATTTACAAGAAATGCTTCATAAATCTGTTTCAATGTCTTGTAACAAGTTGTGGTATCTGTATTTAAAATTCCCGCTAATATTGTGACGCAAACTGGTATTTGATGTTCATTGGCTAAACTCGCATAAGATGCGCACCTCCCATGTCCCCGTTTCAACAATTCAACATGCTTCGGCGCTCTTGTTAAATCGATACATTCCGTCGACGGAATCCTTGAGCCGGAGTGTTGGCGCATCATACAAAGATAACAATTAGTTTTGACATTATAACGAACTTTGAGTGGCCGAAATACATAATTGAATGTAAAGTATAGGAAAGAATATTGTAGCCTCCCAGTTATTAAGAAATAGATATGAACAACCGATGACTTTATCGTGATTAGTGTTATCTAGATATTAACTTATAAAAATTTGATTGAATTACGACAATTTCTTGTTCATGACGTTTTTTTCAAAACACTAACTCATTGTGAGCATATAAGTGTGATTGTTATTGACAAGGAAAAGCTAATAAGATGAGATTTAAAACTTCCATGTCCAAAGAGCCGAAACATACAGAACTTGTTGGGTGTGTTGGTTGGTGCAATACAGAAGAGGTGTACACATGTGGGTAAGATCAATGTGAGAATGAATATTTCTTTTTAATGAAATTTTGATAAAAGAAAAATGACAGTCTTTATGAGGTATTAACTCCTTTTTAAATTAGTAATCTAACCTATTAAAATTGAGAAAATTAACTGTCATGTAAAGTATTGAATTAATCATTCAACACATTCCCTGCTACATTTAAATGGTTTAACGGTCTTCATAGAATAAAAGAAAAAATATAGAACAGAGTAGTGTCTAAAATTGAATAATACTTCAATAATGCTTGTGAATTAATGAACAATTAATTAAAATTAATATTTATTATAGTGATGATCATATTCTATTCAAGTGGAATCTTGTTACAAATGAAACTCTAAAAGTGACAGATCTACCTTCTGATTTGTATCCAACTGACCTTCATTGGTTTCCAAGAGCACATGGAAAGAAACAAGGTCTTGATTTGTTACTCATTACTGCGGCTGATGGTAAAAGGAACCGATTATATAATGTATCTCTTTATTTTCAATTATCTGCTACTTATTGCTAATAATTGTCATTTCATTTGTCAGGCAAGTATCATTTGATTAATAAGAATGGAAGATTTGAAAAAACAGTCGAAGCCCACAAAGGAGCAATTCTCAGTGGGCGTTGGAGTTACGATGGAGCAGGCCTTCTCACAGGTACTTTACACTTACAATATTGATATATTGAACTCCTTTCACTCTAACAAATGATGCTGTTGCATGGCAAAATTGTATTGAATCATTACTGAACAAATTGTTATAATGAATACTGATCTTTTGAGCAGTGGGTTTCTTTTTAAAACATTGTTGTATTATTCTGTTATAAATTTCTTCTGAAAAAAAAGGTTGTGTGCTTAAAAATCCCATGAAAAGTCTAGAGTATTTTCTTCTGATAGTCATGGAAAGGAAGATAAGGCAATACATACCAAACTATGTTCTCGATCATTATTTAACCATCATAATTGCCTAGGAAAGCTAAATACCAGTTGTGTAGTTTTAGTTACCTACATGTCTTAATTGATGTGGCACTAACATTTCTTGAAATGCTACTTTTCACCTACTTTATTACTTAAAAGAGAATATTAATTTTTTAAGAAACCACAAAAGAGCATTGACAGATGAGTAATACCAAGTAGTGGGAGACAGCCCCAGAACTTATTTTTTTTATTAACTGCATAAGTTCTTTTGGTTGCATGGAGAAATAATTATGTTTATGTATTTGTGGGGTGGGGAGGACTTGTCTTTGAAATAAGAGTTACCAACACACTCTGTGAAAGGGCCCCTCTGGATCCACTAAACCAGGCCTCTTGTTTTTTCAGGGCACCCCCTGGAGATCATACAAACATTTTTAAAACATGCTGTTGTATTACAAACATTTTTGGGCATCCAAAGTGGGTTTTAAAAATGATGAAGTCACTTTATTGCGATTTGTTATGAAAAATGAACTACATAAACTGAAAGAAAGAGAATACATGAAGTGTTGATGATTTCTAATTTGCATGATTCCCTTTTTGTTTGAAGAAACTTTTTAACAGTATCTGAAGCTTTAGTCAAAATGTAAATGTGCCTATTAGATATTTCTTTGGTCTAGTATTCTGTTCCAAATATCTGATATTTCTTTGAAGTTAAAAGGTCTTGACAAATATTGAATTTTTTATAAATATCTTTCAGCTGGGGAGGATGGACAGGTCAAAATATGGTCACGTAGTGGAATGTTACGTTCTACAATCTTACAAAGTGATACTCCTGTGTATTCTGCTACATGGGGGCCAGATTCAAATCAAGTTCTTCATACTTTGGGCAAAATGTTAGTCATTAAACCTTTAACACCCAACAGCAAAGTAAACAAGGTAATCATAAGATTTTTGTATTTAGCCTTTATTTGTATAGTTTTTGCACTGGATGAACTTACATTAAAAATACCACCTGTCTAATTTTGATAAAACATTTTTTATATTCTTTCCTTTTACATTCGTCACTTGGAGAAAACTGAAGAATATGAGATTTACATTTCACATAGTAACTCGCATGTCACTTAAAATTGGATGAGAATTCATAATGTTTGGCTCCTAGTGGAAAAAGTTACTCGCAGTTTTTTGATAGGAGTGATGGTTTGAGCATGACTATGCTTGTCGGGCTTCATATTCATTAATTGACGCTATTATATTTTAAAGTCTTATGGGCTAAAGCTATAAAATATGTATGAACAACTGGTATAACAATATGTATTACATAACAACTGAAGTGCTTAGTCAACAGAGATGCTTCAAAAAATGTAGAAAACATTTCTTTATTCAAAACAACAAAAATGTGTATTATTAATTACATTTTATTTTTCCAAATCTATCCAGGAAAGCAGAATAATTTGTTAAAATACTGTATGTGCATGTAGATCATTTTTCTTCTAAAATATTTTCAAAATGTTTCACTTAGATTAATTTGCACTTCATTGCTTTGCTTATGTGCATTGTATAATAATAGATTAACATTTTATAAAGGTTGAACTACTATATTCGTTTATATTTATTGATCTCTTATGTAAATTTGATACTTGATTTACTGGTAGGATTTTTGCAAAGTGTTAATGTATTTGTAATGTGAATTAAATAAGGATATCCATAATAATGAATTATAAATATATTTATTCACTTACATCCTCTAAGTAATTTTGCGTCTTTTCAATGTGCACACTTTCACACAAATATTAATACTATTTTAAATGCAAACTTCATGGGGCACAAACCTTTTTGGGCATAAATGTAATGATCTTAATAACTCTACTCTTACTCATATTGCAGTGGAAAGCACATGACGGTATTATTCTGAAAGTTGCATGGAATCCTAGTAACAATTTAATTGTTTCTGGAGGAGAAGATTGTCGTTACAAAGTGAGTATCTTCTACCTTTTCAGATTTTTGTTAAATAAATTTATGATAAAAATTGACAACTATAATAATTTAAATTCAATTAATTTAATGTTAAATTATTGGCAAAATATATAATTTATTTTGTATTATATACAGGTTTGGGACACCTATGGGCGACAATTGTATGGTAGTCACCCACATGATTATCCCATCACAGCTTTAGCGTGGTCTCCAATGGGTGATCTGTTTGCAATGGGCTCGTACAACACTTTGCGTTTATGTGACAAAACCGGAGTATGATATTCCATATCTCTCTCTTTTTTTTCCTCCTCTCTCTCTCTCTCTCCAACATTTCACCTTTCCACATTTCAACTTAATATTGAATGAATGCATTCTGAAGTTAATAGTGCATAGTAAGAGTAATTAGCATGTTTAATTTTTAGTAGTTTGAGTTCACTAACAAGTTTTTTGTTGCAGTGGTCTTATTCACTAGAGAAACCCAATACTGGTAGTGTGTTTAACATTGCATGGTCAAGTGATGGAACACAGGTGGCAGGTGCCTGTGGAAATGGTCATATTATCTTTGCACACATCATTGAAAGGTTGCTAATAACTTCATTGTATCAGTCATATAATGTTCATTATTGTTTAATCCAAGCTAAAGCCACTTGTGTATAACAAACTGAGGCTTTGGCTTGGATTAGTTTAAATAATTTAAGACTGACAATGCATACCTTTGTGAACAGATATCAAGAATCTCATAATAGAAACATTCTTCCTAGTGTAATGTGGTTCTCCAAAATATTGCATGCATTACAGAAATAATCTTATAAAGATATTATTCTTTTATAGACGCCTCGAATGGAATGATTACGAAGCTATTGTCACAGGGCGTAAAAGCATATCAGTCCGGAATGTGAGTAATGAAGCTCGTGAGAAGTTAGAGTTTCCGGATCGGGTAATCAAGTTGGCCCTCCAATACGGGCATTTAGTAGTAGTGACTCCTACTCAGTGCCACATTTACAGCACTTCAAATTGGAACACACCAGTCATCTTTGAATTGCGTGAAGGGTCTGTATGCATGCTTCAGTTGGCTGCAAGGTAAGAAAATTGAATTTATTAAATTTTAATGGAAAAGTAATGACTTATAATTTGATGATTTCAAAGTTATAATCCAAAATTTAGGCATTTTCTATTGGTTGAGAAGACAACTGCTGGACTGTATAGTTATGAAGGGAGACTATTATGTTCTCCTCGTTGGCAAGCCATGCAGCCTGATACTCTCAATGAAAGTA
The DNA here is from genome assembly GCA_017312745.1 of Gryllus bimaculatus. Taxonomy (NCBI): domain Eukaryota; kingdom Metazoa; phylum Arthropoda; class Insecta; order Orthoptera; family Gryllidae; genus Gryllus; species Gryllus bimaculatus. Next base: position 4,585,814 of record BOPP01000011.1, read on the forward strand.
GTGTTAGTATTAGTCCTGACACAATAGCTGTCAGAGACCAAGTAGATGACAAAGGTAAGATCTTCTTGTCATGTATTCCTTCAAGTAAATAAGGGCACATTACAGTAATTTTAATATTATTCATTTTGTGAAATGATGCATGTTACATTTAATTCTCAAAGCAGTCCAAAAAATTCTCATTAAAGAACATTTTAGGAAAAGCTACTTTCCTTTTTGTGTTTGGTGTATGGAAAGGCTTTGTTGAAAAATATTATATGTAATATTTAGAATGAAAGATGTAAGTAAGTGAGAATTTTATTTTCTGCAGTGGTGCTTCTTTTTGAGGTGGGAACAGCTCGCAGTCTATCTGACTTGCCACCTTTGAATCATTCATTGGGAGTAATTGATGTTGCACTAAGCCAAGCAGGAACAGCAGCAGAGCGTCAACTCACTGTGCTGGATCGAAATAGAGACTTGTACTTAAGTACTGTTCGAGGTTCTTCTTCCCGAAAGCTTCGTAAACTTGGTTGGTGTCTTTCTTTTACATATTACATTCAAGTTTTAACCTTAATATTGCAAGTTGCCAACAAATTATATTGATGTTATAGACTGTCATACTGATGTTCAAAAATATCACATTGTGATGAACATTTTCATTTTCTTGAAAACCTTAACATATTCTGTTTAACACAGGTTCAATGATCCAGTCTTTGTGTTGGAATAGTGACACCAATATGCTAGCTGCAGTTCAAGATATGAATTTAACTGTTTGGTATTATCCAAATGTCTTGTATGTTGATAAAAGATTATTGAAGAAAACTCTTCTTATCAAAGATGCTAGGTAATTTGTTATTTGTACAACAATGTAATGATATATTATTATTTGGTTTATGTCAATAATGAATAAAATGTCTAATTTTTTCCCAAAGTGAATATGGTAAAAATCCAATGATTGTGAGTTTTGTTGGAAATCATATTGGTATTCGACGAGTTGATGGTTCACTTGTGAACTCTGCCATCTCTCCATTCCAAGCTGTTTTACATGGATATACAGCTTCCAATCACTGGGATGATGCATTACGATTGTGCAGAATTGTGAAGGTCACAGTGTCCACTTATTCATATTATATCTTAGTACTTTATAAACAAGAAATTAAAGATCACAATTGTTATTGAAAATATGTACTTTCTCATTATATCACAGAATTGGGGAAAATATAGATTATTAATGTGTTTAAAAAGTTGTTTGTTTGTTTGTTTTTTACTTCAAACAGGACACAGCTCTATGGGCCTGCCTAGCTGCAATGGCAACACACGCAAAAAATCTTGCTACAGCTGAAGAAGCTTATGCAGCAATTGATGAGAACGATAAAGTCGAATACATACAGTACATCAAGGTAAATTCAGATATTTTGAAATATAATTTGTTTTGGGGCCAAGAAGTTTTCACAAAACTATCTTCACTGAGATAGTATAACATAAAGAGTTGTAATATGCCACAGCACACAGGTAAACAACCATTTCTACGAGTAACTCGAATCCATGGCTCACCAAACCGATCTAGCCACTGCACTTGTCTTAGCAACCTCATCTACCAGCTGGCTCACTCATAAGTAATATCATCTTTATTATATTTTCTCTAAAGGTGCTCCAAGATACAACTGTGATATTATCATTAATTAATTCTGGTATGGTAGTGGACCCTACCACTCCCCAGGGGCTTGGAACATTTGCATTCTTGTCAATACAGATTTTCCTAATAGGGAGCTTGCTCTATTCATTCCAGTTTTACTGACACGTGTGTGCGTGCGTGTCTTATGTGTATTGGTTACAAGAATTAGAAAGGAAAGATTAAATAAAGTAGTGAATTTTTGAAGGTAATTCCTCAGTCATCCACATGGGTTAGATTATAAGCAACTTAAAAATGAATTAATTTGTTTGTAGAAAGTCCCTATGCGACACGCTCAAGCAGCAGAAATGGCATTACTTGGAGGTAATATTCAAGATGCTGAGAGCATGTTATTGCAGAATGGACGAATATTTCATGCAATAATGACTCATATTCAATTACATAATTGGCAGAGGTAAGTTTTTGATTAGAATTTTAACTGGAACTGTCTTTCATAACTGAATATGTTTAAAGTGCCTTCATTTAATAGGATGTTTTACAAAAAGTTCTATCAATTGTCCAACACAAAAAGTTATATCAATATTGTAACTATTCAATTTAACTTATTAATCTTTGTTTTTATGCAAACAGTTATTGTGGCACATATTGATTTACTTGTCTTAGCATGGAACATGTTGCAAATCATTCTGTATTGATGTTTGGCATTGATTGTGTGGCTTGAAGTAAATTCGAGATATTATTCTGTGCTCTGTTTTTTTTTCCAAGGGCTCTGGAATTGGCAGTAAAACATAAAACTCATGTGGATACAGTTTTGTTATTTCGTACGAAATACCTTGAGACATTTGAGAAAGTTGAAACAAATGAAAAATTCTTACAATTTAAAAATGAGGTAAATTTTATATTGCCATTTTAGTATTTACCCCGTTTGGAATAATGTACTACACATTGGTTAAATTTAACCTCATGGATGCATTTGAACTTTCTAGGTGATATTGGATGAAGAGAAAATCAATGCAAAAATACAAAATGAGTATGAAAGAGAAAACGCAGTTCCTTAGTTTCACGTTCTGGAAAAGTTGAAAATACCTCAGTCCGTCCAATGTTAGTTAGAATTAAGATTTGAAAAATTACATTTTTGCTAACCCATATTTTATTTTGTCAAATATAAAATCGTATTTTATTACATGACACTTTTACACTCTGAAACATAGAGACTAGTACTGACTAAAAACACAGACTGTCACAACATTAGATTGTACTCAAAGCAAATATTGTTGACTTGTGTGATGACTAGGCACAGTTTACAGTTAATATTTTTCACTTGTTTATATAAAATGATTAAATAATTCCCAACTGATTTTTTCTTCATTCTCTGATAATTTCTGGAAGCACATTTTTTCTTCTGACTAGTGCAAATTATTCCCAGAAAGTTCCTATATTAATATATTTTAATTTATATACATTAATCTGTAAGTCCAGGAATCAGTGCAGTAGTAACCTCCTCTTCTGGTTCATCTTCCTCTTCCTTTGCTTCATCTGCTTGCAATAGGTCATCATCATCGTCTTCGTCACCATCACCATCACCATCCTAAAAATAATGATGTTTTTATTAGCAAACCATAATATTGAGCACAAATGTCGAAAAATGGAAAGGTAGCCAAATAACTAAGAACATACATTTTAAGATGTATATAATAAAACTCAAGCATCGAATTACACTGATAAAAATGATGGTACTATAAGAAACAATATTAATTTATCAAACATTTATATATATATATATATATCTTTATCTTTATTCTATAACCTAATCTACAACCTGAACAATTGGAGCTGTTGATTTGTATTGGAATGCTGAACGTGTCAAATCCACTTCAATAGGGAAAAGGGAGCTTCCTTTCAATAAAGTCAATGTCTCTTCATGGAACTCTGCAAGTCCAGCTACCAGACGTTGTAATTGCCACACTACATCCTGAACATGTTTATTATCAAGCAATTCCAGCTTTACCAAAACATCAGAACGTAATCGTGCAAACCGAGCACGAGCATCTTGGCGACAGCGTAGAATAAGCCTGGAAAAGAACATTTAGATTGCAGAGATTGCACAGTTATCATTAAGTCAATTGCTGGGAAATCACATACATTCTTCTTGTAATGATATTTTTTGCAGGAATGATAAACGTGTTATATATATCAGTTCTGTTCTGTCAGCTGTAGGATGTAAACTAAAACCATGAGGTAGACAAGTGACTCTGAAGACTATGGACATAGTTCTGGTCAGTTATCACACAAATTAATGCAAATTTAACTTTGTAAAATTTTTTTGATATACTGCAGTTAAAAAGTAATTTAATGAGTTATAAAACACAAAATTTCTTTTTGCAACTGAAACCACCCATGGCAGTTTTTTTGATTTCAATAATAATTATTATTGTCAACTCTTAACATTAAAAATATTCAATAATATCTGATTAAATGGAAAACAATTTTTGAAGTTTAGTACACTCTTCTGATTGGTGTATACTAAGTCATAATTTCCTACTCATCTTTAAGAACGCTACATAAATATAAAAAAATATAAGGTCTTAATAGAAAATCAAAAATTTTCATCTGTTCTGTCCCATTAAACATTCATGCAAAAGCTTGAACAAATATAGGTAATGTGAAGAAAAAAAGCTAAGCAGGCTGAAAATTGTTTTCGTATTTTGCATGTTCCTCTTAATGAAAGCAAACACAAGTTTACCTGTACTCATAGTTTCCTGTTTCAACACGATACAAAGGTTCTTGAAGAGCTCCATAACTATATTCTTCATCATCCATTTCTTTAACTTTTAAACAATAAGACAGGTACTCAAACTTTGCATCTGCATACTTACGAATTGTAAGTTTTGTGTCTGGAATTGCCTTGTAAAGATATGTTCCAAGGTCTGATAAAATCTGTAATTAAAAATCTTGTTTATATTTTTGTAGTGTAAATTAATACTGCAAACTATTTTGCTGATTTTTCCACCCTCCTGCCTGATAGTTTGAACTATCATGGTGTTCAATTAATTGACGAGGTTTTAACCTGTTTTCTTCTATATTATATTGAAAAATATGTAAATATTTGTGAAAGGGTACAACACCACTTACTGGCTTAACAGCCTTAAGCATTTTGATACCATATTTTTCCATCTGACGATGATTATCGCCAAACTGTCGAAAGGCCTCACTTGCACGGGGCTGAGGTTCTCGAACTCCAATTGCAGCAAATGTATCACCGAAAGCTGAATTCAGGAATGACAATATTAATAATTTTATAATCTTAAATAATCTAATATAATTTCATTTTGAATAATGTGTAAATTAAAAGTACCGATATATTAAAATCGGAAATAAACTTGAATGTTCATTACAAATTGTTTCAATGATTTTCCATATCAGTTGAGATACGTATTTGCTGGTTTAGATGACACAGTTTTCTTTGCAAATTTTTTTTTAATCTATAATTGTGGTGCCTCTTATAAAAGCCTTAATTTGCCAATGGTTTACTTGCAAAATTATTTCAAAATGAGTCCGACAAGTACATAAATCAAAGACACAAGTATTAAATTATCACAAGGCCTTATATAATTATATCAATTGCTTTCTGAACTAATTTCATTATTATGGTAACATATTCTGGAATAAATTATACCTCTAAAATGCTGAATTTATAAACCAATAACAGTAGGCCCTAAATACAAATGCAAAAATGAGATAGAAATGCAGAAGTTGACAGGGTGGCTAGAAATCAAAAAATTGTTGGGGCACAAGAAAAGCAACTTTAAAAATAGTCGTTTTATAGAGGAACAGGTTTCTTTTTCTCTTCCAAAAAAGAACTATAAATGCAGTGATTAAAGATAAAGCAGTTTACACAACTACCAGCTGTACACAGACAGCTTTATCATTTTTGCACAAAAATAGACTTATTCAAAACACATTTCTTCATTTAACCAACAAAAAACTATTTTTTTTGTAAATATATCACTTTTCTTGGGCATCAAATGGTATACATTCTTCTTAAGCTTTGATTTCATTTTTTCTAATTAGAAATTGTAAAAAACAGTACTTTCTTCAGTCACATTCATAAAATATCAATTTTGAATTTGTCACCACCTACAATCATTCAAAATCAAATTCATTCTATTTACTACTGTACAAGGTTCTGCAACACAATTTGTCAGGTCACTAAAATACATACATTTCACAGCAAATGATTCTCTGCTTTAGGTCGATTCAATAATTTTGTACTTTAGTAAGTTGATTTTAACAATAATATTTAATGTTACCATTTGGATTGTATAATTCTGCAAGATGACATATGCCTGTAACAAATTTTGTATCTGCGCTTTTGGGTCAATGACCAATCTATCTCAATCACGGTTTTTCATCCAGTTTCCCTCATCCTTTGATCAAATGCTGTGATGGCCCCTTGTTCTGCTTCTGTACAAAATTGTTACTTTATGTGTACATGTTTTTTACAGTTCCGAGATGAATAAAGTGATTCAAATTAATGTTTTATATGTTCTCATGCAAATAGTTGTAACTACATAGGATGAATCTCTGCAAACCTTTATACTTCCATTTGTTTTGTTGTATTTCTGTATTTCTTTCTAAATCATCACATTTCTGTCCAATTATGTGGCCTACAATAATCTTAACTGATTGCATAAGTGGGACAATAATACTTTTTTTATTCATTTAAATTGAAATAGATTAATGGATTTTGGATTTTTGCAAAGCTTAATTAAGCAATCTTACATTAATAGCTTCCAGTATAACACTAATTAGCTCCTATCTTGTTAAGTATTATCCTGTTGTCAAATACAATTCGAGAAAGAAAGTTAAGTGAAAGAGAAAATGTTCATAAAAAATGCATTTCAATAGCTTGAAAAATCAAATTAATATGACATATTAATTGATGTTCTATTAGTCCATCTTCTACATGTAAGTAATAAGCAATAATAAGGTGTTGGGAGTCATAGTGTCATCAATTTCATATACATCAGTGCTTTTGTATTATTGTATTCTAGAAAAGCACTTCTAGCATTTGACCTTGTAAAAAACCCCCTATTGATTGGAGTAGATAAAATCAATTGAGTTTGTTGAGTGTGAAGAACAAGTATCAAGACCTTCATCAACAACCTGAAAGCACTGCTGTGAATCTCAGTCCTCCAATTAGTGGCCACAACTACAACAACAAATAGACAAAAAAGGAATTTGAAAGAAAACCTTTGTAGACTTGAAGGAGATCAAAAAATGCTTTCAAAACTCTCTTTGCATGATCCACAAGGCCACGGTACATCAGTTCTGTCTGCTCTAGCTCTTCTAGCCGACGCACCAAGGTGTCATTGCAGAGAATGGCCCGTGATAGTCCCAGAGCATCAGCAGTTGCTGTACTCATGTTTTCTACAAGGCGATGTTTTGCCTTCTTCAGGACGATATCAAGTGTGCGACCTTGCTGGGGATCTGCATGAAGCTTGTTATAGTTTATATTCACTTCATCCTGCACAACAAAATCCATTAACATACCCATATATTGTTTTACAACAGAACACTAAGTGTTAGGGTTCAGTATAGAAACTTACCTTACATCCTTGTATCATTTTTGCAACTTCAACTTTTGTTTTGCCTTTTACAGAGGCTCCGTTAACACCAACTAGCTCATCACCACTTTGTAGTGTGCCCTCTTTAGCAGCAGGAGTATTGTCAAATACCTGATTACCAAGTAAATAATAGCTTCATAATTTTAAGATATTCAACCCAAATATGTATTTTTTATATATATATATATATATATATATATATATATATATATATATATATATACACATACAAAATAATTTGGCCAAATAATTGGTAATCTATATATTTTGAACTGAAGGACAAATCTCTGTACATAACCTATTTATATTTTTTTATTCTAAATCTTTTCATCACATTACACACTATTACGTCAGTATTTTACTGAAGTAAGGAATATTTCTGTTGAATTTCAGAATGAAATATGAGTAAATGGGTGAATAAATGAATGTAGTTTCTAATGAAAATAATCTACATTGGATAGCAACTGAAAAATTGGCCAAATAAATGAAACTAATTATTGATGTTTTTCACCACATAAGTTAGTAAATACTGGTAAAATTTTTTTTAATGCAACATTAGAATTAAAATTTGAAAAACTGAAAAGATGTATTAGAGAAACTGTAAACATGCTAAATTTGTTAATGTTTTTTTATTTAATTTTTGAATTTCTAACAATTTATATTTTATTTGTCCTTCAATGACTTTGAGCAATATTGAGAATTACTTAAATCTGAATACAGCACTACAAAATCTGTATAAGGTATCAAGTTTACTGAGAAAGAATGATTTTTGTAATCATGTAGCCAAAAGTATTTTGAGAAAACAAATTTTACTTCACAACATCCAAACTAATGTAGAGTCCTCTCAGTATAAGACTAAAAAAGAACCTTAAGTAATGGAAGTAAAATCTCAAACATTATTTAAAAGAATTAAAATAAAACTAAGAGAGTGAAAATTAAGAGGTTTTTAAAAATAACATCTGGCAATTAAAGCTGATCCATTAATAGAGCTAGGTATCTATAAAAACAACGAAGAATCAAATTTGATTCATTAAAAAAAATAACTTCATTGAAATTTGGAATATTTATAATTTAGCCCCAAAAGAATACAAATTAATAAACATAGAATTTAAATTCTATTTAAAGCAAAAATGTAGGATTATAAATTATCGGAGTTAATATTTGGATTTTCCAAAATTCATAATGATAGTGAGAAATGGAAAAAGAAAATTACACTTGTCATTAAAAAATGAATTACATAAGAATTGTTATCAAGAAGAAACATCAAATCACCAGGTTATCACATCGCATAATTCATCTGGATAAATATCGGCCGACCGATATCTACGATTTAGCCATTAGAGCCCGATAGCTTTCCTTTTTCTGACCTGCACGATGTAGAGGCAGGGGCAGAGCGGCGCGCCGCCGCCGATGCTGATGCCGATGAGGTTGGAAGTGTCCTTGCGGATGCACACGCTGCCGGACGTCACCGTCATTCCCCTGGAACAGTCCTCCGCTGCAGCCGTCGCACTCGCCCGGGCCGGGAGGCGTCTAGGCGGGGGCTAGGAGGCGCAGGCGGGGGCTGGGGCGGGGGCAGGGCGCTGACGCGTTTGCCTCGGAGTCTACGCCGGAATCAAACGGAGTGCGAGAGCGCTACCACTACGCAGGTGCTGTGTCCGCCGACGGCCTTCGGGCGGGCGACTGGGTGAGCAGGAAGGCGGTCTCTCTCTCTCACTTACGGCGGCTGCACGGCGTGCAGGCGGGGCGACGTCGGCGGCGGCGTCAGCGGCGGTGGGCGACGCTGCTCGCAACCCAGGAGGGCGACGCTGTCGTGGGGCGTGGGCGGCGAGGGCGCGCGGGCGCCGGCTAGCCTGCGGGGCCCCGGCGGAGCGGAGCGGCGGCGGCGGCCAACAGAGACCAACTCTTAGCGCCAGACCGGCGCCGGGTCAGGGGGTGGACAGGGGTTCGCAAGAATCGACACGCGCTGCATCGCACGGCTGTGCCTCTCGCAGCAAACACTAGGCGCTGTTAAAAGGCTAGTCACGTCAAGTTGTACAGAAATAAAGTGCATTAACAACGGATAGGTTCCCACTCCTTTGACTGCACAACCTACCTTATACATTCATAAACATTACTAGAACATACATTACTAAACTTACAACCATTCAAATAGTTATTTAACTTATGTTAAATTATTACCAGGGCTTGGCTTCAGATGACATGTCATTTCATTAGAGCATGTATTAAAATTTGTATTTTAAATTAATGTTTGCATTCTTTTTTTAAACAATGAAAATTATTCACTTCAACTTCACTTAGATTTGCTATTTATGTCCAGTTTTACATGTATTGTATACTTTTTAAATTTTTAAGTTGTTTTTCTTTGTTGGAAATAGTTTGATTTGTATGCAGTTGGAGTCACAAATGCTACATTTGACTTTCTAAATTAGAAAAGAAAAATTCTTAAAATGTGTCCATTTCTGTTTTATTGTATTATATTGCAGTTTCTGAATGATTTGGGGACCTTGTCTATTACTATGTGGTAGCTCTGTTTCAAACATACTCATGCTGGTAAGATAGACACCTACATATAAAATGGTTTGATAGACACCTATGACGATATGCTAGAATGTTTTTTCTGGAAACAACATTATTCTTTGTTATTTAGTATGATAACATAAATAAAGACTATAAATAGCATCACTTTCTAAATTTATAATTCCAAATAATATCTGTGTGTATCAGATTCTTGTAAACTATTGTGTAAAACGTTTGGAGCCAAAAATGACCCCAAACAGTCCACATAAGTATTGGAGAAAAAGAGTCAAAGTTCTTATTAAACATATTTTTATTTAAATAAAGGAGGTAGCAGAATAATATAGGAAAATCTGCCCCTGGGGAATTTTTTTTGTTTGTTCAATATTGAAATTGAAGTGTAAAAAAAAAAACAAGTTTTTTGCCATATTTACAAATTTACCTCAAGTACTTTGTACAAATGAAAAAAATCATGTTTTTTAGCTTCTTATATAAGTTTAATTTCTTTGAACCATATAACGACTATAAATATTGATTTAAATTCTCCTTGCGACTTTCTATACATGGTAAAGATGTTCTGACAAATTTTTCAGGCATTTATAAATGATTTTGACCCTAACACTACACCAAAAACAAACGAGAAAAAAGTACTTTTCTGTTGTTGTTTTTTTCAGAATATGTCATGTTCTGAAACATATCATAAAAAGGGTAAAAAAAATGTAGCCTTGTAAATTCTCTACAGTTTCCAAAAATTTCAACCTTTTATCCTATAATTTGCACTTGACAGCTCAATATAAATAAAACAGAAGTGTAATAGTTGCTTTTTTATTTTTATATATTTTTTGTTTTAATAATTTTCATATTTTTCTGGTTTAAGTTTATTAGAAAAGATAATTAATGAAAAACAAAATTGTAGGAATAATATTATAACCTATTGTAATTTTAATATTCATATTTGATTATATATCAGTGTGTGTGTATATATATAATGATATAATAATAATAATAACAATAATAATAATAATAATAATAATAATAATGATAACAATAATAACATCCCCCCTAATGGATAGTCAAACCTAACAACCTTTTCTTAACCAAGGGATACAGCCGAAAGGCCCCATAATTCCACACATCGATCTCTCCCTTGCCAGAGCAGCGCGAAGTGCCAGTTTAAATGACTTTCTTAAGTTGTACTGTTTACTAGACTCCAGTCAATAATAATAATAATAATAATAATAATAATGATAAGAACAACAATAATAATAGTTATTATCCCTTTAATACTCGTGCACAATTTCAATTTTTTCATTCTGAACAATCATCAAACTTTATTTACAAACAAATTTTTAATACACTACTTGATTGCAATACTAAATAGAATACTTAACATAAATAGGAACTATTGGAATGAATCTTACCAAAAATAATAATGTTAAATGAAAGCAGGACCACAACAAAGAAGTAGTATCTATAAAATATTCTACCTTTGTGATAATTAGAAACATTAAATCATTAAATCTCCTCTGGAGATTACTATGCATATCTTCTACATTACAGAAATCAAAGTTCAGCAATAATAATACAAGTTATTCTTGTTGTATTATATGAATAAATATTAATGAAAATACATCACCTAACATGAAAAGTAAGAAAAAAAAACAATATTTTAAAAGAGAAGCTCTAAAGAATTAAATAGTTGGTAAAACACATGGCAATAATTATTTAAAATTGTTTTACAACATATTTAACAAAAAAATGCCAAATGCATTACACAGCCCAAAGAAATGTTCAATTCTCCAAACAATGTTTTCATTGCAGTGTTTTTGGTATCTAAGCAATTACTTAAAACAGACAAGAAGATGTAGGACTTAAAAAGTTTGAAAGCTATAAAGCTATTTTTAACAAAATAATACAAATGGGTGCACTATATGCAAAGAAAGTTTGATTTATGAAAAATATGATATCAGTATTAATGTAATAATATTTCTTACATAAAATTTAAAGAAACATACATGCGATCTTCCATGGCACACAGGAGTTCATGGCTGACAGCAAAATTTGTATAGTAATCCCATGGTACATTTGGAAAAGCCATGAGATTTAGATCAAACACTTGCATACACGTACTTCAAGGTATCAACATAAATATAAATCAGCAGAGCAGAAGGAAGAATGCATCTACACATCTCAAAAACTGAAAAGGCAAAATAAAATATTACACAAAGTGTAGATAAAAATAAAGAAAACATCCAAGCGAATGGGGAAAAATTAAGGAGATACAAATACAAAACTGCATGTGGCAAATATTGTGAAGAGTGTTTTGTCCCAAAAATAAAACAAAAACCAAAAGAAAAAAAACAACTGTGTCTTTCTACAATCTTTGCCTATATACTTTGATAAATCGCACTACTGAAATTTGACATACAATAAAAACTCACCAATTTCCTTATGTTTTCCACAAACGTTAACACATAGTCTTACTCCCGCACACTTACTCGCAATACTTACATTTTGTCTTCTTCTAAAAAGTAATCATCTTCATAGTCCAACATCCTCCCAGGAACCTTATTCAGAGGGTCACTTTCTCCCACGTAACCTCGTAACTGACATCCAGCATAACCTGCTTCCTGAAATACATTATATTGTCATTTCCGGAAATCCGCTTCCGTAGGTACACGTAGGCGCCGCGTGGGAGACCCCGAATCTAAGCTTCATAATATACCCACCACCTGCTTAGAGGTCGCGATCACTCGTGTCGCATTTTGACAGCACTTCACACGCGTTCTGTCCACACGTCACCTGCCACCTTCCCGTCCACAACTCATTCGTTCACAATCGCTGCAGTGCCGTTGCTATCGTCTACCTGGCTTGTTTATAATAGTACCGAGCGACAAAGAGCAGTAGGCTTGTGTCAAAACCACAACACGCGTTATTCTTGGTCGATCAATACCCAAGACATTTCATTCCCATCCTTCCACTAGGCATTGGCACGTTCCTGGGGACGGGGTTAGGGTGTGGGGCCCCTTACCCCCCAGAAATTTTTGGGCTTCATTCCTTGGCAGGTGGTAAGAACTTCTTTCGCTGAAAACTGTTGTCACTACTAATATTATTGTTAATTAATTATTATGTATTGTCGCAGTAAGACTTATTATTGCTATTATTACTATTTTTAATCCTGATATACACTCATTATTTAATTTGATAAATTCTCACGACTTGTAGGAGCCGCGTGTCGCCCCTGTATTTCTCACGCTGAAAATTATTTCATCGGAAATGGAATGATACATGTAGTATATTTGTCTTCGTACAAACTACTTCATTTAAAACGTTCTTTAGTAAGATATTTTGGGTCCTTGGTACCAAAAAATGGAGTGACAGCAAAACGTCTGTCCGTCCGTCTGTGGTCAGAGCTCGCGCCTGAACCATGCATAAACCTTAGTTTTTATAACGTGGCGCATCACAGCCTTTCTTCACGGTGGATTATCTCACAGGCATTTCGTGTCTTCGTCGGTCGTGCCGCTAGATGTCGCATGATCGTGGCCGCATCAAGCGCGATGTATTATCCGCCCACGTTTTCTTGAGCACTCGCTTCGCTAGTTGCAGGGTAGGAAAAATTAGTGGTCAAAACGGGGTAATGATTTTTGCGCCATCTACAACAGTTCCGACGTGAGCCGAACTAAACGTGTTGACGTATGCAATTGTCAAAAAGCTGGCAATGTAGAACGGTGTTTTGTTTTTTCGTTACGTGCAGGGCTGCAAAGCAGGTAGGTGCTCATTTTTATTCGAATTTTTCAGCTTTTTTAGTATGTAGAATGTCGTGACATGGTAAGTAAAGTGAATTATGTCGCGATATTTATGCAGTCTTAAAACTTGGTTTCAGTATTTTTGGCAGATATATTTAAGAAAACTGGGCTAGACAAGTACATTGCTAGTATTTTCACCCTACCAGCAGTGGAAGGTATTTATAATTCATATTTGGGATCTTGTTGCATAATTTAATTGATTATTTCAATTTTTGACATTTACACCATGCAAAATAGTCTTAAAATCCGTAAATCCATGTAGTATAACCTACCTCTACAATGTCATTTATTCTGTTCTTTTGTTTAAAAGTATTGTAGTTATATTATTTTCGTATGTATTGGACACGTTTTGTAAAATGTTCATTGGTATATCCCCATATATTCATTGTTTGCAATACCCTGGTATTCAAAGTCTAAGTTTTCAAATATACAATAATTCATTATTGTTTGCATTTCTGAATAGGTTACATCTCATTAAGTATGATGAAAATGTATTAAGTTTATTTGGCTTAGGTTGTAGCGGTAGTTTTTCCATTCTGGAGGTATCTTTCGAGTTGCAGTATGATAACTGGCAAGATACAAAGTGAATTCGACTTTCACTAACATTAGAAGAAAAACTGAATTGTATCAACAGTGTTTTCCTACAAGCCAGCCCGTTTGTCTTCTCAACAGACATTTTCAAGAATCTTTATTACAAGTGTGCCAGTGAAACTCTTTTTTTCCCTTGATGCTGCAAGTGCGCTATCTCGATATTATAGACAAATATATTAATTTCCAGCAATATATATTTCGAATAAAAATTTCCCTTGTTTAGAAAAACTTCCCTAACAAGCACTGAATATATTAATAAATAATCAAAACAATTTGAATGTTGACCAATAAAAAACTTTCGTTTTGGAATGTGTAATAAAAAACCTGTGTGTAATAAATAATATACCCTAAACTATCTACGTTTATTTTAAAAATTTAAATAAGTATAATACTTTTTTGGATATTTCACATACTTCAGCTGCTAGAAACGGTTATATAGTTATAGATGATTTTTTAATTAAATGTAGCCAAATTTAATTGCTAAATGAACATCTGAACAATAATCCTAATGTAATATTTTTGATTATTATAGTAAAATTAATCCATTTTTCTACTATATCTCAAAATTCTGTCTTGCATAACAATTCAGTATTGTTCTGCCCATGTGTTAGGTTTAGTAGGAAGTTTGTGTGTGACTTTGGTGGAAATATTGTCATGAATGTGCAGTAACCAATCAGGTAGCCTAATAGAAATAAAAAAAAATCTTGTATTGCTGCCTAAACAGAGAAATTGGTGCCAGTTATTTATTTTAAAGTTAAGCATTGCCTAAACTTAGGGAGAAACTGGCCACATTAAATTGTATATCTTCACAAATTTTCATTTCAAAGATTTTTTTGTAACACACTGGCAAATTCCCTCTTTAATCCCAGCAACACTAAGCATATTACCGGTACTGTTATTACTAACTACAAGACAAAATCAACTTGCCAAACATAAAAACTAGTATAATTTATTAAATTTGTTTCATTTTCCTTGGTTTTGAAACTTATCCAAAATAACAATGATTGATATTGTATCAAATTACAATTCCATTTTCGGCTATAAAGTCGACCAAAAATTAAGGCTGGTATGATTCAATCAATGATTTATAACCAAATGATAACTTTTAAAAATCATTGATTTAAGTTATTTTTTTCAAATATTACAAATATTATAGTTATAGAGATGAAGACTTAAAGTCAATTACATAGTTAATACAACGAATATCCATATTTTCTTTAAAGCTTTTCACATAATTGAAGAATTTCGAGAAAAAAAAATTACAATGTTATATACATTAAATGAGCATGCTTATGAAATGAACAATAAACACTTTTAGTGTTATTTACTAATGACTTGGTATGATATATTAGTTTTTATGCTAGCATTCATTGTCTGTAGATAATAGCAATTTTAAGAGACAATACACACACCGAGCTTGTGTTGCAGAATAACAACAATAAATCTTCAGGCAATTTGTAATTCTAATTTGAGTAACATGTTTGCTAATGCACAAAAGTATAAACATCTTAGAGAAGAGAAGCATTAATAAAAAATGGAATTTTTTTGATACTACTTAAGAAAAAAAAAATAATATTGTAAAAAACTAATAAAAACGGAATTTAATCTTACTAATTTAATAATGTTAACTTTTTCCTTGTATATATTGGTAAAATTAACATCTTAATGGAGAAGGAACAGGACAACTATTAATAGAATTTAATATTTTCAAAAACTGTCTAATATTATTTGTAAGTTTTTTTGTGAATAAGTTGTTTTTAACAGTAAAGAGGATTTTTTGGATAAAGATGTCTTTTTTCTGACCCATGCTGGACAAGGTGTTGCTACAAGCTTATTCCATAAACTGTGAACACATGAGAAGTGATGAAACTATAAGTACTCACATTTAAAGAATTTTGTGGGTTAGGGCAGTATTGCCCACCAGGACCCCTCAAATGTATAGTATCTATCGTGAAAAAAAAAAAACTAAAACAAAACATAAGGAAATGATCAATTTAAAACTTCATGTTTTCACTCCTTTTCTGCTTTTAATAATTAAGCGATAAGTAAATCACTTACAATTTTGGTTTAAGTATAAACATCTAATACAATATTTAAAAAATTTATTTAAATAAAGTTAATCTGAGAATCAAAGAAAATGCAGATAATACTCTGAATAATGCTCTACACGCGCCACCAATTTAATTCGCACAACCTTACTTTGAAAATGGCGCCAAAACGCAACAGCTTGCGCTATCTGCACCAGGTCCGGGTGAGTGAGGAAACAAACTTAGTCCCCCGCCTTTTAACATTGAGTGAACCGGCCCTGGCTAGTTGCGAGAGGAGTGAGGTGTTTGGTCATTTTGACGAAATAACTTTTATATCAAGTTTTGTAGTTCGTTTTTCGATGAAAAATAGTTTCTATTACACGGGAGCAAACTCTATCCATCTATCAAATTACGTCCATAACGGCCGTTGCTATAATTTATTCTTAATAGAACTAATGTTGGCAAATGGTAGGGGTAGATATTCCGAGGCTCAAGAAAACGTGCGCGTATTATATCTAGCGGCACGACCGAGAATGACGTGGACGCCATGAGATATTCCATTGTGATGAATTCCATTGTGACGCAACGCGTTATAAAAATCGAAGTATAATTCTTTCAGACGATTTTCTCCAAAATTAGGGAGTATTTGCCAGCCTTAACGTCAGCAATATCGATCTTCTCCGCATGCGCAGATTCACTAAAATGGTGCGACACTTGAACTGCAGAGCAGAAGATTGATAATGCTTTTAACGTTCGTGAGTAAAGAACTATCGATCTTGTGCGCACGCGTAGATGCACTAAAGTGGTTTGAAACTTAAACTCCGCATGCGCAGAAGATCGATAGTGCTTTACGTTCGATGTGGCACAAACGCTCTATTGATACTCCCCGATCGATTTACATGAAATCGAGACTCACTGTGTGTGAAAGGGATTCGATTTTGGGGGTAGACTACTTTATATTAAGCCTCAACATTTTCAAAATTGTTTCAAAAATAGCTCCAAACTTTTCGATTAAACTTTTCCCCGGATAACTTGCAGGACTCTTAAACCGCTCGAGGTCGTTAACGACCCAACACAATAATCTGCTTACAACAACTATAGCAAAACGAACTTTCCAGCATTTTCACTTTCCCATATACGTACGTTTAGACGAAGTAATATACTAAGGGTAGGGGAATTTCGAAAATTTAATAATTTAAAAAATTTCGGGCGTCTTCCTACAACTACAAAATTGAAGATAGGGATTTGTCTTTCAAATAAAATTTATTCTCCGTAGTGAGTTCTTTCAATAAGGTCACGTACATTTTTTTGGAAATTTTTAGTAGTTTTCGCGAAATATTGCGTACAACATGTGCAATTGGTTAAAATATAACAAAAACAAGATTTTCTCAAAAATAGCTCAAAATTGTTTTCTTTAAACTTTTGGTAGGGATAATGTAAAATCTACCCTATAAGATAATATAAACATTTGCACGCGGGCGTAATCACAAATATCGAGGGAGACGAAGCAGACGAGGACGAAAGGAAGCGGGAGAAGAAGACCGTAAGGCGACTCAGAAGACGGCGCAGAAGGCGTCGTAAAAGGCGTCGCAGAAGACAACGTAAGAGGGCGGCGAGAAGTCACCGGCGAACCGGGGCCCGCGATCGGCTGCGCGGAGGCCGAGGGTCGAGCGGTGGAGCTCTGAGGACGCAGCTGCAGGAGGTAACGGCGCGCGAGCGCCGAAAATTAGGTCAAAGTCACAGGAAATTGAGAGGGAAATAAGCATACAGGAGGCAACTGAGTATTATTTAGAGATTCTTGCCATTTAAAAGCACTATATCCTACGAAACTGTAAAAAGATCAATATTAATTTGTGTTGTTCGCGGTCACCACGAAATTGTTGAAGAGTGTGGTGCATCGGAAAACATTTTTTGTGGTAAAGTTATTTGAATGGAGTGCTAAATTGTATTTTACGTCATTGGTTAATATAAAAAGGAATTGTAGCAAATTTTAATTAGTCAGAGTAACAACGGGAATTCCCAGAGATCATTTGTGCGAATAGTTAAACGATTATTTCTTGCATCATTGAAATGGTTTCAACTGTTTGTGCTCTTGTGTTTCATTTTGATTTTGGTGTGATGTTATTAGCAACGAAAAGGGTTTTAAGATTATTCAACCCTGTTTAACTGCTTTATATGTTCTTGTTTTGGATTTGCTCTCAACACCCCAAAAGATCCCACTACCCTGAGATATAACAAGCTCGCAAGAGCACGATCCTCAACAGGCGATATTGGAAATAACTAGCCGGGGGCATTCGTCAGTATATATATATATATATATATATATATATATATATATATATATATATATATATATATATATATATATATAAACGACACACATTTTTTGGATCAGAAAAAGTTTATTCAGATCTTCTGAGCAATCACAGAATAGACAGTTTATTATTTTTCACCCTCTTCAGGCAATACACAGTAGAGGAGAAAATTAATGTAAATATGTATTTAAAAACTATGTGGCCAAATTCAATTAATATTATATAAGTTAGAGAGAATATCCTAATCTGTGTATATTTAGCACTATAATATATCTGTGGGTTGTCCCGAGTAAAATGATTTGTTGAGAATCGGCGAGAGTTGAGAGACTCGAATCAGCCGAGTGCACAGCACACGCGTTTTTTATTCACTACTCACCACGGTGTAAGAAATACTTCTGTAACAAATATTTCTTACGCCGTTGTGAGTAGTGAATAGCCAGCCAATCTGTGTTTTATTTTATTAGACAAAGTAATTTTCTTGAAAAATATGTAGATCATGAAATTGTTAAATATTATTAATGTATCCAAAGAATTGGTTAATATTTCTTACCATAGTGTTAACCAGAATTAGAAATAATAGGGTATGAACAGGGTTGGATTTACGTATAAGCTCAGGGCAGGTATCTATGGTGACATTTTAGGAGCGGCAAAACTTGTGGACTAAAATTGTGTAAAGAGACTTCTTCGTCGCATGCGATTTTGTTTTTTCATTTTACTTTCTCGCCTTAAAAATTCTTTGTAAGAAGAGAAAGTTATCTAATCGTGCACCAGAAAACGAGGAAATGTCGACAGAAAAAATCTTATTTCCGGGTTCTTGTAACGAAAAAGTGGATAAATATTTTTGCTAAATTTAGGGGGAAATCCTCTAACTCGTGGTGTAGCCATAATCCATGTTTTGTTTGTTCGTGATACAGAAAATTTGATTGACGGCAAAACGTCCGTCTGTGGTCAACCTAGCGGCGGCTAACCCGTTCAGCCGATATTCTCCAAAATTGATATTCACCAATCGATAAAGCTGATGTTTTAGGTTCTGGAATTTGAAACCGGAAATTTAATTTTGAAGGGTACTTTAGATGAAACCTCTCGGACCTTTTCAAAATTCTCCAAAAAATGTCTCAACTTTTTTCTATTTAACTTTGTTGTTCAATAGTACGAAAGAAACTTGAGTGGTGCAGGTCTCATGTTCGGTGATATCCCTGATTTTTCGAAAATTGCAACAATAATTTTTAAAAGTGCAAATTTAAAGATGGAGATTTTTGGCTCAAAGACTGTTGTGCAAATAAACCTTTTTATAAAAGGTCATGTATAATTTTCTCTGTAATTTCGGAGTAGTTCTCATGCTACATCTATTCCAGTTACTTTAATCGGAAGGCTTAAAGGTTATGATTCTGTTTAAGTCAGTGTTGCATGATTACCGGAATTCCTGCCTGATTGGCTGTTTTTCAGTGTAGTCAGCGAGGGGGGGGTAGTTTGAGTGGTTAGCGGGAAATTTGGTCATAAATATGTGACCAATTTTTAAACAAATTATACGTGTTGTTATGTATCATTTCCCTGTGTTATTTGAAAAAATAGGCGGCATTTGTCCGCGTGCCTTCAGGGGATAAATGTGTTAATTTGCCTCTGGGAATGAATTAATGAAATAAAGTATTATTAAATACTTTATCTTTGAATACTTAGAGGAAAGGGTTAAATGACTGTCAGGCAATTTATTCCATTCCGTAATTGTTTTGTGAGAGGAGATACATTTTTCAACATCTGTTCTCTGAGCCCTCAACTGTATTTTGTGCGTATGATCCCCTTAACTAAAGTACATGGATGTACCTAGTCGGCAGAGATTTATTTCTATGCTGCATAACCGGCATATGTTTTACATATGGCACAGTCTTGTTTTAAGCCTCCCGATTTATGTCTTCGTTTTACATTCTTCCTGTTTGTCTGGAAAGTAAAATACACACTCGTTTCAGTATTCTATTAGGACTTTAAAGAAATATTTATTATACATCAGCAGCAAAGCTGATATACGTACATATATAATCACACAGTCCTTCACATCATATATCACAATTCGTAGTTTATCGTAGCGTATATCAGGTCTCTTCAATTTCTCGTTAGGCTTCATCCTGTTTCCTCTTGTATGACGTTACTTGAATCCCATTTCTCGCAGACACGTGACTGTGAGGCAGGGCGTTACAGGCATTTTCTATTCTGTTGGCAATAAATTGGCACGATGTCCGCACTCTATTTCTGCAATCTGCGTTGATATCCTCGAAGTCTATCATCTGGCCGACTAACGAAACTTTCCTAAAATTCCTGTGCATCCTACTCCCTGTTAAGAATCTTGAAGGTCTCGATGAGGCCGCTTCTTTCTCTTCTGCGCGCAGTGCCGTGAGTCCAAATTTTTGACATCATCGTAGTCCAGTACTCCGTGGCAGTTTAGTTATCTTTCGCTGCATGGTTCCAAGTGCTGAATGTCCTTTTTGTAATATGGTGTCTATGCAACATTGACATATTCCTAAATTGGTCTCACATAGGTAGTATAGGCTTGTCTAAATAGTGGGACAGTTATGTTAAGAAATGCCTTCCAGATCTGGCGAGCGTAAGCATTGGCCTTTCTGGTTACGGTAACGACTTGTTTCTCCCACTTGAGATCCTGTGATATGATCACCACTAGGTGCACCTGCGGTTGCTCAACCGTCTCCTGCTAGGTGTATTATGGATTTTTTGAATGCCCTTTTCTCAATTAATATGAAATTGATACAATATCTCGTTATAATTACACATTTGTACTTTTTAAGTAATAAATGAATTTACTAATAAATAATTATGTTATAACAAGATTGGTCCCCTTTTAAAACTTGTGAAAGTGCTAGTTTCCATTTCACACTTCACGCATTTCATCACTTATTTTCATCTTATTGTTCCCAACTTTTCTATTACGAAAACAGAGACTTTTTCCTTAACGATATCTATTATTCAAAGACAAATCTGAAAATAAGGTCATGAGGAATTTTTTGAAAATATAAGTAGTTTTCGTGGAAACTTTCGTATATTACACTCAACTGTAACACAATTATTTTCTCAAAAATGGTTGCAAAGTTTTTCTTTAAGTTTTTTCCTCGGGAGAGGTTTTTGACAAAAAAAATACTTTAAATTATGAGTCGTATGATTTATTATCAAACATTTAATCGAACGAAAACGTTCGAAAGACATTTTATCAAAATCCCATGTTTTTCTTTAAACTTTTTGAACGGAGTGTGCTATTTGCACTGAAGAATATGACATGAACGCCCTGTTGATTTATTCTCTTGATGCTTCAAAAGTTTAGTAAAAAAATATGACTCACGTCGGCAATATTTTTATATTTCGGACGTTTTTATGGATTATTGCATTTGTGAGTATACGTGCTTCAAATGATTTTCAATGACGTTTCTCGATAAGTCCAATGTTTTCAGTAAAAATGAGCTAAAACGTATAGCTATCAGAAGCGCTCAAACGACATTTTTTAAAAACTTGCTCCAATATTTTCAATGAAAATTTGCATACAGAAGAAAGTATAAAGCTTCTATAGGCTAATATTTTTTTGTTATTTAAGGTCGCATAAACATTGAGGCCAATAGCGACCACTATTGGACTTGATGGTATGGTAACTGTGAAGATGCATTATTTGGGACTACTATAGGAAAGGACGAACACAAATACAGCCATGCCCGAGGCTATCGTTCGGTCCGAGGCCGCTACTGTGTTAACGATCTCGGCCATCCTCATTGGCTCTATAATCTTCTTATAGCAATGTTTCATTTATATAATTGGGAATCGAAGAATTGAGAAAATGTGAAATAATTACTTTTATGCGGCAATAGGTGGCAGCTGGGATGAGGACAACGCTGAAAATCTAGCCCACACCAAATGCTCGTATATTAGAAAATGATTAGTACGAGAATAGCTGTACCATAATCTAGCACCTCTAAGTTTGTAGTTAAGGGTATGCACTGCACAGAAATACATTGACGCATTGCGGGTTGCACGCATACTTGCTTATTTGATTATACTATATGGAGGAAAATGGTTTCATTTGAAATCACGAATGAGTTCTCGAGTTTAGTCATAGAGTAATGATATATACCTCCTTAGTCTATGGTTCAATCTGTCTCTATCAAAACAAACTAAAAAAAGTGTAAATAAATCGATCTTGATAATAATACAGTGGGAAATAACATTTAGAAAGATATTTATCTAATTTAAAATAGGATTACGGAAGATAATCACAGAGAGAAGAGTGAATGCGCAGTCTGTTCCTGAAGTAAATAGAGAAAACTCGAGAAAACCATAGGAGACATAGAGGATTTCTACAAAAGTCGTTCGGAAATGTTTCTCTACAACTGGACGATTTGATTCTTTAAATATTTAACAATGTAGGCTTTCAGGAGCATTTAGACATGTTTATCTTATAAAATCAGTATACAGGTTGATTAGTTTTTCATATTTTTATAAAATCCTGACAACTGGCTGTGCTACTGAGCCATACATCTGAACTCGCCTGAGCAACCTCCAGCATGTTGCGTCAGGAAACACCTTAAATAAATCGAGCGATTATTAAATAGAAAGCAAACAGGATGAAGAATAACCCTAATTTTAATGTAGCATAGTACTTTTTAATCAGTTAGGTTGGAGTAAAATTAATGGAATGAGCTCTTTCATTTTCCAAATTTACTAATTTAGTTTTTACTACTGACTATCAATACTTAGTACTATGCTCTCAAAACTCAAACATGACTTAATATTTGTTTTAAATGTCACTAATGATCTGTATGTCAATGCATTCCTTAATCTATCTAGTTTGTCTATTTTCTTGGATGAATAATAGGTGTTCTTTGTATTCACTTCACCAATTGAAAACATCTAAACAGTGAACACATTATTTTACTTGTATTCTTGCATCCCAGCTAAAGGCTTTACTAAATTTTCTTCAGAATTGTTTCCTTTACAAGCATCAACTTTTCAAATAAATATCTACTTTAAATACTTAATTGTCAATAGAACATTTTTCAATGATGATGTTAAAAGAATAAATGAGATGGGTATGAAAACTGTACTGTAGATACATAAAGAAATGAAACTTCACAAGAATATTTATTTATGACTTTGATCAATGGGGCGGGGTTGTTAATTCCATTACATAATAATATAAAAGCTTACTTTAGAACTGTATTTCTGCACTGATTTAGCAGTTCCTTTGTGAGCTTCAGAACAGACTCTCTTAAAGTCTTACTTCCCTTTGCATACTTGATATTAAAACTAGCATAATACTTATCATACAAAAACTAAATCCAATGTAATGTTTATAAAAAAAGAATTTTTACAGAAGAGCACATTGCTTTGCACTCCCTTATTTCAATTTTCTCATGGCGCACAATATTTTCATTGGACGAAGACAACACAAAAGGAATCACAGAAGCCATTTACAAGTTAGCAAACTGCAAACAAATGAATGGAAGGAGAGTCTAATAGGCTTAAGGATACAACGATCACAGAACCTTCAGTTGTATTGACAGCACTAGCTGTCACTTTGGCTCATTCTTATAAAAATCACTCTATAGTACAAATGCAGATAATTATAGTGTTGTCCTACAATCCTATAATTATGTTATTTTCTCAACAAGGCAGCATGAAATAAAACAAAATATATCCATTAATAATTTTTATTGTAAGACAAACATTTTAAACAATGACGGTTAAAAAATACAATTTACTTAAAAATTATCTAAAGTCATTGTTATCAGATCTATATAAATGTTCTTTGGCGCAATGCCACTTACATGTTATTTTCAATAACAAGTGAAGGACATTCTGAATTATGACAATTAATGTACGCATGGAAGCACTAGTGATTAAAAAGAAAAATATAAATAATTTTCACATGAGAAGAGACAGATTTATAGTGACAACAAATAATATACAATGTTAACAATAATGAAATAAAATATCTTATGAAATAAGGAAGGAAAATGATTTCATAAAAACTTATAAAATTCAGGATATGAAACCAAAAGTACAACTACTTAAAAAAATTCACTAATGAAGTAAAAGAAAAATATGTAAAATTACAGTTGAATAAGAAGAAACACAACACTGAATCAAGTGATTCTGTAACAAGAAACTGATGACACGGAAAATATAATCTACTTTTTCTACATTAAAATTAAATATACATAAGGTACTGTTTGAACAATATCTGCACACACAAGAAATGGAATATGTAATGACTAGTAAACCATTATTAGTTTTCAAAAGAAACTTTTACAACTTGAAAATTTAATAAATATATAACTTAACAACACATGGCATTTTAAAATTTTTTAAAATTGCATTTGATGGAATCTTTCAAATACAATTAAAATAATTTATTTGAGCATAATATTATACAATAAAGTGTATAAAGCATATTTTTGAAGTGACTAGGGAATAAATTCAAAACAATTGAAAATGAGAAAAAAAATGGTAACTTCAAAGATTAGATAGACACAAAAAAATGAAGATGGATCAATTGTACATACAGTACTTAAACACACACAAATATACGTATATACACATACATACATAGTATATATTTATTTACATAAATGACACTTCTAAGTTGCTTTTAAATGTAATGAATAGCTATATATGCACAAAATATGCATATAAATTTATAATGTAATATAAAAATTATAAAACATCACAAGAAATATTTCAATATGAACCTATAAATGCGTTCAAAACAGGCACAGATATGGCCTATGTAACATATACATAGCATCTAGCCATATTCTGAACTAACAGTCAAACTCAGCTCCCCAGCATCGATGTGTGTATCATGATACCATTGCCTTGTGTCCAGAAGCACTAGAAATGCAAAGAAACATCTTTAAATCATTCATTATTATAAACAATTTTAATAGATTTATTAATTTATACAGAGCTGGAGTAGACCTTCAGAAAAGCAAAATTGATTGAACTGGGGACAGTAGAACCTCCATTACCTGGGATTTAAACATCAGGTAATCCAATTATTCAGGCTCTGTTATGAACATGATTGGATGAATTTAAAAAAATAAATATGAAAATAAAAAAACAAAAAAGATACAAAATAGAAAAGAAATACTACTAAATAAAAAAGAAAATATTACTGATTATTTCTGGGGGAAAAAGTAGTAGTGCTAAATTGATGAGAATTACTATTAAATTATAGCAGATTATTTACGTAATATATACGATAATTTATAGCAATTCACAGAGAAACTTATCTTAGGCCATTAATTATCAAAGTGGAAGCGTGCCCCCCCCCCCAAGGGATGTGAAGAGGCAAGTAAAGGGGTATCCGGATGAATTCAGCCACGGTTTACTCGAGCCTTCCTAATGTCTTGGCATGTTAAGAAGATATAAATTTTGTCAGAGTTGACTTGTAGCATTGTGTGATTTGTGACATAAGATATTGTTCAAGATAAAATGTGAATATTTGAAAGAAAACCCTTAAAACTTGAATTCGTATGTGAAGAAACTGAAGTAGGTGTTATTTTGACCCTTACCACTGTTCTAGTGTTAAACAAGAAACTCACTTGAATTAAAAGAATGGGCAAAACTGTTCTCCCATGGATTTAGTTTTCACAAAATATTACTTGCAGATTAAATTGATTAGAAGAGTTAATATCTCTTTTTAGCTGCATAGATTTCAAAACTTCACAAAAATGTACTCTTAATTTTTTAATATACTTTCTTAAATTAGCGGCATACTCCACTTAAAAATGTCAGCTCATTTTCAAGGACCATGAACCTTCTCTTGGCTACAAATATCTTTGACCTCTTGACGTTCACTTTTCATCCCCCATTGTACTGAACTTCAAGGCCAACTAGATGTAATGCTCCAAATGCAATTCACCTTGTGTGGATAAGGCTGCCTTTAAATTTCCATCAGATTGGTCTTTTACACACAGAGGACTTCACCGCCCATTAACAAGTTCCCATAAAGGTAAAGGGGGATTTCTACTCTTTTTTAGAAAGCTACCGTCTATGCAGAGCAGATGTGCTATTTCATAGACACATTTATTAAAATGATCTGGTTTAGAAATAAACCAAAATTAAACCCTTGCAAACATACTGAATACATATCACTTTATTAAGTATCTAGACAATGCATCCTGCAGTAGAAAAATACTGAATCAACAGGACAACAACTCTATGCCTCTGATTCGTATTCTATTACAGTTCTAAATTGCTTGATGTGACAGCCTACAAGAGGTCAAACTACAAATTGTACCCGTCAGCTAACAGAGGGAATATTTACAAGAATGTATAATCAAGGTGGCTTGTTTGAGCAGGTTCTACTGTATTATTTTTAAACATTTACACTTAAATTACTTTTTAATTCATTTGAACCAATAAAAAAATGAATAATCAATTATCAAGAAGTTTTCAATTTTCCATGGTCACTGATGATTTTTCCTGTAATTGCCCCACACAATCGAGGTATATAAATGTTTGGTCGCAATACCTCATTAATTTATAAAGTGAGTAACAATAAATACCATGAGAACGAATAAAATAACAAAATTTGATGATAAATTTCGAAGATAAAAAAACTTCCAAGTTATTTTACACAACAGAACATACCTATGTCCCCAGGATCCACTCGGAACGTCAGTGGAGAACACACATCTTCACAATCTGGAGGTGGAACCAACCGCCAGGTTTTATGTCCACGTATCTGAGCTTGCCACATCAAACGGCTAATGTAGTCAATCTGAAAAACAGGAATTTCTTGTCCTAATCACAGAAAAGTTTTAATAGTACTTTATTAAGTACTCATCTAGGCAGTAAAGAGACAAAACATATTTGGTCCAGTGTGAATGTTTTGCAATAATGTTTATACTATGAAAATAGTTTCACATTGGAACACAACTTCAAACAGCCAGCCTGTGAATTGTGAGTTACAGCATCCTAGGCTTGGAACTATAGGAAATAAATATGTAATAATTAACAAACAGAAAGGCTTAATCCATCAGATTAATTTGCTCACAGTATCAAATAGTTTTTTAACAGACTTTGAGATTCTGCTCATTTTTAACACTTTCAGATTGCTGTAGAATTTATGGTGATAGGTTTCCTTAAAATACAATGCCCTAGAATCACAGGGTGCGCGATTCATGGAGGTTTCTACACCAATGAAGCGCCTAACTCCACTACTAAATTTCGTTTGCTGCTATTTGATTGATAATAAATAAGTTTGGTACACACTGATGAGCATACCCTCTGCAGTGACGCCTAAGAAACCCTCTTCAAAATTAATATCAAAATTCCATTATTGTGAATAAAAAGTAAGGTTTTCTTTATTATTGCAATAGACACCCATAAGCATTACCCAAATTTGTAACAATTTAAATAAAATAAACAAGTTTAACTTTTTTTGGAACTCAATTTTTTTGTGTTAGATTTATTAAAAAAATCTTTTAATGTTATTAATGTAAACAATTGTAAGTTGAAACTTTATATAAAAGTGCAAGATTGTTGCTATAAAATAAATTTCAATAAATCTTGCTTCTATGATTATTAGTTTAGTAGATGTGACCCTTCAAATATATAGAACAAATATATAGAACAGAAAAACATAGAAATGTAAGTTGAGCCATTCCTTATCTGCTAGATGGAAAAAAGAAGAAGAAGAAGAAGAAGAAGAAGAAGAAGAAGAAGAAGAAGAAGAAGAAGAAGAAGAAGAGAGAAAGAGTCATTTATGTTCAGAGAACATATTTACATATTTTCCTCAAAGATTGAACTGGTAACATCACATGCCTTATCAGCTTACCAAACTGGAGATTACATATTTTAGTTTGAATTTACGCGATAAACACTTATTCCAATAAATGAAGTCTCAAAACTAAAATATATCAAAAATTTGCTTTAGAAATCTTGAACAAGAAGTGTATTCACCCTTCGATACAAATGTTAAAAAATACACTTAGTGAAACTTACATGCATCACTGCACCTTGATCATACCCAATAAAAATGTAATCCATCCTAGCATGTTCTGCATCTTGAGGAAGAAAATGTGGCATCTCATAATGTTGGCGCATTTCAGACAATACATCTGGATGACAATTACTCCTGTAAAATCACAAAATGACAGCAAGATGTATATTAATGGTTAAACAATTAGCAAGAACTTTGACTGGTCTTAGATATTAAATGACTTCTACTTTGAATAAGGCATAAAGACTGAATTAATATTTCAGATGTCCGATAACACCTGTGCCTTATCAAACAAAAACAACTAGGCTACTTGAGGGACATATACACACGTGATGGAAACAAGTAAATAACAAGACATATGAGGTTTTAACAGAAGGACATTTCAAAGTAAATTATTATATCTGAATGTTCTGAATATTAAGAGAGAAGTCAAGAATCTGTGAAACAATAATACATTATTTGTCAGTGGCATGCTACCTACTTTTCAACAAGTAAATTGGTGTGGCCAACAGAGAAGCAAGACCACTACATTAAAATTCAAGAAACTGCATTCATGACACCTTTTAGTATTCATTGAAAGTAATCACTATAGAGAGCGGATTTCTATGATCTTTTGCACAGTTTTGTCCGTTTCTTCAGGGCACAGCTAAGTGAAATTTCCGAACAGTTGGTCAGTATTGGATGCTATGCAGGCCAACATGTTAGTGTATATTTGTTTATATTTGGCCGATTCTTCCTGTTGGTGCATGTAATTATAGGCACATGTTTTGCATATTTCATTAAAATAGCGACCTATCTCTAAAATATTTCTAGAATCTACTATTAATTTGTGAATGTTCATTGATTAGAATGAGCTTGTCACAGTTTGCGTTTTTTTTCTTCTTCTTCTTTTCCATAGCTGATAAAATACTAGTGCAAATGTAGGATATTCCTTGATATATATTTTTTTTTAAAATCAGGCAAAAGAAATGCACCAAGACATACAATGTACTTTACTAAGGTGAATATTTACTTCAATTATTTCTCCTGCAAAGTTAGATTGTATTATGTTCGCACAAAAATATTTTTTTTTCAATTATGCATGCTTCTCTTGAATTTTATCATGAAAGGTTTATTTATGAAATGACTTATTGTTAATTTTTATTGCATAATAAAGCACATATTTAAGATATTTTAAGTCATAAATGTATATTTTTAAAAGCATATTTCAAGATTTTTACAGCATAAAAATCCTCTCTAGTAATCACAAAATTAAGGTTTAAAATGATTTCTCGAAAAACTTAACATATTTTTCAATTATTAACAACTATTATTACCAATACAATTAGAAATTGAGTAGATGGAACTTGAAAAAGTTCTGTACATAGTAAAGGACACTAAAACTGTATACTAGTATAACTGTATACATAGTACTGAAACTAAAACTGACTAATATGTAAAACTAAAACACTCAAACATTCTAATAATTCTAGCTTAGATTTGTGTGATAAATTGTATTGAACATCATATACTCTATTGAATTTTTTCAGATTTTGCACGATTCTGACCACCTATGGTAAGATGTGGTATTAGCTCAATTTCCATTTTATTTATTGAAGTAAGAATGCAAGCAAATGAGTCAAACAAAATTAACGTAAATATTAGTCACTTTCCTTATCTCAAAATTACTTTTGTCAATTTATAAAACAAATTAACTTTTTACGCTATTTTGTTGTTAATAATCGATTCAACACTATCTTTAAAACTTCAGCAGTTATCTGTAAGTATAATTGATTGATTTGATGCAACTTCTTCAAAAATATGTAGTACATGGACTGCTGAAGGGAATTAATTTGGAATTGTTTATATTCAACATTAATGATTTACCATAAATAGTAAAACAATGTCCCTCATATTTACCTCCCACATATTATGTCCTCATATTTACAATTGACACATTGATTTAACTACATTATAGTAATGAAAAACTACATCTGAAATGTGACATGTGATAAATAGAATAAATTTGGTTAATGAATTCTTGAGTGAGTATGAATTTTTTTGTGTATTGTTGGTAAAACAAAAAATTACTTCATGGAGCAACAGAATTAGGGAAGAAGTTGGTTAAACTAGAGAACATAGTACCCTTGAGAGAACCAAGCAGTAGAAAGGGGAGGGGGGGAGTTGGGAAGGGGAAGGGTAGAGAGGATAGCGAGGAGGTAGAATCTGATTCTCCATAAAAAAATTCACTTTCTGATATGTCACCTGGATAATCCTAAACCCATTCATACACACAACAACTTAGGCTATACATTTCTCGTAGCTTTTTTAACAGCAACTCCCTATTAAAATTGTTTCAAATACCCATTTAAAGCTCCCACAACTCAGCCACAATCCCCTCACCCTTTAAAAAGCACACAACCAAACAATTACCTTTTGTAATTCTAACACTGTGCAATGTATTTCTCAACATCCAGACTGGGATTCCGTTAAGATTATTTCCCCACATGTACTGTAAAATAGGGTGACTTGGTGTGAAGGTAATAACTTTACACAACTTATGGTCTTGTGTACTATTGTGCATTCTATTTGTCAGAAAGTTAACTTGCTGTTAAGCTTGGCAACAATGGAAGTGCAATGAACATTGCTTGCAGCGACTTCAATATTACCAGTTATTTATTAGGATCAATTGTTGGATGCTTGGTATTTTGTAAGTTTTCGTGTTCATCAACATTTTGCACTTGCATTTGACAGAGAAAAGGTACATTACTATTCTTGTCCCATTATTACTGAAGATGTGATAAGATAATATCTTTGACCCTGATGAATAAGGTGATAAGCCATAAATGCTTAAATTTTGCAGGAGAGCCAAAAAAATAATATTCAGCTGATGCTGTAAATCAGGGATTAATGATTTCAAACAAAACCTACACACAAATAGTTTGAATATCAGTAATCTCTAATTTACTTCAGTTGAAAGTAGTTTTTTGCTCTCCTGTAAAATTTAAGCCTTCATGAATTACCAATTTATTCACGACGGTCAAAGATTTAAAAAGGGGAATTTGGGGGGTTTAACATTTTCTTATTTTTTAGGGGCTTTCACAGTTTTAATTGCCACGGTATTACTTGAAGAAGGCCAAGGGAGAACTTAATCCAATTATTCTCATGAAACCTCTAAAAGGTTCCTGATGAGATAAGAAGAAAGAAAATATCAGGACAAGAAGAAATGAAGAAACCAGACATTCATCGCAACATTTTAATGAGGAAGCAGAGACCTGAGACTGACATTCATGCCCTTCTATAGAATATAATAATTGCTTGATTTCATGTTGATTTCAAATTTTAAAATTTGCAAACCTATTTTTGTGCAAAGTAAGGTTAAAGTTTAGTATACGGTACACGCTTAGAGAAGCGTGGCGGCGGGGCTTAAGCCCTAATTACTGTACGTGCTCTAATAGAAATGAGTAAAACTTATGAATAGGAGATTTTCATGGTTCGCCCTTTATATGCTTTGTTAAGGCAAGTTTTCTCGGTTCACTTGCCCGGATCCAAGTCACGGAAGGGCTCGGACCTTCCGCCCTCGCGTTCACTATAAACATCCTTGAGTCTATCAAACGCATAATTATCCATTCACTTTTATAAGAAAGCACTTTTAAAGAAGGTCTCCAAAATTCTAACTGCCTAGTTAATGCCGGAACGGCGTAAAGTGCCAGTTTAAACGACTTCCTTAGGTTGTACCGTACACTACATTTCAGCCCAAAGTAATCCTAAACCATGAGTTTCATATGTTTTAAAACGTTCTTTGACTGGTAAATAAAACTTTTCAAGTCAAACAGACTGTTGTCAACAAAAGTGTTTCTTATTCAATTATTGTCTTATCTCAGAAAATAAAATTGTTTGACACATCAACAATATGAATAAGATTTACTGAAATAAAAGAGGGATCTTAGTGGTACGTCCCGTTTACTGCCTCTCATATGTGGGAAAAGATAGTGGCACCGAGTCACCAGCCCCCTTGGTGTCAATTTTTAATACTTTCTCTCCCTCCAAACATTGAAACTTTGAAGCTATGAATTATATGCAAAATAGAAGCGTATTAAATACATAAAAACCAGGTTTCTTGGCACAAAGTCATCCCATTTTATGGCACTTCATTAATAAATGATTAATAAAATGCCGAAGAATTAATAATTAAACACAGCTCTCTTTGATTTAGTGTGCCTACACTTGAACATTAGACATTTATCTCAAGCAAACCTCCAAAATTTTAATATTGAAAATTATGGAACACGCTCAAATGACTGATTCAAGAATCCTAAAATACCTTGGACATGCTTTACAAGCATTGCAATCAATATGTCAGAGTGAAACTTTCATGGATTGTCAAAGTTGCACTCTGACATATTAATTGGAATGCTTGTGAAAATCAGAGGATTAGATATTGATTGGAATGATCGTGGCAATGAGAGGTGGGGAAACCTATCTTAGTCCTAACATCCACTATTATCCTAGGTAGGTGTACTAAGCAAAATCTTCTACAGAATCACCTTAGAATAAAGATTTAAAATATTACAAATATTATTGTACTTACCAACCAACATACCATGGCTTTTCACCTTCCTTCATCTGGACTCTTGATTCTGACATTGAAAAAACGTCTTCCAACGATTTAAATTCAGTTTTAAAGGTTAAAATTTGACATTCATCTTCTACGCTCTCATATGCACCGTCAATTTTTTCATAAATTTCCTTTAAAAAACTATAATTAAAAGAATGCATGGCTGGCCAATGGTTCGCGGCACCCTTCATTAACATTGGCCTCGGTGAATATGCATATTCCTGAAACTGATTTCTTGTAATATTTTCGAATATCAACACTTCAGACACGTTCCTACAGGTGTTACAGTCTGTAACTGGTCGTGTTGCTTCCCATACGAAATAATTATTCGGCACTAAGCATCGGCTTCCGAGAGTCCTTTTCATAATAGATTCAATTATAGGTATTTTTATTAAAATACTTAAACAAACAGCGGCAACAAGCGATGCTATCAGCAAGCAACAGGGCGTTAAATAAGTATGTTTCTGAGATTTCTGAGGTTTTCGCCTCCAACATACTTTCTGCAAATCTTCAATACTTACACCACAATTGAGCAACTTTTCGTTTAAAAAAAGATATTTTTCATACAATTTTTTAACCTTTTCTTGGGCATCATAATAAGATTCACTATTGTTATTAACCGCCATTTTGCTGTTGCCAAACAAATGACAATCACTCCTTTCCTTTGGCGCGACTGACGAAGAACAACGCACTAAAGCAGTGAATGAAACCATCAATGGAAAGATATAACACTCAGATAATGAAAGATGTTTCTATCCTTCTGTAACATGATCATGGGATGTAATTGCTAAATTTTTTGTCACTATATTTATTCTATCCGCATGCATTTTTTGAAAGGTCAATAAAATAACTTTTATTCCAAAGTTTAAATTATTTGTTAATAGTCTTTGATATATATTTCATTTGGCAGGTTTTAGCACTAATTTCTCTATGGAGTGTTTACGCATGGCGCCTTGTTTTTATTCTTGTTTATAGTCGTGAAGCAGATATGGGAATTAAGCGGATAGTTACCTTTTGTCAGGTACAATAATAGTGGAATTTTGCTGCGATCTTGGCCGTGCATGAAATATATCCGTATTGTGCGTGTCGGTGGCTGTGTGACATTGCAATGCGACCTAATGTTATAAGAAATATTTATATTCCAGTGTCATTTTTTACCTTCTATTATAACCTCTTATGTATGAACCACGGATTTTGTAAACGCTTTTATAAAGTCAATAAAATAAATTATTATCCAATATTTTGAAGTGATAGTGTTGCATTATTACAATGATTTTGAATACTATGTGGCCTATGTTACTTGATATATCTCGAGATGAGTGCAAGAGAATTCTCAGGAGATTAGGTGAGTCTAAAACTGATGAATGTATTAATAATTAATGTGGCTTTACGTTCACATATATTGTTGTCTTCCTGTGATACAGAACTAGAAGCGTATAGTAGCATAGTGTCAGCATTACGTGCTCAAGGTGCTTTGAGTAAAGAGAAACGTAAAGTTCTACAAGATTTAGCCAGCATTCTCAACATTTCATTAGAGAGGCACAGAGCAGAAGTGAGAAGAGCAGTTAATGATGAAAAGTTAGCCACTATTGCTGAACAGTAAGTTGTTTTAATTTAATTAGAATTTACTTAGGAATTTTTTGTAAGAGTTGTACAACTATTTTGAAACGTGAAAGAGCTTTGTCAGTTTCTTTATTGTACTGATAGTGCGTTAAGGAATTCTCCTTACTCCTTGGATTTCATTCCCAATGAAATTCTGTATTTGTAGGCTGATCTTTTCTCCAAACCAACCGTGGTACAAATGACAGTTATATGTAAAGCATTGGAGTGATTTGTAATATTAGTTGCTTCAACTTTAACATTACAAAATTTTGTTTTACCTGTGATTTAGTATTTGATTTTTGCGTGATCTTCACCTGCCAAACCTGAGTGGAATTGAGATTTGAGGTTTGAAAATGAGGAATCAACAATTTCTGCTGAAATGTCTAGCTTCAAATTGTCGTGCTGTGGTTGATTGTCATTTTTTTAGTATCTTAACTTAAGAAATGACTCTAAACAAAACCTTGACTTCATTATTTTTATTATTATTATTGTTGTTGTTTTAATTTATTTCTCTGACTTTTTGTGAATTCCAAATCTTTCAGGAATTGAATCTTCTTGCTGTTGCTGGCAGAGAGTGGCTGTGCTTGAGATATCACTGTATAACACTGTTTTCAGTTGAAAACCCAAACACAAGGATGACATTAAGCAGAATAAAATTTTCCTTCATTCTTTCTTTGAATTGTTTCTTCCTTTCTTTCTGAGTGTGTTTCTAATTTTATAAACAAAATATGTGTTAGTTACTTATGAAAGTTTTTAATGTATTGTAGTTTTTAACAGAAGTTGTTGCAAAATTATTTAATACAAACAGTTTTGCAGAAGTCATGATACAGAAGTAAGATATGAAATGAATAATTGAGAAATAAAATAAATTAAAAATAAGTTATCTTAAAATAATTATTTGATGCACTTTAATTTATACATCTTTATATTTTATTTTGAAAATAAATAATTCATTCAGGCACTAATGTAGGTACTATTAGTCATGTTTCTTTCTTTCCCCCTTTTTGCTGATCTGAAATTTATTTCATTTTATTAAGCATGTAGATGTTTTGCATAGTTAAAAATAAACATCTTCATAAACTTCTTGAAATAAAGAAATGGTGAGAGAGAATGAGAACAATTTTACCTATTAAATGTATACTATTTTAATATAATGATATTTTGTTGTTTCCAACAGTATGGCTGGGCCAAACACGAGCACAGAATGGGCAATAGAAGGTCGCAGACTGATCCCTTTAATGCCTCGACTTGTTCCTCAGACAGCTTTCACGGCCTTGGCAAATAAAATGGCTAACATCACTGCTACAGAAAATGCCAAGCTACCTCCACCTGAACAGACATTAAGATTAAAAGGTTTATATTTTTAATATTATGTGCATTTAAGTTTTCCAAATTAGATGTAAAAGTGTGAATCCATCTTTGTTGTCAGTACATGCATTTACATAACTAAACATTGTAAATAGATGATTTTTGAAATGATAACTTGTAAAAATATCTTTACTCTGTATTTTCTAGATTGTTTTCTTATGTGTTAGGGTCTAATGAAGAGACAATGTCTTTGGAAATGCCTCGACATGATACAATAGGCACTGCCAGGCATTTGGGAAGCCCTCCCGGCTCACAACTTCACTCTGGAAAGCGAACAGAGAAGGAGGAGGAACGATCTGTGAAACGTAGATGTCACTCTTCATCTTCAGAGTACATATCCCCTGGACCAGGTGTAGCTATATCTCCACCCCTGCGAGCCAAGGTTAGATGCTGCTTGAGTTGGGAAGAATCAATTATTTATTTATAAATAATTCATAATGAATTATTTTCAAAATTAAGTGCTCTCTTTAAACTGATACAGAATTGTGCCAGGTTATGTTATTTTTGTAATTGTTAATTCTTTTCTAGATGAGTGCCGTCACTCCACCATCACAAATTTTTAATCAACAACTGCAAAAATTGCCAAGTCAGCCACAGCATTTAGTGCAACAGCAATTGCAAGTACCTTCACAACCGCCAACACATTTCCAATCGGTTCTTACCCATCACTCCCAGAGTCAGCAGAATGAACCTCTCTCAACTCAATCTCAACTGTTGCTTGCACAAAAGACTCAACCAACAGAAACATCACATTTCCAAACCCAGCAGCTGCAGCAAAAACAGCCACTGCAGCACCAGCAGAAAGCACAGCAACATCAAATACCAAAACATCCAAAGCCCTCATCACCATCATCCCCACAACAAGCCTCAGCCCCTTCCCCGTCTTCTCCTTCTTTTCCTTCTCAGCCAACAGCAGCAGCTACAACAACTGCAGCGGCACCACCGCTGCCAGCAGTAGTAACAACAATAACATTAGCAGCAATAACAACATCTACTACTGCTTCAACAACAGCTACACTTCCACCAAAAACCTCACCACCATCAACTGCACCAACTTTATCATCATTTCATCAGCAGAAATTGCAGCAAGAGCGACAACTACAATCTCAGCAGTCACAACAGCAGCTACAAGTGTCAAGTGTTAGCCAGGAAGTGAAGAAGGAGCTGCAGCAAGTGAATGTCCAGCCTATGCAACAATTGCAAAACTCGACTACTATTCAAATGACCCCAGTAAAAATGCAGGAAGTGTCAGTGGGTGTTCAGGCACCTCAAACTGTTCCTGTACAAGCGCATGCCCCTAGTCACTCAAGAGTGATTTCAGGTGGAAGTGGTCCTGTCAAGATCACTTTCACATCCTCTGCAGGTCGCTCAGCCCAGCTCAGCAACATTGCTACCCCTACAACCACTACTCTCACAACCACCTCTCCTGCACCAACAACCCAAAAGGTGATTTTTGTCTAAATGTTTCTAAATAATTGTGCATGGGGAGAAGGAAAGGCTTGGCTAATAAGGATCTTGCATTAATGTTTTGGAGGGAGAGAGTTGAAAAAATTAAATTTCAAAAGTTGTGAGGTAAGCTTGTTGAGATTTGGTTCTTACTCATCACTCCGAGTCAGCAGAATGAACCTCTCTCAACTCAATCTCATCCACTTGATGATTATTCCTTGTACCTTTGATCCTTTATGCCATGTGCCAATTCATTTTAAGTACAAATCACTTTTCGTTTAATATTTTCATGGTTTCAAAATACATGAGTAATGGAAAAAGTACTAGCTGGACCCATGCAAAAACTCTGTACTTTGTAAATAATAGTTTTAAATGTGAAGATAGCTTCATTATAGATCCTAATCTCAAATGGCAAGTCCTTTAACTGAGTGTTACAGGCCCAGAACTGCATAAGAGTAACCGTTCTAATAATGCTATGCATTGAGATTCAATTGCACTTTGGTATTCCCTTTATTTTTAATGTGAAGGATTATTTCTGTTCTTATCCTTCTATTTAATTTTAACTACATTTCAGTCTTCAAAGTGCTCCTGCTGTTGCCTCCTCTTTAGTGGTCTGCCTCTATCTCTGATCCCTCTTGGTTCCAGATTAATTTTGGAAATTTGTTGTTGTTCATTCTCAAAGGTGATCTTTCCATCACCTTTGAGACTGATATATATCTCTACTACTAAACATTTGGTTATCAATTCCTTTCTGTTGTCTATATTTCTCAGTCTGTCTCTTCTTGTGATTCTCACTAGATGGTTTAGAAATCTCATATGTGCCGCCCGTAGTTTTTGATTGTCTCTTTCATTATCCATGTTTCAGAGCCATACATGATTCTAGGTTTAGCAGCTTTTTTGTGAAGTTTTCCAGGTCCATGTCTCTGCCAGTGGCTCTTAATTGTACCACATATTCTATTGTAGTTATTAAGTTGGTTTTCTATGTCTTCCTGAGTTTGGTAGTATACATTTATGATATTTCCAAGGTATGAAAATGTATTTACTTATTCTACTAATTGTTCATTTATTACTATTTTGGCTCCTTTGTTCCTTTCCTTGCATTCAATTCTTCTAAGTTAAATAAATGAAAACGTAGTATAGTGACTTAGTTGAATAAATTACTCTCAGTTTGTGGACTATTACAGAAATTCTAAGAACAAGTTATTCGTTGTGTCATATTGTACCATATTTCTTACTACCAAATTTGGGAGTATTATAACCTCAAAATTCATACGTTAATATATCATGACAACATCATTGACATTTTTCCTGCTTCATCTTAATCTTTGCTCTATTGATGTTTTAGTTATTCTAGAAAAGAAAATAATTACTTGAAAATAATTAGAACATTATAAACAATCAACATCCACTTTAAAATGTGTTCAGCCTTTGAAAACTAGTGCCCCATTACATGTTCTTGACAAACTAGAATAGATTAGAAACCCAAATAAAAACCGCTAGTCGCACTGACTTGGCCTAAAATTTGTGTCTACCTAATGATCTAAATGCATAATGTTAGTTTATACAATATTTACTGTTGGATAAAGAGGATTGGAGTAAAACGGGTGTCCAACTTGCAAGGCCTCAAGGGCTATAACCAAATCCTTTAATAAAGTTGCCAGTCATATTTACAGTACTTCTGTGATCCTCTCCTGAATTGCCCAAATTGTTGATCTCAGCAGTTGGCCTGGCTGGTCTGAAATGGGGGATGCATGTATCCATGTGAGATACCAGGCCATACCATGCTTAATCCATGGAAACACATTGGGATGATTTTGAATTCCTGAATTTACTAGAAAATATCTTATATCTAAAATTACCCTGTTTTTACATTAAGGGAGTATTGATCCTGTCAGGGCGTGGATGCTAGGCACACAATGTTCTCCCCTGTCATGGATGCAAGGGATATTCACTTTTGCAGGCCACAATGAATGGCACCGCAGGCCGCAGTTGGATAAACCTGGACTTGAACATAACTTTTCTTGTCTTGTGATTATGCACAGGTGATCATTGTTCAGAGCTCTGGGCCAGGGGGGGTTGGGCCTCCGAGCATCCTGCAACGCTCGCTCACTGTTCCTGTGGTGAAGAGCTCCCCAGCGGCGGCTGCTGCAGCAGCTGCGGCTGCTGCTGCTGGAGGAGGTCCCAATGCAGCTTCTCGGGCTTCTCTTATCATCTCAGGCCCTACTGGAAGCCCTCCAGTTACTCCTACAACTATAGTCACAATATCTACCAATCCGGTCAACACTAACAATGTTACTGCCACCACAGGTATGGCCTTTGTTTCTTATGACTTCCAGAATTGTCGTTTATTAATGCTTTTAAATTGATTCAAATATGACTTTCATTTTGTATGTTTAGGTTAGGGTTAGACCATTACTATTTAATTGAGTTACATTCTTTATGTGCATTTGTTTGCTTGAGAACCATTGGGAACAAACCATTGCTGGCATTGTACATTATCAGTCATTTGTTCTGAATGTTAAAGTTTAACTGAAATGTGTGAAATCATAAGAAAAACATTTTTTATCATTTCTTTAATCACCGCATGCCACTGGCATGTCCCCTGTGCTGACTCTGGCAGGGTATGGGACCCATTGAGTTGAGCACTTTAAGCTGTTGTGTGATGACGTCAGCGGCTGAGGTGTATTAATCTATATTTCCTACTTCCCACCTTTCTTTTCACATAAATTCTTCACATAATAGTGGTGCCCTGCCCTGTCATATTGGTAGAATAATGCCAATACAATAAACAAGTCTAAATCTATAAAATGGTTTTAAGCAGTATTGTTGATGTAAGAATCATAAAGAACACCAAATATGAATGAACACACTAACACCAGAAAACAAAATAATTGCCTACTGAGTATTTCCTTCAAAGGATGGACTTTTGGGATAAGAGAAGAAAGATTTATGAGAGTTTCAAATTGTTTTTTTGAGAGGATTGCCCTAGCCTCTCCTGTGCTCAAACCAAACAATATCGAAAATCCTAAGCTCAAACCAACAACAAGGAACTGTTCAAACACCAGAAAAATGGCCCCAACTATTTGCAATGAAAGGAAACTGAAGACCCCAGATGTAGTCCCAGTTGTAGAAGCCAATTTTCTTGAAACAAAAGAATCCAAACACGAGTTTAGATCGTACATGTACGTACATAGGTCAGAGGCACTGCCCATTGTGGATGCACAAATACGTTCATAGCACAGATCCAGCTGGATGTACGAGCACAGTTCAGGAAAGGTTAATGAAGTATGCATTTTTTACCTTCTCTTCCTGTCTTGTATGGATGTAACAAAATTAATACATTTATGTATGTGTATACGTACAAGTACCAATAGCTGTTTGCGCTTGACTCTATGTTAATTATATTTGCAAGTAAATAAAAAATTATTCTGAAATCAATATGTATGTATACTTTTATAAGTATATAATTCTAAAGAGAGAAAGGTTAAAACTGTTACAGAAAGAAAAATAAAAAAAAAAACAAATAGAAAAATTGTTGTATGTGGGAAACATCATTGGACAAAATTCCTATGATCAAGAAAGAAAAATTCAAAAACATAATGGGGTACATGGAATAATCAAGAGAAACTTAAAAACAGATATGACAGCAGAGACAAAACTAAGAATTAACAACGTAACATCTAAGCCAATGTTAATGTACGGATCAGAAACATGAACCCTAAAACAAAGAGACTGTCAGAGATTAGAAGCCATACAAATGAGATTTTTCCAGCACCTGGTAGGAATTACACTTTTAGATCGACAAAGAAACAGAAACAAAGAAATCAGAAAAAAAACAACTCAAAACAAAATATGTGGTGGATGACATTAAAGAGAATCAGAGGAGATGGCTTCCACGTGTGAATAATGCAAGGGGAAAGATTTCCTAATGCAGTTTTAGAGCATAAACCATAGGGCAAAGAAATATAGGAAGACCCAACAAAAGATGGATCAGGAACCTCTGTAGGAATAATCATCTGATCTACTGTGGTTTAACAGGAACAGGCATCAGACCTATCCTACTGTTCATGATGATGATGATGATAATTCTAAAATATGACTGAACAGGATTGTACATAACATCATCTCAATGCAGAGTAGAAAATATTACAAGCACTGTTGAGATCACAATTGTCTTAGAAGATACTAGGTATTCGGGGGGCTGCTTTTATAACTCTGCTGAACAAAATGTTCTTTTTTGGAAGTGACTTGTGCTATGGTTTTCTGAGTTTTGTTTTCTTTCTTTTTTAATAAAAATGTAATGCTCAAGAATATCCTTTGTGCAATCTTGGTATTGTTGTATGTGGGTGAATATATAGTGTCCATAGGAGGTGTGCCTACAACAGCGTACATCACTTCACCTGGGAGCATCCCTCACATCCGACCCAAAGCTGTTCAGCTGCCATCACGCATGCGCCCTCGAGCAGGATCCATTGTCATCCCAGTCACACCAAATCCTCTTGGAAGTACAGGCAATCTTCCTGGCGTTACCCTGAAAACTACTCCAGTGCAGAGTTCTCGATCTGGTGTCCATGTCAAAACAGAATGTAGTAAGTAATTTGATACATGTTTTGTGAATGAAAATCTCAAATAGAAAAATAACATATTTTAGAATGATATAAAAATTTGGATAATGTAAAATGTGTATTTATATTGAAGCCTAATTTACATCTGAATAAATTAACTAATTTTCTAGATCTCCAATTAACTAATTTTGAAGATCATTTGTTTTAGTCTTTTAGAGTAAAATAGAATAAAATATTTTGCTACTTAGGAATACACGGAATATTTCGGGTGGTAGCGTTTCCTAGGTAGTTACTACAAATTCACAACATAAACAATCAAAGGAACATTACAATATTTACATATTACTTAATACAATTTTACAAGATTAGTATATTAAACCTATCATGCTAAAGCAGACATATAACAATAATAATTTTAAGAAAAATTAATGTTAAAACATTCTAAAATAATTTAATCTAATTTAAAAATTTTTGACATTCTGAGCGAAAGTCTCCAGCACTGTTGCAGGCAATTCGTTTCAATTTGGTACTGTTCTGTTTAAAAATGAGATTTACCTACATCTGTTTTCTGTTTTCTTTGCCAAATTTTAGAACCATGATCCTTCCCTGTGACGTATGCGGGTTTTGATAATCTTGCCCGCACTTTCCCCTACGAACGATCACCTCATATTGTTTAAAGATGTAAGAAGTAGTTACGACCTGAGATAATTTTATAATTTACCTGGATTAATGCTTTGGAGACTTATTCAAATCTCCTTCCACATATTTTGTTTTACTGTGGCTAATGTTCGTAAATTTTACCCAAACATCAATATAGCACCAAAGGCTTTCGATGTAGATGAAAAAAATCAACAAAAAAAAGGTGTTTTAAATATGATAAAACAGATGGTATTTTCCCCGTTCTATTTCCATTTTAATTATTGTTCTTAAATGAGTTAATTTTATTGTTAGGTAGCAAACAATTAATGTGTTAATCATAATCTTTATCGAATGCGAAAAGGAACTAAAAAATAAAGGACATCATGTTTTTGTTCTTTTCCATTTATATACTTCCATTTATTCTTATCCATGTTTTAAAAACATCAATGATTTTTTGTCATCCCTAGCTGTGACAATCATCCAGTTCAACTTGCAATATACAAATTTTGTGGCATAGTTACACTTCAGCATTCTACACAATGTAGACTCCAGTAGTACCCATATTTTGTTAAAATAGAGGCTTATCAAACATTTCATTATTTCATAGAATCTCTTTATTTGTGAGTGTTTGTTAATTTGAAAGACCTTGTTACAGTTCGTGTTGATTTTTCTTCTTTTCTATGGATTATGTAATACTTGTGCAAATGTAGGTTCTTGATATCATGTTTTTAAACCAGGAATAAAAAATGCAACAAGACATACTATGTGGATGTTTACTTCAGTTATTTATTCCGTGAAGTAAGACAGATAT
Organism: Gryllus bimaculatus; assembly: GCA_017312745.1. NCBI lineage: Eukaryota > Metazoa > Arthropoda > Insecta > Orthoptera > Gryllidae > Gryllus > Gryllus bimaculatus. Next base: position 4,629,331 of record BOPP01000011.1, read on the forward strand.
AGATCTTTTCATTTCAAGCATACTTCTTCTGAGTTTTATCATGAAAGGTTTATTCAGGAAATGACATATTGTTAATTTTAATTGCCTATTAAAGTGTATATTTTAGAATTTGTAGGTCGTAAATGCATATTTTTAAAAGCATCTTTCAAGAATTTTTAGGGCATAAAAATCCTCTCCCTAGTCATAACACAGTTTTGAATTTTACTTGGGCTGCATACCCTTTAATTTAGTCGATGATGTATTTGCTCTATTGTGAAATGTGTAGTAGTGTTCTTATAAAATAAAAATGTTTCACTTTTAGGTGGAATGAAAATTGTTCCTGTTGCTGCTGGTTCAGGAGGCACCACTAAAATTCTGCCTAAGCCTTCATTTGGATCTACAGGTGGTCAGAGTCCAGTCTATATGATGAGTACTACTACTTCCAGCATTACTATGGTGACACGTACCATTTCTGCTTCATGTATGTTGCACTATGTTGGGTAACTGATCAGTAGTATTGTCTGCTAGGAACTAACTTCGTTATCAAATAGTTGATACAGTTTACTTCATGGAATGTAGATTCAATAACTATTGAATTTCATTAAAATCTTTATTTTTTGGGTTGGGAGCTGTTTCACGGAATAACGCCAAGTACTTTAGATGATTCTTGATCTAAGAATGATAATAAAAAAACAGAAGGTAATAAAAATAGAAAGAAGAAAATAATAAAAAAAAACAAAAGGTTTGTTGTAAAATCTTATAAAGTAAAGACAAAAAGATTGCCAATTTGTTCACGTGTCTTTATATCAATTTAACTTTACCTATTTTCTTCAGTAAAACTAATGTCATTATGCGAGGAGGGCTATGGCTTCAGGTTTTTCGCTACTAGTTAAATAATATTTAATATAATTGATGCTAGAGTTTTAGTAGTGAGAGAATTTTCAATACAATGTTTGATAGATGTGAATTAATAGATTTTGATAACTCCATAATCATATTTTTAGGTGTAAGAGTTTTTCATTAACCTTCAGCTGGGCAACGGGGGTCTATTGGACCCAGAAGCAAAAATTTCTATATTTTACGTGAAGACTATTCAAGGTGTTAGTTTAGTTTTTTGTGACTAAGTTTGCTATGTTGTTTTTCAAGTATTCCCGCAACCATTTTACGTAAGTGTAACTGAATAATAAATTTTTTTTTAAATTTTAGCCGCAACTGGGCAGGCGGGGTCCATTGAACTAAGGTCTCTCAATCTGCGTATAAAATTGCGTTTTCTGGTTTGGTTTGATCAGTTACTTGATGACTGCTTCGTGCCCAAGGGGTGGAAAGATGATGGGTTGCGCAAAATCAGTTCATCAGGATGTTATTACATGTGATAATCGACGCCTTCGTAGACATTGTTGCTGCTGCATGTAGATTATGTGGGGAAACTGCACAGCGATAGGCACGTTACTGACCCTGACAATGTCAGAAAACATGAGATCATATGACTTTTTTTATTGTTATTGCAAAGAATTTGATTCTACACAAAATGTAAGGAGCCATGCATGTTTTTGGGGAAGAAGCAGCTTCCACTTCTCAGAAAATATATAACAATGCCTAAAAATATGTCATTGGTGCTCTTGGGAAAGAAATAGGAAACGGAAATGAAGAACCGTTCAAAAGCTGTGTGTAATGAGTATAACCAGAGTAACAGTGTGTGTGATCTGTAACAAGAGAAATACTGTTAAAAAACGAATGTAAATGATTTTGAAAAGTTTTGTTAAATTAAACAAATATATTAGAGAGTTCTGTTCCATTATCCACATCCAAAAAGCCCACATGTAAGCATAATCCCATCACACACACTCCTGGGTCCACTGGACCCTGCCTGCCCGGTTGCATCTCTAAAATTGGTTGCCCAGAAAAAGGTTAAATTTTAGATCAGCATTTTCGGAAAGGATCCTGATATGATATTTCAAGCTATGAAAATAATTCCATTAACTGACAATATAAGTGAGAATAAAATTAGGTGGAGGTTAGTGCAGGGGTAGTGCAATGATGTTACAATACAGCTATTACATTTCTTCAAATTAATAATATCTACCAACACACACTACTTACAATTCCTGCACATCTAGCACATTTTAATACAATTGACGTGCTGATTCACAATTGACCTGACAACTTGACCTACCTCTCAATACTGGACATTTGCATACTTAGCCAATTAACTACAACATTGTGCTGTCATAGCTTCTGACTTCCGTGTTGCCTAGGATATAGTACTGGCATTACCAAATGACCATGAGCACTCAACCACCATCTAATATTATTTGTTGTAAATCTAATTGGTTAATTTTTTTTAACATACAGCCATGGGTGGGGTCTGTTGAGAAATTTCCAAATTCTTTTTCTTTCTTCAAGTAAACTAAAAAGTAAAATTGAGAAACTGTTATAACACAAAAATAAGAAATTCATATTTTACATGATTGCTTGTGCATATTTTTAAATATTTGAACACAGTTTTCCAATAACAAATGGAGCATAAATTGGGCATTTAAGAATGGACCTAGGTAAACATATTGAAAATAGGCTTATGGTAAATTATGGGATGAGATATACTGAATTTGTTTATAAATAAATTGGTGTCCCAGGAGGAAATGTCAATATTTTAGATGATAACATCTGGCCAGTACTTTTGATGGCTTGCCCGTGATGATAACAGTACTGGCCATTGTAAGCAAGAAAGTTTATATTGTAAGCTTACAAGCAAAATGAGCCAACTCCTATGAATGTTCTTTTTAAATATTTGAGTTTGAAAAGAAGTGAAAAATCCGATCATGATCAGTTCAGATTATTAATATGAAAACTATTATTTTCATCACCAGTGTTATTGTGTATTCTTTATTCTGTCTATTCTTTGATTTTTTCCCCTTATGTTTATATGGGCTGCTGAATAAGAATTTGAAGTTTGCCCACAAGAAAATTCCATTGGAATTTGAGTTATAATAAAAAAACATGAATGGTGTTTTTTTTATTATTATACAAATTATTATACAAATTATGCATTAGGCATAATTAATAGTTGAATTTCGACAAAGTTTTGGGCAACTTACCATTAGTGCTGCTAGGTATTGAAATGGCTAATCAGAATCATTTGTGTTTGCTACAGCTATCTGCCTTGCTAACAACTTTATGTGCAAAAAAATAATCAAAGAAGCCAATTCTTTAATTGCAATCTCAATTGTATCCCCAGCCATTGTAGTTCATTCATTACATAGTGAAAGGAGCTATTCTAAGTAAATTTTAGATGATATTTTGCACCTTTCATTTTTGGGATGCCATTTAGGAATCTTATGTTTGCTATGAAAACTTGTGTTGGAATTAGTGATATAGCCATAATACATGAATAACCATTTTTAAATTTTTAGTATCTAAATAATATCAACTGTCGTAAAAAATCATTCTACACTGAAATAAATCTCATAACAGACCTAGAAAGTATGTAATAAAGTGCAAAATAAGATAATTAATAATCACATAATAGTTTCTGTTTACATTTATTGCCTTAAGTACCATTCTAACGTGTGTTGTAAGTACATGACTATATGGGTTGAACATACATTATATTGAGGCAACAATACAAGATGTCTAAGTTGCAACCTAAACACTGTCCACTACCTTCTGCCTTCCTAGCTTTCTTATCTCTCTCAATCTTATCTTGTAAGCATTGTATTTGCTGTTATATACCCCATTGTTGAATTTGAAAGCCCATCTGACAAGTTCCTTATCTCTTTTCAGGTCAATATTAAGAAAATTGCCACAATCTTAAAAGTGTGAAATGAAAAGTAGGTAATCTTAAAAAAGGCTGAAGACTGGGAAAAACAAATAGCAGGTTCCCTCCTGTCGCAACTCTGTGGCCACCCGCTCATGAAAATATCTTGCAAGTGCAAAGAGTGCATGGGAGATTGGATAGCTTTTGTAGGAAGGACAGACCTTTTTTTTTATCAAAGTTGTGCCTTAATTGTTGGGACACCTGCAATAAAAGGAAACCCCAACTTTTAATAACCATAAGGACAATGATGTTGGCCCAGAGCTACCTAATTATTTGCTTGAGACCTCATCAATTTTGGACGGCAAAGATTTTCCAGAAGATACTTGTCTTTGACCAAATAAAATCACATCATCAGCCTGAAAGCGACTGAGAAAAAGTGAACTGACTAATATAAACACATTCAGTAGAAACATGAGCCTATGAATTAATATTTATGGTTATTG
>BOPP01000011.1:4633590-4646520 GCA_017312745.1 Gryllus bimaculatus
GTTTTATCGCCTAAATTTGCGACTAACAAAGCTGGGTATTGGTCTTCTCCAATTGGCAGCCAGCTTTCTTAGGAGCAAATATTATGACTACTGGTGTTTCTACAGTAGTTTGTGAAGAACACAGGCTGCTCTTAATAACAAAATATCTTAAATGTCCTGGGGTTTGAACAAGTTCTTTAAGGAACAAATCCCAAAGTTCTGATAATTATCACAATGACCTGTTTTTACGCTGCACATTCAGTTGATCTCAATTTCCAAACTTGTGTAATTTAAATGTTTCTTTGCCTCTGTGGTTATGATATTATGATTATATGGCACAAAAATCTTTAAGTAGACATGGTTTTTATCCACAAAAGCAATATCATGTTTGTTTGCTTCTATCATACGAGTCAGTTTGGTATGTTGTTCCTCCAATATTTTCCACAGTTCAACAGACGTTCCATTTGTAATATAATTATTCAAAATCAAAACAAAAAGTACACAAAGGTTTCTGATTAGATGTCTGAATAGGTAACAGGACATATGCTCATAAAACCATTTTTGCTTAGAATAACAAATACTAGGACATTCCAGAATATTGATGTTTCGTCCTCTGACATCCTGTATGAAATTGATCGTAATGAAAATAAGTTAATAAATAATAAACTCAAGAATCACATTCCTGAAATGACATTTGGAACCAGCCTGAACAACCTTTATTTATTTATTTAAATATTTTGCTTACGAATAGCCCAACTTGGACCACATGTACATGCACCCTGCATTTTCTGGGGCTCCATATCTCGGTGGCAAGTGCATGTAACTTTATCAGAGGATCAGCATTAAGCTAGATCCAATTTTTATCCCTCAGGGTTGTTAGCCCTAGGGGTTTGGAAGATAAAATTATGATGATAATGAGGAGTGAAAGGACAATACAAACATACTGACGTACACAAATACTCCCTTGCTTCAACCCACGATCTTTTGGTTTGAGACTGCTACGGCACTTCTGCCTTAATGATCTTGGCCTTATGATCAGCTATTATTATTATTATTATTATTATTATTATTATTATTATTATTATTATTAACAACGTTTAATGTTGAATTTTTCTTTCTGCAGGTCCTGGGTCTCGCGTAGTGACAGTTAATGCAACTACTTTGCCTTCATCTGTGAGTAGTCTGCCCGGCCGCCCTGTTTCAACAACATTAATGTCTAAAGCAGCATCTGGCGTAGGGTCCAGTCGTACACCTACTCAAGGAAAGCCAAACGTCATTGTTGTGCAGAAAGGCTCATCTGGGTCTTTTCCACGTGGGGTCACTGTCTCTGGAGGACGAGTGCAAAACTTCCCTGCAACTTTGCAGGTATGTCAAGAGGACCTTACTTCTAAACTTGGGGGAGTGAAATTGATCTAAAAATTGTTATTTTTGTAGGAGGTTCTAAACAAAGTAGTTGGCAGCAAAGCTTTGGGTGTGACAGGAAGTGGAAGTAGCAGTTCCCCTCTTGTTACCACATTAAGCATGCAGAAAGCTCAGCAACAAGGCCTGCATTTGCCCACAAATGCACAGGTATGCAATTATTTCCATAATCAATTCACATTGCTATCACTAATGTCTTCTGTCTGATTCATCCTTTTATCTAAAAAAGTGTTTGTGATTGCGGAAAATGACCTTTATAAGACAAACCTGACATTAAATAATTAAAATATGCAATAAATAATTGAAGGATGAAATTTTTCATTCTACCAATTTGCACTTCAAAAGCCAGAAAAATCTTTGGTCCCAGGCTAAAAGTTCTTAAGTCAATTTTTGGCAAAATTGGCAAAAAAGCAAATTTTTGGCAAAAAATTGATGTAATCTAAACGGATCATGCTAAAGATTTTGATAGAGTTCCTCTAAGCTTTAAGGCTTCTGTACAATCTTGGAAAGGTTAGAAAAAGCTTCTGGCTAGAATTGAAGATGACCTGAGAGGGAGAATATTCCAGATGCAAATGGGAATTTTCTTATCACCCTCAAAATCAATAACAAGTGGAGTTATCCAAGGTATTGCTTGGTCTTTCATGAAGAACTTCAAGATGATGTACGGAAAATAGCAAAAACTTTTGGGAAACTGTGACTGCCTTTATATCTGAACAAGTGTAGAGTTCTGCCATTTGATTATGTCAATCAATAATAGGGCCATGTTCTAAACAAGAATCTCAAAACCCTGAAGGAAGGCCAGGTGGTATACAACAGCTTTAGTTGCGTAAGTGCAGAATAAGAGAATTTAATGCAACAGAAGTTGCATTGTGTCACAGTAGAAAGGAAGGTGTATCCACAAAACAAACAGCAGAATCTAAAACCAATTTATAATGATTACAGGTTTTTAAACAAGTTTTTTATTTATTCCTATTGGCACAGGCATTCGCCCAATTACAAAAATAATTAACAAAAATTTTAAAATTGGTCTATGAGTAATTGAGAATAATATAATCATGAGAAGTCATTTAGAATCAAATTTGTTCTAGTATATTTTAATATGCAGATGGAGGCAAAAATATCTAAATTACTACAATTCAGGTAACGACACATCTTTCAAAGCGGTGCATAAAAATACGTATTTGTTCTAGCAAATGGGACATCAAAAAGTACATTTGTGTAATGACTTGAATTTTATATTGATGAAGACCAAGGAATCTTGATTATAGCTCAGGTGAATAAATATGTTGATTAATCATATTGTACAGGAATAATAAATCACAATAATCTCTATAAGAGCTTGAGCTTGAATTTAAAATAATAGCAATTTGTATATATTAATTCAATCATAAGTGAATCTTGGTGATATAAATTTAGTTTCCAGGCCGCCAAATTATGTAATAGTGACCACTGAAAAACAAATTGATCTTGACAATGTGGTAAATTGAAATAGGGAAAAAAAACTTTGCTGAAAGAAACCAATTAAACAGTATTAAAAAACCTATCAACACATAAATTGTATTTAGTTTGGAGGTCCACCCAAAACATAATTGAACCTGTTGCCAATTATTTTCTTAGACAGAGCTATGTATGCTTTTAAAAATGATGCAGGTCCAATTTCGTATTTGGATGATATAGTTGTTGCAGGAGTAAATACGGAACAATGCAAATATTTGTTTTTAGTTCTAAAGAGATTAGAAGAATGCAATGTACAAGTTAATCTTAAACTCTTTAGAAAAATGGATTACCTGGTCATATTATAAATGAAAAATAATGTTCAAACAGCAGCCAAAATATCAGCCATTTTAAATTGTCCAGAACCAAAAAAATTAAAATCATGTTTGGGAAAATTTATTCCAATCTTAAGCTTTCGTCTGCAGCCTCTGTGTCAATTATTACAAGCTGGTACAAAATTAATTTGGGGATTATAGATTTAAAATGTTTTACATGTAAACAATTATTAAAGGAAAATAATATTTTCAGTTGTTACGACCAGAACAAACGTTAAGTAATTTCGGATGCTAGCCTGGACAGGGTAGGAGCAGTTTTATGCCACATTATAGATTGGAAGGAAAAAAACAAATGGATTAGCATCGGCTACTTAATTCGAAGCTGAGCAAAATTATAGTCAAGTAGACTGGGAAGCTTTGTGCTTCCTTGCCAGTCTTTGCAGTAAAACAGTTCCATAAATATATTTATGGTAGAAAATTTTTCTTTGTAACAGACTATCAACCGGTGAAGTGCATTTTGGGTTCTAAAGTAAGAATTCCTTGTTTGCTGCATGCAAGCTGCAACATTGGGCAGTCATTTTGAGTAATTATGATTATGAGTTAATTTTTAAGGTAAGTGCTTAAATCTATAGTGCCCAGATTATCATGACTGCCAATAGATAAAATTACTGAAGATGTTAAGCAAATTCACCTTCAAAAACCACTGTCAAGTTTGAATATTATTGGAGAAACTTCAAAAGAACATATTGTAAGTTAAGTTTTAGTGGCTGGCCATGAAAGACAAAGATCACAAACTGTATATACATGAGAGACAAACTTTCAGCATTGGATGTATACTTGTGCCTGGGTAATCAGATTGTAGTACCTGAAAAATTGAGGTTGCAGGTATTGGATTTGTTGCATGAGGATCACTCGGACATTCTTAAGATGGATTTTTTGGTTCATTCTGATCTGAACTGGTCAAAATGAACAATGGTATCAAAAGTTAAAACTATTAAATGGTGCCAAGTGTTCCAAAATTTGTAAATGAGAAAGGTTTGCAAAGTGTGGACTGGACTGTTTGGGTTAGGATGTTGCTGTCTTTGTTGTATTACAGCTGAGGTATTTTTTATAGAGCCATTTAGCTACCTGCTTTAGATTTATTTCATTTTTATGTAAGACCAGTCCATGACTTGGCTTTAATTGTAACACAAATAACACCAGCAAAGGATATCAAATCTCCTTTCTGCAAGGTTTGAAATATATAATTTATATAATACAAACAAGACTGATACCAATATCATTCAGTTCGGAACACCACAAGTGACTACTCATTCTCTATTAGTTACATTATAATGTTAAATAAATTTAATTTCACTTCTTCTGTACAACCGATTAAATAGCTTTTAATCAAATTAAGGTAACTCCATATTTGAAGAGCTTTAGTAATGTATAATTTACTGTATCAAATGTTTCGGGCAAGTCAAGATAAACAGAAATGCAGGGTACACCTCTATCTACTGCACTGCAGATCTCATTTGATACATACTTAATGGCATCTTCAGAGCTTCTACCCTTTGGAGAACCAAATTGAAACAAGTTGATAATGTTGTCTTGATATATAGTTATCAAATTTAACTTCTAATACTTTGTCAGAAATTTTTGAAAAATTTGAATTTAGGGAAATTGCTTGGTAATTAATAGTTGTTTTTTTTTATTATCTGATTGATACAGTAGACACTGATTATAGTGAACTTCTGGGGACAAACATTTTTGATTTATTATATCAGAAGTTCACTATTTCCGATGTCAAAATTAAATAGAATTTATCCACAATTTTTTATTTTATTGAGATAGAGAAACAGCACAAAATGAAAAATTTCAATATCTTTAATTGATTTTAAAAATCAGTTATTTTCAATTGAATTGCTGCATTTTTCATCGGTGATATCTCTAGTTCTTTCTCCTGAGTTCGTGCTCTCCCAGTGTTTGACTCTGCATTGTTCTAGGTATTGTAATGCAGTCTTCAATCCCTTCAGTGCTTTTTGCATTGTTGCATCACCTTCTTCATTGGTGTTGTCTTTTTCATCCTCCTTATTGTCTTCAGCCCTGGAAGATCCTTTCACCACAGTCACAATGTCCTTGTTAGATGGGATTTCCAACATATTCTGACAAAAGCTCAACAAGATTGCCATTTATGAGCTTAAATAATTCTCTGAGTGAGACGTCATTCTGAAAGTCTTCACATCCAGTAGTCAATCCAGCATGCCAGAGACAATTTTGAATTATTATGGTTTTTAGATTCCTTCAACCCTGATCAGCAAAATGTATTGCTTGAATTAGGTTTTCATTTAACTGCAAAGCTTGAATGTGATGTGAATAGTCACCATCTGTAATAAATTCTGAAACTGCGAATGACGCCTTGAAACATTAGTTGAAGAAGAGGTGTGGTATTGGCAGAAAGAAACACCAGCGTAATGTTTCTGAGGTTCCCTCGTGAGGATGAGCTGGACTTAAGACTCCTTGGGTCTTCATACTTCCCAATTAGCAGCAGCTTTTTTTCTCTGTTCTTGCCTTATTGGGACATAACCACAGTGTTACCCTATTTTACGACATTTTGTCAACTATACATTTATTCCCCTTTTAAATTTCAGAATTTTTTCCAGTGTCATTTCACAAAAAAGCAGGCATCTCATTTCTTTTAAAGATGTCATCAGGCAAGTGGCCATTAGAGATATTTGTCCACTTGAAACTTAACCATTGCAATCAGGATGGCCAGTGAACATGGAAACCTTGAAAACCGGGAACAAACCAGGAATTTGAAAAATCCTGGAAGAACTGAAAAAAAAACGGGAATTTGATTTGAAAAGTGGGATTTTTCTTAATTTTCCGATTTATTCCCAATATTTAGCACAAATTTACATGCGGCATTGCATTCAGTAAAGTGATTGATTCAACTCTGTACATGAGTGGTAGGCGAGTGAAAATCGAAAAATGTATGAGAAGAGCCACATGTATGGTCAAGGCTTGCATTGCTCTTGACTCGCACATTACACGACTTCAAACACTGCCTCATGTGTCGGTGCAACTTACTTGCAATCCCCGACTACAAGGTGAAAATATTCTGTAGTACATAAGCTCAAAGCTACCAAGTACTGCTTCTTGGGCATTAGAGGTTTATTGCTACTTGAAGAGTATTCCAGATGCCTAGAATTCACGACTAGTTACAAACTGAGCATCGTTTAGAAGTCATAATTTTTTGTTGAGAAATAGTTTGTTCTAGACTCGTGTTCTTTGAAAACCAGTATTAAAATGTTAAGCATCAAAATAATCTTTTCTGTTAACATTCCGTCACTAGAACGGCTATTCGTAGCATGAGTAGGCCTACTTGCGCATGTGTTTTGTGAGGATATAAAAAATCAATTAATACGTTTTCTTGGTTATTGATGTCACTTGTTAATTTAATGTCTACAGTTAACAAATGGAAAAACTTAAACGGTCATTGTCTTCATATTTATTAGAGATCATTAGATTCATATGTCTTATTCATTAGAGATCACAGCTAGAGCATATAAATGTGGATTCATTAAATCATTATGTACAGTCCTATTTTAATATAATGCAAGACTAGCCGGAAAGTTCGACATTTAAACATTATAAAATTTAAAAAATGGTAGGTACTTCAAACTCTGTGTTGGCATCAGCACCAAGACACTTTCCAGCTGAAAAAATACTTTCTTAAGCATTTCAGGATTCTAAATATTAATTAGTAACATTGCCACAAAAAAATAAATAAATAAATAAATAAATAAATAAATAAATAAATAAATTTAAAAAAATAAAAAAAAATCTGCACCTACTACTCCATTGTGAAAGAAACGTGTGTGAGTAAAATAGTAAGGACAAGGAATAAGCAGAAAAAAATGTGTTGTAATGTGCGAAACAGAAAGTGGTAAAAATTTATTCTCACATCTGGAACACCAGGAAAAAGCCTTGAATTCCAAAAATCCAGATTGCTGGTCACTCTGTGCAACATTGTTGCATAATTCACTGCTTTTGCTTCACTGCGTATCTTCCCAAATGTATTTATGCTCCTTCTTCCATCTATGCAGCCATCCGTCTGTACGCACAAACTCTTGGCCTTCATCCCATGACTTAGCCAACTGTCCAGCTTTGTTCTTCAACATTCACCTGTTGAGAGCGACTCCTGAGGCTCTGAATAGTGAACCATTACGGTTCACTATTCCTTCGTTTTTTAATAAATGACTTGCAGCTAACTTGCATAGTTTGCATCACCAACAGACTTTCGCTTGTGGAACGCCACATTTTGTCAATAATGTCGGTCTTCTCTTGCAAAGTAAACACCTTATACTTTGACTTTACTCCTGACGATTACATTCATACAAAGGTTAGCACCGCAAAAGCTTCTTCCTCTCAGGATGAACCTCGTATGTGCGCTGACCGTCCTGCTCTCCAAAGGCCCTTTTACTTGCTGAAATAACATAAGAGACCCTTTTGGTAGGGGCTTAGCAAGAGCAGCTAAAGAAACCTGGCGCTTTTCACCTGCAAGGCAGGTGTTGCCAGGCTGTGAGGCTGTGTCAATCATGCTCATCCTGTTGCCTACGTAGAACACTCAATTTGTTGTGCCGAATCTCAAGTAACATCAAGCTTGAAATTGAAGCATGCAGTCACGCAGGAGGCAACAAACCTGAAATGGCAGGATAATTATAATGATGGCAGTTGAAAAGAACTTTTTAAAATTAGTGAGAAAATGCAACAGAATCCAGAAGCCCTGAGTGAACCATATAATACTGTGTGTAGGCAATTGGAAAGAATTATAAACAAACTGGGTATTTTCTATTTATGAAATAGATAAGTTAGAATACTCTTCTTACTTTTACTAAGTGAGGCCGTTATTGATGTTAGCAGAGTGTAGCATGGTTGCAATGGTGGGCAGCATTGCCGAAACTGTCCCAGGTGTCTGAAGACAATGGACTCACTTGTAGTATTCAGGTTATTGAAAGAGATTGTGTGTTGTTATACTTGAATCAGAAAATACATTTTCAAGCTTCTGGATGGTCCTGAAGCTTTGGGACTACATACAAAGAAACAACTACTTTCCAAAATAATGACACTTGTTTCATTGCTGGAAGAATGTCAAGAACAAATCTGATTAGCTCACGTGATGTGTAGACCAAAGCCCTGGATGAAGGTCAACCCACCGCCGTTGTCTTCCTGAATTATGCAAAAGCATTCTATTATGCAAAAATTCCTCACAACTGACTACTTCATAAACTCAAATCCTGCAGAACAGAAGGAAAATTTGTTTGAATGTGTACAAGAATATCTTTCTGGCAGAACTTTCCAGGTGAACATTAGCAGTAAACTCTCAACACATAGGTTACTAGTGGAGTTCCTCAAAGATCTTCAGAGCACTATTATTTGTCTTGTACATGAGTGACATCAGAGATGAGCTATCGTCTGACTGGAACAGTTATGTTGATGACACTTAAGTTATTTGGTCACCTATTAAAAAGCTACCAGATATTACAATCTGATCTTAAAATAGTAAATGAGTGTTCGAGAACATGGCTACTTCCTGTCATCTGTAGGAAGTGCAAAATCCTATATCTCAGAAAGAATAATCCACATTACAATTATCCCATTGGAAATCATTCTTTTGACATAACATTGCAACAAAATGATCTTGGAGTTTATATCCCATGATTTGATAAGAGAGAATCAAGTTGACTCAGTTATTAAACGGGTCAATACATTGACATACTGGAATAGAAAAGCCTTTTCCACCTTGCGACCATCTCTGTGAAAGAAAAACTACACTACATATATCAGGCCTGTGTTGGAACACACAAATGTGATTTCCCCACTATCAAAAAGACATTAATTTAGATAAGATGCAGAGACGTCTCACAAATATCCTGAGAGAAAAGAAAGAGTGCAGATATGGTGGAGAGCTACAAGATCCTGCATGAGCTCTGCAATGAGCCCCAATCTGAGGCACTGTTTGAAACTGCAAAATGAATTGGCAAGAGAAAGGCATCTATCACATTTTATTGTAAATTGAGCTGTGGAAAGCTCTTCCCACAAGCTGCGTAAATCAGATCTGGAATTCATTTAATAATTGTTTGGACCATTGTTTGTGAATCTAAATGAAAGAGTGACATGACAGCTGTGATAACTAATTTGGGTAGCTTGACTGGTGGTGTGATAGTGTGGTAACAGATAATATGACTGTGATAGCTGATTATTTGGTACATAATTGTGAGAAATGTGTTTATCAGCTTGTTTTGCTACTACTGTTAATTAATAATTAATATGACTAATCAATTAAAATCTGATTAAACTGCATTTTTGAGATTTTACAGGCTCATGCTTACATTTCACAATCAAGATAAGACCTTGCTGATAATTTTGTCTCAGGCCAATTCCTTGCTGTTTTTACTTAATGTATTTCCTTACTGTTTTCTTTAGGCTGGGAATGTTGTAGTGTTGGACCTCAGTCATGAGAATGTTGGCAAAAATATGGTACTCGCAGATATTCTCCAGGCTTCTGGAATCACTAGTGAGACTGATGCAGATTCTGGAGTCATAGAAAAAGGTTAAATATTTGAATTATTGGAACAAAAGAGAAATAATGGATATGTGGCTGATTATATGCTTTTTATTTAGTGGTGCATGAGAATAGAATTAATTGAACATAATTTATTTTACTGAGATATATAAAATTTGTCAATTACTGAGAGTGAAGTGAATTTGTAAATCTCTGTTGTAGCTGGAGAGAAACAGGGGGAACCATCTTTAGATTCAATATCATCAACTCCTTCACTTTCATCAGATTCCAGCCATGCCTTACAGGTATTACCTAAATTTATTGCTAACTTATTCTTTTGCTTATGTAATCACTTCAGTTTATACTAAAATGAATACATAAAAGATTGCAGAGATGATGTGAACAGTACCAACTTAGGGCCTTGGTTGGACAAGTTGTACATTTAATGCTGCCTTGAGTATGGAAGTTTAAGATAAGATGTATTTAACTGCAATTGATTCGAACTCAAAGTAATTTAAAAAATAAATGAATATCAATATGATTAAAAGAAGTTAATGATGGTAGAATGTATGTATTGTAATGTTGTAATGTAATATTACACACGACAGCACATCACTACTCAGCAATTCACAGCGCTGCATACCATTGCATTTCACTTTACTGCCCTCTGTTTCAACACCCATTGCCGCCATTCACAAAACTGACACTTTAAATTGCTTAAATTTTCACTTTCTGTAAGATTCTTAAGTTATTTACTTTATTTTTACTAAATTAAATCTAACATTTCTAAGTCTACAAATCAGGGATTCGGTGATTGAAATCAAGTGATTTCTATCATTGATTTAAATCACGATTCTCAAAAAAAATCGATTTAAATTATAAATGTAATTTATTGTAAACTTTACAATGAATGATTAAAAATTAGAAGGTCGAATAAAAGGAAAATATATTCAGAAAACTAAAATGAAAATATCAGAAAAAAGGGGAGGTATAGTGGAGAAGAATATATTTTTAAAACTTCAAATTTTGTGCCAGCCAAAGTGTGCATTGATGTTCACCCTTGTGAAAGAGAATAGTGTACAATTGCTTCATTTTCGAATTATGAAATTATGAAAAAAGAGCGTAGGCATCCGCGGCCAGAGTCAGTATTTACTAGGCTGTCCTGGTGACGCCACGTCCATGGCGAAGGTACAGCACTACACCCTGTGATTTGTGATTTATATAAACTGGATAATTATAATACTTAAAATGCAAATTTATTCGGACAAATTAAGTCTTTTTCTTGCAAGAGAGGGTATTCAAAAAGCAGCCAATGTTGGTGAAACAAGAACAATTGTAACAAACCCCAAACAGTTTAATGAGATTAATAATTTTCTCATTAATTGCAGAACGTTGCCTTGATATGTGCCAAAAAGTATTCCAGGAAGAGTTTACTAATCCATGGTTTGAGTTATTTTATGAAAGTGCTATCCCTTGAAACTCTTAAAATCTCAGAACTAGATCAATATGGGGTAACTCGACTGAGCTCTTTAATTTTTACAAATATCTAAAAATTACCTAATGTGAATATTGGAATTTAAATCAAAAAATCCAACTTAAATTTAAATAGTTCTATAAAAAAAATTCATTTTCATTAACCTTGCTACGAACAAAGCGAGATATGTGAAATTGTTGCTGACAAATGGTTCCATTCTGGATAGCCCTAATGATAGATGAAAATTTCCTTATTTCTTTGCTTTTTTGACTGAATTAATAGAATTCTTTTAAGTAGCACCTCTAAAGCTAGGGGATAAGGAGAAGTATCACAGTGTCCTCAAGCTGTTTCACCATTTAAATTCACTGATGTAACACCCCAAGATAATAGTTTCCCTTTGTCAGTAACCTGATGATGTAACCAATCAAGTTATGAAACGTTGTGCTAATTGCCAATAAATGTTAGTCACAAAAAACAGTGGATACTTTTTTTATTGATATTGTTATTAAGTGCTTATCGGTAAAGAAACTGTGATTTTTTAAAGTTTATTAAGTTACGTATTAATGAATGTAAAGAAGTGTTTTGAAAATGACACCGATCATCATAATAATAACATAACAACAATAATAATAATAACAATGACAATAATAATAAGAAGAATAAGAATATTAAGAAATACATGTTAATTAATTTTTAAACTTGTTTTTAGATTAATAAAACCAACTCGGGTGGTGTTCAAGATACAAGGGTCAGTGAAATTGAAGTTACTGGAGAATTGGACCCTCAGACGGGTGTATATTCTATTAACCCTGAACCTGCATCAGATCTAGTCAGTCAAGGCTCTTCTGTCACCATTGTACCAAGTTCTAGTACAGGATCTGTGGATATTTTTAGCACAGCGCTTGCATCAGCTGATATAAACCTTGACTCGTTTCAGTATGTGGAAGATGGGTTAGGTAAGTCCAATAGTAATTTTTAATTCAAAATGAAAATTACTTGCAGAGCTGGTAACAAGCAATAGGAACTAGAAATAACAATGCCTACATAAGAATTTGAAAGGACATGAAAGTTTATTCATTCTACTCCATGCTTTCTTGTTCTCAAGATGGAGCATGTTAAGGTTAGTCATGTTTTCTGCTTAACTCTTTTCTGTTTTCTTTTATGTTGAAGTAAAATTTGTAATGTTGGTGAAGTTAAAGTTTATATTTTAAAATTTGACATAAAATGTCTAAATGAGGGTGGAAAAATTAGATTCAATACTTCTATCTTAGGACATTTTGACACATCCCTCCAATTTCATTTCCCTTGCTTTTATGAGTGATTTTATTGAGAAGTTTGAAAGTAAAAGAAATAAATACATTGTCCTGTATCCAGAATTCTTTTATAAAACTAGTGGAACTACAAGAGTACACACTTTCTTATATTATTGGTAATGATTAGTTAATATTATTATTTGCACCTTCTATCCTACTAACACTTCGGCCATTACTTGCAACATGCATCTCTGCACCGACTCTGCTTGGTCAGAACCAAGAGCTTCTAGGGTTTGAGTTTTGACGGTGGCGGATTTTCAACATTCGATAGCTTAGCACTGTGTGCAGGAAAATTCTAATGACTAGCTGTTCTGATGGGTAGATTTCCATGAAACCTTTGATAAGTACCAGGCTAATGTCAGAGCATAACTACTACTACTTCTTCTTCTTCTTCTTCTTCTTCTTCTTCTTCTTCTTCTTCTTCTT
>BOPP01000011.1:4646536-4683474 GCA_017312745.1 Gryllus bimaculatus
TTTTCCCTCTAATAGTTTAAATCAAACCAGACTTTACGAAAATCTCAGGAGTCCAAAATCTCTTTTTATACAAAACATTTCAGGGAACAATTCTTAGCAATCTGACAAAATGCCGTTTGAGGATTCCTGAAAATGTGGAATATTCAACCCATTAGCAAACAAGTATTTTTCAAGGGATAAATTAAAAGAGATTAAATTTCACAAGAGATTATTTGAAAAATGTTTGATCAAAGTGTAATGAATTATAAATACGTTGTTGCACAAATATTAACAAAGTGAGAGGCATTCAAAAAACAAAAAAAACAATTAAAAAAAATAAAAAAAATAAACGCCATTCAGTGCATCAATATGTACACAAAAACTATCACTACCAATACAAAAAGTTTTTAAAAAGTGTGACTGTGATTAAAATTTAGGTATAAACTATTCATTATGAAATAATCTATATCTTCTAGTAGGAGGGGGGTCAAATAAATTTTTAAGTTTTGCAATTTGTGAAAATAGAGAAGTTGTCATGAAAATTGTACCAGTGTCATTTGTATTTGCCTTATTGTCCAGTCAGTGAGAACATCTCACCTGGAAAAAGGTCGTAAAAACTTTTGCTTTGGGTATGTCGTATGTTCTCAGGCATTAGTTAAAACCTCAAGTTTATGACCTTTAAACCTTGTTAACCCCAGGAGGCCTGCAAAAACAGTTGTTTTTTTCTTACTTTCTTCATGTTTTCTTTGTAACATTTTAATCTTACGTCCTGTAGAAAAATGATTCATATTCATTTTAGAGTGAATTATTGTAAATTTCCTGTAATTTTTGTATAAAATATTTCTTTTGAAACAAATTGCCAAGTGAGCTACAACTTTGAAAGATAATGCTATTTTTTGATTTCACAAAAGTTTGTGCAAAAATACAAAAGTTTGTTATAAACATCTTTTTATAAATATAATTATTATTACATATATTGCTATTATTTATCTCCCTGTCAGTGTAAACATTGCTTTACAAATGTCTAAATGTCAAAATCTTAATACAAAAATAATAATAATGTATGTATATGTATGCGTGTTCATATCCCAGCTTAACTCTTCGAAACATGAACAATTTCATTTCAACAAAACTGGTATACATTATTATCGGGAAATTACAATTAAGGAAATTCACCTCTGGAGGCAGGGATAGAAAGGGAGTGACATTTACATACAATATTACACAACTCGCAATGCATGTACTGCGTATAATACACACTGACATAATGGGTGAGATGGGTAGGAGTGTTTAATAGAGGATTGTTATAAATATATACCTGGCCAACCCCAGATATTTACGACAAAATATTTACTTTCTCTGCCTACACTGCGTGATTGTATCACTTGCACAAAAAATTTGAAGAAAATGGATAAGGACTAGGTCGTATTTGAAAGATTTTTATGAATAGAACCTCTTCTAGAAATAAATGCCTTCACAAGTAGCTGGTACTTTTAGGAAGAACAGATGATCCAACATCACGTATGATTACAGTCACAGTCTCTGTAGCAGTGTTGTGTAGTATTTATTACCATGATGTATCTAAGAAGCAGCATAACCAGCTCAGAGTAAATCTTTATGGGTAATTGTTGAAAAGCAATTGTTTAAATTTCTTTTTCTCTTTTCACACCAGTTTTGAGAACCTCCCACAATTAGCACAATTTCAAAGGTCAAAAACTTTGGGTTTTAACTAGTGTCAGGATACATTAAGGTATTCAAGGAAAATGCTTTTGTGACCTATTTTTAAGTCAATTGGGCTGTTTTAAAAAATGTCATTAAGAGCTTCAGATGAAGTATCCCCATGGAAAGTTTACGTCTTTCAGGCAAAAAAATCCACTTCTTCATTATCAGAGACAAAATAAATTCTTCTGTAATTATCGACTTTTTTTCTGCTATCATTACAATACTTTCTCTGCCCTACATAGTAGTATACGAGAAAGTAAAAATTTTAATTTGTACCATCTTAAGCAGGATAACAAGAAGATGAGTACTAAAGAGATTATGTTACAAGACAGGGTTTCACATTGTGGGCATTGAAACATCGTGGTCTCAACTAATGGATATCCTTCCATTAAGTACTATCTTGGAAAAATATGAACAGATTTTATAAAGGTTTTTCAGATATTTTTTAAGAAACGCCTGTAACAAAAGAATCTAATAAAAATTGATATTATTACACTGTTAACTTAATTTATTGCAAAATTAAGTTTTTTCAGAAATTAATTGTAGTAAGTCAAAAGTAGACTCCAAAATGGTGGTCAAATGAAATAAATTTCTGAGTTTTGAAGTTTGGTAACATTGTTCCTTGATATAATCAGTACATCATATCTCCGTAGTTATCAATCCAATGGAAAATTGCAACAAAATTAAACTAAATTAATATAGACTACACTTTCTACAAAAAAGGTCTTATAAAGTGTTGTCGGAGAATGAACAGGCTTTGAAAGTGCTGAATTTTACTTAGAGGTTTATTTTTGTTATCCCTTTATAATAATGATGTTCTAGTAAGTTCAGTAATTGGAAGTAGTTTTATTTTTGTTCAAAGTTTATTAACACTTTGCCAACTTTGCGCAAAAAACTCTAATATTTAATTTCTTATCATCTCATTTTATTCAGCATGTTTGTGAGTTTCTGAGATTATTAGGGCCAAAATTATCTTGGTTATAAAAAAAACTTGGATAATCCGTAATTCATTCAGTAAAATATTTTGAACTTTTGCCAAAGGATTATGTACACTGTTTAGAAAATACATAAAACAATATAAATGGAATAAAGACCTTTTCCACACTCACAGAGGGACAAATTAAACATGGCAATGACAAATAACTTTCTCAATGTTTGACGAGGGTATCCAATGATTATGCAATTGGGGCAAGTGCCAACATTCCTAGAATCACTGATGGCATCAATTTTTTACCAATAAATTATTTTGTTGCCTTTTCTTATGGCTGCTTTAGGTAATCAGAACGTGGATAATCAAATGCCTTAGAGTTTGAGGTATCATTGATTTTTATAAATATGTTAGGAATTGTCAGATTGCAAACTGATTCCATGATTCTGTCATGTTTCTTGTTCTTTGTGAGAATGTAATAGCTCCCTTTTTTAAATTTAATTATTATTATTGCTTTTATTGGCTGAGGGGAAAAATACATTAGGTACAGTCAGGGATAAAAAATGGGTGATTCCTTGTGGTGTCCCCCACTAAAAAAACCTCTCTTCTTATGCCCATGCCTCTCCAATAGACAATATATATATATATACTATATATATATATATATATATATATTATATATATATAACAAATGCAACTTCATTCTGGGAGGTAACATTTTTCTTTTTAAAATTGGTACTGTAGAAAACTGTCCATTTATAACAACAATTTTTCATGTTTGCTGGCTGAATTTACTTTCTTTTTTTTTTAATAGCAGCTTTTCGCGAAGTTTTAACCCGGGTTAATATCAGAGCAGGTTTCAATGCCAAGGTTGACCTAGTTTTAGTTCCAATAACAGAAAAAAGAAAGAAAAAAGTCAGTTGCTGGATTTGAAACTGCTACCCTGATGTATGAGAATTTGATGTAATAAAACATGGTAATTTTCTAACACTTATGTTATTGTCTAAGCTTCAGTAATTAATTTATATTTAAAAATGCAATAGAAACTTATTTTTTCCCACTCACCATTTTAGAACAAAAAGCTTGGTTTTTTGATTATTTTGAACTCTATTGAATGCAGAGAAGTTTGAAATCTACATTAATTTTGTGTAGGTTATAATTTTATTGATAATTTTGGAGATATATGCAAAAAGCATTGACAAACTACCCTTACAGAACAACTTTACTCCCAGCTCATACCCCATCCTTCAGGATTACAGGACTGAAGGCAGCTACAAACAATCATGCTAAATTTCAAAATTCTGGGAATTATTTCTCTTGAGTTGTGTAATTTGACTGGACTATTGTATTCACTTGTCTCTCATCCAGAAATGTTTTGAAAAATGAAATTCATTGATATTTTTCAACAATATCTGAAATAATTCTATCTGTCCAATCGTATACTGAAACATTAAAAATTAACAAATTAAATTTTAAAAATTTGTCACTAAGTTTTGATTCTATTCTAACTAATGATAAATACCAAAGTAATGTAAAAAAATGTATAAAAATAGATGTTTTGGACAATGTTTAATCATTAAAATAATGTAATCTCTTACTACTTTCAGTAACAATTGAGGTTGATTCCAGAAGAAGGGCACCTAAGCCTATGCATGCATATAAGCTAATGTGCACTTCTTACAGAATAGGCCTCAATTATCATTAACGTAATTTTAATGTTAATGTGCAGAAACTAATTGTGACTTTAATTATCCTAAATTTTAATATGTACACAAATAAAAATTATACAAATTATTATTACTGCTATATAATTTATTTATACTTGTAAATTGCGTGTGTGTGTTGTCACAAGTATTATGTAATCATTTAGGGGGGTTTCAAGTGCATGTTACAGTTGTGTTACTGTGGGGAGAGGGGATATTCAAAATGCTCCAAATTTGTGTTACATAATTTGTGGACTTTCGCCCGCAGCAAAAAAGAAAAATCAAAAACCTTGATGTAATTGCAATCATACTTGGATTATATTTACTTAGTATTATGTCTGTAAGTTATTTGGCATTTAAAAGTACTGTTTAAAACTATATTTTTGGTATTTGCCATTATTGTTTTATACATGTCACTGATTTTACCTTTCTAATACAGAAACAATAACAAGTGGTACACAGCCGGGTAGTAGTATTGAAGTAACTGTTGGAGAAGATAATAATCAGGTCAGAAAAACATTTCTATTTGATATGTACTTTGAGCACCAAGTATTATTGTGCATATTAACAATGAAGTTCATATGTATTGTAGGTTCAAGTTATGGGAGAACCATTACATTTTCTACAGGACTCAGATGCAATTGCATCAGAGCCTGCTGCTGTAACTGTTGAACCAAGTCACATAGGTAAGTTGAAATGCATATTATACCCTTAAAAAAAACTAGATACAAGAAAACATGCAACAATCAAAAGATAAAGGAAGGCCATATGAATGAGAAAATCTGTGATATTTGTCTCGAATACTTCACCACGGCAACAATATTAAATTTGTTAATAATAATATTAATAATTGGTAATAATGATGCTTTTATCAAAAATACAACGACCAGGCCAGTAGTATGAAGTTATGCAGTGTTGTGAAGGTTTTATTGATTCATTATCAATTCATTTGCAAAAGATTTTCTTGAACCTTTTTGTTAAATCTGAAAATAATAAAATTCAAGATTTAGATTGAAGTGTAGAAAACAACATGACGTTTTCAGGTTTGTGTAAAAGCCTTACAAGACATTAGTCTAAATCACGTTTTAATTTCTCATTTGTGGAAGCCCTGATTTTCTTATGCACAGAAATGACGTGATGAATCCTGCCCTGCAATGTTAAATGTTTAACTGAGAAATTATATTAACGAGTGCATGTATACAAGCTCTAGTGTTCTGAAACTGTGGAAGTGAAGGAAGCTTAAAGGGCACGAAATCACTGGAATTGGGCTGAATTGTTTGTTGCTTAAACTGATTGTCTGCTGCTCCTATCTGGATAATAGTTCAAGCAAACTGGCTAGAAATAAAGAAGCTATTAATTTAAAACAACAAATAACTTGCATTTTTTTTGTCCGGTACAAATGTTCTTTGTTAATGGACTTTGTAGTGTAATATATTTCCATCTTTTATACATTCCATAGCTTTGTTCCCAGTTTGAAATATTGATCAGCTATATATTTTTACTTAGTAGATAAATGACATATGTTCTATCATTACATTTCTCTTTCAAAAAAAAAGTCTAATTATTAAACATGTTTTTTAAGTAATACAAAGATATACTAATTAACTATTAACACTTGGAAAGCATGTCACTGTGATTATCCAAAGTTTCTGAGATCAGGCACGACCACTTGCATTCCTTTAAGTGTGGAGAGATCTGTCAGAAGAATGAGGACTCACTGGGAACATTACGAGTCAACGCCAGCTCAACCATAGTTTTAGCAGGAAGAGGGAGTCACTTGTATAGTGTCATTTTCTGGTCAGAATTTCTAATTTAATTACATTCTAGATTAAACTTCAAAGATACAATTTTTTTATCTCAAATGTTCTGGATTTAAGTTTTCATTTCAAAATAGTACTTATTTTTTTTATCATTAATTTCATTATGTCACAAAAATGACATGTGATAAAAAGGTTTAAAAAAAAGAATTTGGTGAAAATAGAAATTATTTTCTTCCAAATGTTTAATAAAATTTTACACAAGTTGTTACTAAGTTTTCCTTTACCTTTTGTTGGTGTGAAATATTTTCAAACATTCTTCTGAATGTTGTACTGGCTTCCTGGCCAAGAATTCTTGCATTCAAATGAATATGTTTTTCAGACCTGCCATATAGAATTTATGGTTTATTAATTTTGCAGTCCCTCCATATTTCATGAAATTTTTTGAAGACTTACTGACTGCACTTTGTTTTTATAAATATAAACTTTTTAATTAAATTATATCCATTTTTAGAGCAAATTTTGGGGTTATTAAATTTTAATTTTCCATTTCCTTTTTTCATCTTAAGGCAAGAGAAAGTTTCCACCTTAATATTTTTAAAATGGAAAGAAGTATTAGGGTCAGTGGATGTGATGGGAGACTACAGTTGAATGCTGCACCAAGATACTACAGATCACATGTCAAAGCAAGAGCCATACTTGCAACTTCACAAAGAGAAAAAGACTGGTTTTAAGATTGTATATGAGGTTATGTACAATGGTTTATGTAGTAAAAATTATAAGCAATATAATCTCCAAAACATGTTTTATTTTATTGGATATCCTTAACTTCATAAGGTAAATGCTGAATAGCTGACATAAGTCGCTGAGAAAAATGTTATGTGGTGAAATAAATCTTGAGTTCAGTTATGAAATCAGCACTACCAAGTAAATATACATCTTGTACTTATTAAAAAACGAAGTTTTATAAAGCTTTTGAGAGCTGTTTTACAAGAGAGTATACATGCGACTTCCATGTAACCAATGAACGGTACAGATTGTGAGGAGTAGAAAAAGGCAAGCTTGCTCAGTTATTAGATTTAACATATCTCAAAGCCACCATTCAACAAAAATACAAAATTTAAGAATACTTACAAGCTTATGTTGCAACCTAATTCCGAAGTTTGTCCACTAGCGTTAGAAGTAGCTGATTAATTCACTTTGTGTGTTTGGATAAAGCTGACTGATCAGATTTCATCAAACTAATATTAGCACTAGCCACAGAATGCCAAAGTAGTCGAAAGTGGTTGCATAAGTGTGGGGGGGCTTGCAAAAAGTATTTTGGCAATATAATCCCTGGAAATTATGCATTGCACTTTTCTTTAAGGTTGGGATGACTAGTGAACCAGTGACAGAAGTATACAGTGAGGTTGGTAAGGTTAGATGGTATTGTGTAAATAGAAATTCGCAACTGACACAGTGGAGTGAAAGCAAATTTGTCGTAGAAATCTCAAATAGCAGTTGCTATCTGCATTCTAAATCAAAGGATTAAGTTTTCAAGTTGGTACATAAGAGACTAGGACAGCTACCTTGCCACAAAAATAACAAACAAATCCATGCCTTATGAAGGATGTGAACCCAGTCTTCATGTTCTTGGGTGGGCCTAAACCTTACCAGGCTGGCTCATTTGAGAGTTAAAAGAAGTAAAGTTAAACATTTGGCTCAAAAACATTTGGTTCAGGCTCAAAATGAAATGAGATATACCACTTGTTCAAAATAATGTGGAAATGTGAAATAGTTGGATCCATGGTAGTGAGTTCATTCAGTGTCTGCTTGTGTATTGCAAGGGTTAAGTTGTGCATCAGATGACAATGTTTTGAACCTCCTTTGTGATGTCACCATTTACAATTTGGTCAGGACAGGAACACAATAATTCAATACTGCCAAATGTTTCAGAAAAAGTCAAATTAGTTCAACTGCTGTTTTTACTTTCTCATATACGTATGTATATATGGAGTAATGAACAAGTAGAGGGAAAGTTATGTAATGCTGCGGAAAATTGATTTTGAGAGTTCGACATAAATAGACGTTTTGGGGATCCCCTCATACCGAAAAAGGTTTGTTTTTTTCTTTTCCAAAATGTCTGGCTGTGAACACCACTAGCACCGGAACGTACGTAGGTTTTTTTCAAAAATAAATATTCCCTTGTCAATCTGCAAAATTTTGTGAAATGTGTAATTTAAAAAAATAAAAAAAACAAAATTTTCTCAAAAACTGCTCCAAAAGTTTAAAGGAAAATTTTTTATAGTGATAGTGACTATTGTACAATATATGTCATGACAAACACCATATTGCTCTATTTCTTTGTTTTTTCAAAAATTACAAAAATGTAATATTTTTGTTGTCTCTCACATTGTTAATATTTGCATTAGTGGTGATTTGTTCAAGTTATTGCATTTGTGCGTACATGTACTTTAAATAATGCCATATAAAGTTTTTCCAAAACTCAAAAGTTTTCAGTGAAAACAACCTCAAAATTCTGCATTTTGAGATACGCGTAATCACAATTTTCTTCCATATAGTGCTAATTGAACTCTTTGGGATGACTCGACATAAGATGTTAAGGCTCTAAAACTTATGTTTTAGGGACCGAAAATGGCACAAATTTTTTTTAAAATATGCACCAAAAAAAGGCTTTAAAACTTACAATTGGAGGAAAAAGACAAGAATATATTTCATTTCACTTGCATCTAAAATTAGCCAATACCAAAAAACAACATACATGAGAAAAGAATCTGTTAATGAATCATTAGTGATAGCCTTTGACATCTTTCCAGGATTGAGCTCGGTTAATACTCTTAAGAGGCACTGATGAAGCACTTCGTGTGGTGTACAACTCTCACCAATGAGGGCAAAATGAAGACCACAAGCCCAGCAGAGACAGGCATACTCTGCGTACTTCCCAGAAAATTATCTGGCACAGAAAAATATCAATGTCTGAAATGAGGATCATCACCTTGCCCTCTGAGACGAGTGTGCTTTGAGTAGGTTGCAAATTGGTGCTCAGCACTCAACCAAGTGCCCAGAGACCACAGTTTTTTTATTTTATTTGGACAAAGAAATCTGAAGCCAGAATGCAAGCTTTTCGGTTCCAAAAAATTCTGTGACCTGCAAACCCGAATGACAGCTTCAGTCAAGACAAACTATGGAGATACGTTACCAGTAGAAAATTTATGTGATTAGAAGAACTTAAATATTTAAACTTCTGTTTTACCAAGAATAAAAAGAAATATATAAATAAATTTTAAGAAAAGAGCATTTAAAAAGAAAAGTATGTCTAAAAATGCATGTCACAAAAGACAAAAAGGCAAAATAAAAATTCTTCAGACTGTTTAGTTTTTCATAATTTATATACATATAGTAATTGCCTTTAAATATTTTCATTAGAATAGGCATTTTCCTAAACATCCAATGACTAGAGATGACATAAGATTTTTTTTTTCTGTATAATTTTGTTTTTTCAAAAATTATACAAATGTAATTTTTTTTTCAGGCATCTTACTGTTAGTACGCACATTTTGAATGATTTGTAAACACTATTGAGTTTGTGAGTGGAGGCGCTTCAGATCACTTCCTATCAAGTTTTTGAAAACCTTCAAAATTTTCTTTGAAAAAGAGTTTAAAATTTCGCATTTATAGTAACGCTTAACGGCGATTTCCTTAAAAATGGCTCGGAATTTTTCCATGAAAATTCCCATTTAGCCCAAGGTTTTATTCTTCTTTAATTTTCTTAAAGTAATGTTTTGGTTCCACTATTTCTAAACCGAAAAATTGAAAAATTGAGAAATTTCAAAAAAGTGTACTTAGACGGTGATAGATGGCCGCTTGCAAAGGTATGTGGCAAGACAGAAAAGCTAGACCAGACTAAAGAAATTAGACAAGATAGTCTGTGTCATTCTGAAGCACCACTAGTTTACTGTGTGTGTGTTTTCTTGCCATAAGCATATGTAAATGTTGTTTCAGACTAACATATTTACACTTCAGATGATTTTCAGATATTTGTGTACTTTATTGCAGCTAGACCTCTAAATACACGACAAAATCTGTTTACAATTGTTAAGAGAGCTTATTTAATTATTTCCTCTTTGGATACTGTGCGTGTAAACAATTTATATTCGTGGTTGTCTGTATCATCTGAATTTACTCTCCTATTATCTAACAGTTGCTCTGCTTGACAATGCAAGAGTGTGGTGCCTCCGTAAACAAGACGTAGCTTTCTGATCGGAGTAAATAGAAATATTGTCAAGGGTGAAAAATGAATAAAATGTAGTCCTCAAAATAATTATGCCCAAATTACCTTCTTGTTCTTGCTGAACACATTAAATATCAAAATTAAATCCAATATACCCTATTTACCCAAATATAAGACCAGTTTTTCCCCTCAATCGGTTTTAAAAAAACAGTATACTATTCACAGGCAGCCTTATTTGTTAGGATTTTCAAGTTTACATCTTTAGAAGAAACTAAAATGCTGATGAAACAATAAGTTGGCAATAAATATCACATTTATCTATAATATGTAATAATATACCATGTTTTCCTGAAAATAAGACCAGTTCTTTTCCCCTAAATATCTTTCGAAAAATAGTTGATATTCACAGCCTAAGCCTTGTTTGTTAGGATTTTCAATTTTACATTATTTTGACAAAGAAACTAAAATGCTGATAAACAAAGTTACAAAGGCAAATATTGCATGTAACTATAATACCTAATAATATTTAGAGATGTTTTATTGGCATCCATCATGAATTTGCCAGGCTATTCAGATGAACAGGCCAGTAAAGGGCATTGTAAGTGAAACGAACTGTGAAAGCGAATAAAATTCATTGCTAAGATTTTGTTCACGTCCACATGAACTCAGTTTGACATTTGGCAAGGAGATGAAGAGAGAAAACAATCGCATTTGTAGAATGTTTTCTATGTACATCCACAGAATAACAAAATATTTTCTTAGAAAAAATTTCTCAAGCTTCGTGGGTTATATATATAGGAACAGATGTACAAGTTCACAGTTCACAACAAACTTTGATTAAATAGGGAGTGTTCTTAAGCAGAAGATTAAAATTTCGAAGCCCATATACCATGAGAGGACCTAAAAGAAAAATAATGTGACAATGGTAGTAACGAAAAACAATTACATATTATCTTATATTCAGGTAAATATGGTAAATGGTTGGAAGTTGTTAGAAATGGAACAATATTGATATGAGTTTTTTGGTAATGACTCGCTTGTTGCAGACACTTCAGGAATGCACATTGAAGACTACAGTTCTCAGAAGCTACAAGGGCGTGGCACAGAGTGAGGATGCTTAGAACTCTTACATTATTAACAAGTCATCTCTTCTGCAAAGACAGTTTATTGTATACTACAACATTAAAATTACATTGTTATATAAGATTTAGATATATATACAGAAGTATATAAGTCAAATTTTTATCAGTACTCATGTTTGTAGTGCAACTCTTGTGAAAACTTGCGCAGTTTTTATTATAATTTTATTTTAACATTAAGACTGTGCTGCATTGTGGACTAGTACTGCTACAAGTTGTTTCACCTACTGTACATGTATTTGTGCCAAAATCTTCTCACAAGTGCAGCACAGTCTGCATACCAATGTACAGATTTAAAATTAAAAACTATTTTTGCCTATACTCAATGTTGAAACTTGACCAGTTTATACATTTCCTAGTAAAACAAAGATTCCTCCATCAATTATTTAGTTTTAAAAGAAATTGGTCAACATGTACGACTATAGATATAAAGAGAGCAAACTTCATATTGAGCTCGGCTGCATATTACTTAATACAGTGGCTCATTAGAATTGTCAATCTACAAAACATGACTATTAAAACAACTACTCCTTTGAATTATTTGAATATGCACATGCACACATACATACAAATTGGTATTTCACATTATTCACAGAAAAGTACAAAATTTACATTCATTCATTTACAATTCACAAACATTTAGTCTACAAACGCTTCTCTTGTGAAGAAAAGATGAGGCCTACACCACAAAATTCTGGCAGCCATGTTAGGAATTCTTTGCCTGCTACTACTTTCAGCAGAGAAGCAACATCCTAAAATATTACCAACTTGCAGCTGCTTATGTTTCATTTGACTAGGGAACTACCATTCCCACAAGTTTTATTCAGTCTACTTGTCTCGAATCATATTTACTACACTTCACACAAAGCAGAGCTGGCTATTCATGCAAGATAAGTAATATAAGGAACTTCTGTCTTGCATAAAGCCTACCATATCAATATTATATAAAAATACAACCCAACCACACAATTTAAAACATTTGCAATGTAACACCCGAAGCATTTTTTCAACATAACTTCTTGTCTGTTCAGTCTGAGTCGAGGATATATTGCAGTCTTTAGCCTACACTTATTTCAATACCTGTCCAATGGACGGTGCTGAGCACAAACCACACTGCTTCTTTCTCACACACGTACATACACCCAATATAAAATACGCACATTGTATGACTAACTTTTGTAAGGGTGAGTACTTTCCGGAAAGGCATTGCTATGGAAGAAATGCTAGAGTAACTACAAATCAGTCATTAATAAAAGAGCAAGGTCTATTAAGGAACAAATCATCTTTGAATGTACAGGAAAGTCAAGTGTTAAACACTACCCTCTCAACGTGTCATGTGATCTTGGATGTGTGGAAGGGGAGTATCTACATTTTTTATTTTGATTTATCACAGCCTTCCTCTTGCCACCTGGAGAGAAAACATTACACTAAATTCATATCAGACATTAAAAAAAGTGAACCCTTCTGAGAACTGGGATCACCTAACAGTACTGATCAATCTGTTGCCAGGTTGTTGTGCCAACTAACCTGGAGATTGAATGTTTGCAGTTCTTTTGAATTTCAATCTTGGAGATCTTCGCTTAAATACTCTATGGCCTGATCGTGTAACTCTGTGAAGGCATTCTAAATCAGAGTCGTCACCCTCATAGAAGTCGAATGGTACATTTGCCATAGCTGCAAGTTCTTCTCTTCTTTTCAAAACTTCCTCCATTGCGTAGGTAAGTGCCCCAAAGGGAGAGGACTCTAACATTGGACTACAACTTCGACTACTGCATGAAAAAAATAAAAGTTTAAATATCAACATCTGCAGTAATTATGACTAAATAGTTCACACCAATATTTTTCATAACTTGCTTATAAATTGTTTCTATCTAAAGAAGAGAGCAAAGGAATTCTGAAGCTGAAATAGTAAAGTTAAGATATTTACCTGTCACTACGAGTTTTTCTAAGAGCAGCAGCTCCTGAAGAATTTCGCTCCTTCTTGCGAGCCAGCACACTTAACATAGCCGGTGTGGGTCGAGAGGGTGTGGTGGGAGTGTGTTTTCTAACTGGCTCCTCATTAGAAAGCGGAGGCTCTGCTCTCACTACAGGACGAGACAGCTTTTTCAACTGTCGTTCAGGATCCGAAGACAAAACTTTTTCCCAATTGAATTGCTGTGACCGTAGAACTATTGGCATGTGAGAATTTCTAGTCATCCTGCATCAGAAAAGAAAAAAGTTTATTACTGTATAACAAAATGTATATCAGTTCAATGATGTAGTAAATAATAATAATAATAATAATAATAATAATAATAATAACAACAAAAGTGTGACAAACATCAACAGTAACTGTCGAAATACACTCTCAGCTACTCGGAGAGAAACTGTATTCTGGCCTTTGGTTCATCTTCTGTCACCCCCAAACCTCAAAATACAAAGTTCCCACCACAAAAAATTAAACTGAAAGAATCAAACTATCTTAAAATTATCAAGGAGTTATGGGACCTTACAAACAATATTGGCAGAAACTTCTAAGAAGCTCATTTTTGTCACACATTAAACCAATGTGGGAGTGTAACAAGTTTTATTCAATATGATAAATAGAAACTAATCTGAATAACTCATTTGAAGTTTTAATTGTCATCTGAACTTGTCTGGTCATTACAAATGAAGTAATTGACATTAAGCAACCATTCCCCATGACAAATGCAAGTTTTCCACATTATGAGATTAAAGGTTGATTCCATAATTTTCAGTTTCGTTTTTGATTAAATTTGAAAAGTTGGTTCCCCACAAAATTTTTAAATAAACCAACAATGAATGCTGAAGAATAACTAAAATTTAAATAAGTTGGAAATTTTTTATGGATCATATTTGTTGGTTAATTTGAATTTTTAATGGTTCAATATTTTTAAGCCTTCTCCTTGGAGTTTGCTTCGAGTCGCACTGCACGAGAATCTTCAACAGCATAAATATCTGATGATACCCTTCAAACCAATTAATCCGGTTGTGGAAAACTTCAGTACCTACAAAATGTCTTAAGAATTGTTCAAAATAAATTTTCATAAAAAACTTATGCAAAGTATATAACACGCAGGTTCATTAAAAGGTTTTCTCAAGATATGTTATCACTAAGTGTACCTGTTTAGATTATGAGCTACACATGGTTGGCGCGGCACAATGCGAACAATCTTCTTAGGCTTCAACTCCGCTATGTTTTCAGGTTCTTCAGTGGCTCCTCGCTTCGTAGATTTCTGCAAACAAAACAAGCAGTAAGAACTTTTCGTTTTATTGAATACTAAGAATAGTCCTTGTAATTTTAACAATTATTTTTCCAATTGAAGGCAGAAAATTTTTGATTTAACAAGCTTCTTTATGAAGTCATTTTAGCAATTACCTCTACACAGATTTTGAATGCCAATATTTTTATTGACTCATTTTTTGCATTTTGCTATGGAATTTGTTTAGCTGAATGAACATCAAAAATCAAGAGCCGATTAAATCCAATTCATCCACGAGTAGTAGTGGCGTACAGAGTTCTTCAGCCAGGTTCAAAAAATATGACCGATGGGACAAATTGTTTCCAGAGAATTGATTCCAGAGAAACCTTTTCATACAGAATGCAAGAATTGATTCCCGCTAAATTGATGTTATAAAATACTTGGACACTCCAGTGTCTGGATTAAGACTTGACAGTGAGAGCTTGTAAGATTTGTCCTTGCCCCCAATTGTATTTAAAACATGTAGTCATTTTCACAGCTACTCATCGTTGAAAGAAAACTTTGTAGAATTAGCTATTATCTCAAAAACTAAGATGTCTACAAAAATTATATTCCACCATTTCATAGAATATCCTCAAATATTAAGTCGCACAATATCAAAAATAAATCAATAAAAATATAGGCAACGTTTTGTGATTTTATTGTAAATCAAGTAGTAAATCCATGGAATTCACTTCCCATACACTGTACATAAAAGAAAACTTGAAACTTTAAAACAGTGAGAATGACTGCTCCCGTAGTTCCAGTATTAAAGCAATTGCCCTCTGTAGATTCACCAAGACCTATCAAATAAAACTCTCTTCAATTTCCTCCTTGAGACAATTAATGCCTACACAAATATTTAATTGCATGTAACCATTCATATTGGTATCTAAAGTAGCCCTTATTTCACTTCCTTTTAAAATAATATATCCTTTAAATCTGGGCTACTCTCTGTCTAGTAGAATGCTTTGATGCCTAACTACTGCAGATGCCTCAATGTATTTGGAAGTATGGCAAGATGGCTCAACTTTCATGGCAATTCCATCATTTTCTGAACTCATTTGAGGAATTAATTATTCAGGGGAAGTTTGTACTGTTCCTTCCTCACAGTACTCCACAAAACAAGTACAAAGGTCCTGTGCCATGGAGTTTCCTTAATACCCTCAGATTTAAACTGCTCTCCAGTCTCCATACTTGCTGCTGCTAATTGCATAATTTCCGCATCAACTCATCTGAGAAAAACTAGCAACAAGGAAAATAATGGAGTACAAAATAAGAAGGAAAAAAAACAAACAGTAATTGAAAATATTTTAAAATTTTGATAGGGACTGCAACAAAAGATGGTCATAAAAACCAAAATACTTATGACCAATCCCTGTCTCAAAGATAAATGCATTCTCATCATGGCCAGTTTTAACTTCGGCATTTTTATAAGTCAGTGGCATTGTCAACCATATCCAGGAAGCTGCCTACGAACTATCTTTGTGCTTAAATTACAACCAGTATTTCTTTAAAGATCATGAATGCACTTAAAGCATTTTTTCAAAATAACTTCCTTTCTCAACAGTAAGTGTAAACAAAAGAGTAAGAAAACAAAATACTTGCTACGGATGGCAGCACTTACCCACCAGGAAAACATCACAGTTTTAAGTTATCTAACGGTAGCAAACTGAATTGCTGTCTTTTTCAAGATAAAGGAAGAGCCCTGCATTGAGCATTTTTCTCAGAACTTAGAACATCTTTTCTCTTTGTCTTTGTTGGAGACTTTGCTTTAGGAACAGCCACATGTCCTTTTAAAGTAGCTAATAATCTGGCAATATCTACTATAGTATTAATTGATAAGAAACACATGAATAACCATCAGTATTACCAACACACATCAAAGATCTGAATCTCTAAATTAGTAACTCACTGCAATTAATCAACACCACAGCCCTGTGGGTATATAAGGGAAACTAAACACATTTCTTTTAAAAAGTCAATGGAATCTAATTGGTAAAAGAAGTTTCTAGTACATTCACAGTCATTTATAGCTTGAAGACTCTAAACACAATGTATATTTCAACCTATTTATGAAAAAAGTAAATTACTCTTTTCAAATCATTGTTGCAACTACATTGTATCCGTCTACGATAAATCTGATGTATAAGGTGTATATTAAACCTAAACCAGATTATGTTAATGTTGTTTGGTCCCCGTATTATCAAAAAGATAAAAACATATTGAAAAAGTACAATGGCTAATTACCAAGATTCCTAGAGAACTACGTCAATTGGATTACAAAGGAATATGCAGAGATATCACTTCTAACATTATAACAGAAGAAATAATATTGCAAAACCAAAATCATGAATGGATATTATAACATTTCTGAATTTAACAATTTCTTTATTAAAGTGACGGAATCTAGACTTAAGAGGACAAACGATGAAACTAGTGAAAGAAAAGACAAGGACAGGACAATGTTATTTTATTGTAAACCAAGAAGTAAATCCATGGAATTCACTTCCCATACACAGTACACAAAAGACAGCCCTGGTCTACAATGGACTAGGACCTCTGGGCCAAACGAACCGATCAATGACTAGAAATGGTTATGTTCAGTTCAGCTACTTGTAAACCATTTGCTGCCATTCATGGACATCATGTTCTCGAAGTATGATGGAATATTTGTGGATGACAACGCTCTGTCACCGAGCCACAATTTTTTGCAATTTGTTTGAAGAACATTCAGGACAATTTGAGAAAATGATTTGGCCACCCTCTACAGGTTGTGCCATAACCAAGAGGTCAGTTTGTGCACAAAATCCTTCACCATAACACAGCTATAGAGGCAGCATGGCTAAATATTTCTGAGAACTTCCAATGGCACATCTAGATGCTTCGCCAGGCAGAAGGTCTGACACCATATTACGAGGAATCCCTGTCCTTTGTCACCTGAGTGTATATAGCACCCAACACTCAATATGCAAGTGGTTTCAAACTACTTTTGTACCATTAACTATTCAAACAACATAAATCGTAAAATTATCTCTAAACAAGAAAGCTTTCACATTTAAAAATTAAGAAATCTTCTTACCTTTTTTAACTTATTAGGTGCAAGAAGGGGAACCGAACCAGATCCAAATACTAGTTTTCCGTCATCTACAAAACCTGCACCATTAACTCCAGAACGAAGTAATCTCCGGCAGTATGCATAATCTGGAGTAGCATCAAATGTCAAAGCAGATACATACTTCAGGTATTGGCTCACAACATCTGGGAAAAAAATAATTACATCAGCACTTTTATCAGAAATCACAACACTTCAAATATAAAAGTATATATTTCCTGCAAGAAATTGCAGATAAATTGAATTTATTTCCAAATTCGGTTAAAAGTAAATTCCACTTATAATGTAAAAAATACCCATCAATCTGCCCACCATACAAGGAGTTAGATCAATTAATTTGGAATTTTCTCTGTTCCACATCTTACCAGGCATGCAGTACAATAAAATGCCTATTATAAGAAAGAAAAAAAATTTGTAAATCATAGGTTAAGTATAAATTGTGTGAAATAACATTTACTTACGTAATAGAATATAGATAACTTAATTCGAAGTTCATTAATAATATTAACCTTTAAAGAAAAATCATTGAATCCCTTCAGTTCCCTCTTCAAAATACACTTGTACAGTTTTTTTTTATTTTCTCCCCTCCCTTTTCTAAAATACAAAGGCTCTTATTGAACTAATTTAATGATCATATGAACTTTTGGAACCTTTTAAAAACAGTATCCCATCCCTAAATAAATATTGTGTCTAGGAAGTAAAATTAGTAGTAATTACGAAGTAAACATGCAAGTGAGAGAAGGGAATAACATGGAAGTAAAGGCGCCAACTATCTGTGATTGTCTTGACATAATTTAATAGAGAAAAAACAAATTGAAAAAATTAAGAGTAAAAAAATAAATAATATAAATCTCTAAGAGCTGCTGGTCATTGTAGAAACGTAGATTCAGCATTATTACTAATCAGAGATAATAGCAAGAGCAGAAGTGAAATGTGCACTTATATAGTCTTTTATTGCAACACAATTTTTCATTTATTTTGAAAATATAATTGAGCGCAATAAAACATAGCCCAGGACACTATTGAGTAATTATCTTTCTCGTATCATAAACTGGTATTTTTAGTGAACCTTCTTGCATTTGCACAGCCAGAAGTTTAAAAGAAAAATGCAAATCCCAGGAATGCAAAAGTAGGCTTTTCAAGAGAAAAAGGAGAACAAGAAAGAATCATAGTAATAAACAACATTGCAAACAAAACAAATTGTAACATTATCAATACCCAACTTAGGATTATGTTATCTCCTTATGATGAAAATTCATTGTAAGATCACTTGACAAAACCCTAGCTTTAAATTCAAATTTTATGAAAAGTAATAGTAAAAATTGTGTACATTTAAACTTAATAACTATTAACTACAAAACGATCCTACAACTACCAAAAATAACTTCCCAGCGAAAATTTGTCTCAATCAATTATAAGATGCAAACTGAATACTTGCCATATCTAGTCCCATCTGGAAAACATTGTCTCATTAAAAGGGAGAGATTTGACATCATGTTGTTTTTGCAAGCATGGACAGCTTCTCCATCAGATAAAGAGTCTTCCCATGGAAGACGGCCACATAACCATTGCAGAAGATTGTATCCAAGGGTTTCCAAATCAGCTCTTCGAGAGTATGCTTTAACACAGAACAAAGTATACATAAGAAAGCTATCAAAAAAGAGGGAAAAACTGAATTAAAAAGTTACTTTTACCTTAATTTACTCTATAATTATTGAAATTTCAAAATTTAGGCTATAGTGGGATAACGTAAAAAAATATCTCCATACATTAATTCAGTGTGGTGTAAGTAAGTTCTGAGAGGAATAGAGTAGGGTCCAAGAAAAACTAAATTTCAGACTTCAAACTCATCTTATTTTATCAAAAGCATCTTAATTTTTCTTTTCTCCCCATACATGTTAGAAAGTTGTTACATCAGAACAGGTGAGAATGGCTTTGTAAATCCTCATTTTTAGAGACTTTTAGTTCTAGTTTTGCTAGAAATTTAACTCTTGAACCACTTAATTGAGGGGGAAAAAAAGAAAAGAAATGAAAAGAAGAGATAAAAATCAGGCGACCAAGATAAACCTTGAAACTTCAGACCAATTATCCATTATTGGTAACGTTTTCGAGAAAGTGATTCAAATTATAATGATTAACAATATTCACAAACAAAACCCTAAATCCCTTACAATTTAATTTTCAAGAAGGCAAGGGTATGGAAGATGCCACGAGATTTATTACAGATATCATTTGTGACTCAATTGACAAGACAACCTCGAATATCTCGTATATCTGTTTATTTAAGGTTTGTAGGCTTCCACAGCTGGAGTCAATGCATTCTTGGCTATCTCGCTTCAGCAGTATAGCTCTGAAGAAGGCCACAGCAAGATGGCCGAAACATCTGCCGAAGCACAACTGACCGAGACGCAGCTCATCCCGGATAGCCAAGGATGCATCTGTTTATTTAGATCTTGCCAAAGCTTTTGATACCATCATAATATATTATTAGATAAATTATTTAATTTGGAATTTAGATGATTAACATTAAAATTATTTGAAAGTTACCTACTTAACAGGGACCAGTGTCAAAATCAACAAAGTTGGATACGAAGAGAAAACTTCACTGTGGACTCCCTCAAAGAACTGCATTACGGCCAATTTTGTAGATAAATGACATTTCTGCTATACTGCCAGAGGGTAAATTAGTTTCTTTTGTGAATGACATGTGCCTCATAGTGAAAGGCAAGACATGGGCTGAAGCTAGATTAAACGCTCAAAACAAAATTACTATAATTCTTGAGTGAATTAACAAAAATTTTCTCAGTCTAATTATTGCTTATTACCTACATGATCAGTACTCTAGAACATTGTGATATTAAAATACATGCAAACTGCTGTAATAAAATACATTGTAATTTTTTAGAAATAACTAGAGTGACATCCACAAAGTAGCTGGGAATATATGTTGGCCCCATATCCCAAGGGGAACTCTCACATTTTGTATATCGTCAAAAGAGTCAAGTATCAATTAATATATTTCATAAATTACGGAAAATTAACAGAAAAGCAACTCCTAACTATGAATTAAATATTACTTTGGACCAATATAAATTTTGGTATAACAACTTGGAGGAATGTACACTAAAACCCTTATTTCATACCCAAAGAAAAATAACAAAAGACATTCAAAAAACTTAAATCTCATTTGACCAAAGCATATTTTAAAGAGAAAAATCTAGTTACATCAAACAAATTTTTGTACAAAAGCGATAATATTCATTATAAAATCAATTGAATCAACCAAAATTAGTTCAACTTGAGAACAAAATACAGCAGGTAGTTTTACCACGTTTACCAATTAAGATATTCATTAAACAAATATCAAGAAACCATAAACAGATCAGATGAAAAGCGTTTTAATTTGTTGAGCACCAAATTGAAACATTGATAGACCAAAGCACAGAAAAAAAAATGAGAATGTGGTTTATAAATTTAAAAGAGAATTGTTAATACTCAACATAAGAGTGCTTTTATAATTAATTTAAACGATATAGAAAATGTATCCCCCCCCACTTTTTCTAACCTAGGTGTTCAAAACTAGGTGTTCTAACCTAAGCTTGCATTGTTTTAAAACACATTCATTGCTCAGACAGGTACAGATATTTAAACATTTTGTAAGTATAACCCTTGCGAGTCATTACATTTTTGCCAGCATGATTTCCATTCCTCATACACTCCCAGAAGTCTTTGGCGAAACTCCTATGGAGCCCTCATCATACTTGCTTGGATGTCCTCTAGTCTTGAAATACATTCTCTTCACGACCCTTTTCAGGCAAGGGAACAAAAATAAGAGCGCTGGAGTAAGGTCGAGGCTATAGAACGGTTGTGGAAGTATTGCCTCTCCAAGGTGGAGCTGTGGGTCGGCACATTGTCGTGGGTAAGCTTGCTAAAAAGTGCTGATCTTTCTGTCGCTAGAGACTGTTATTCAGGCACTGTTTGTAGAACTAAGCATTACAGTGTGGCCAGGAGATACGGTGGGCTGTTCCACACTCTGCCCCCTTTGTTTCCCAGTCTAAGATCAACATCTCATTCCTGGTGATGACAGTATCCAAACAATTATGAGAAAATTTCAAGCATCCAGCAGCAACTTTTTCATGTATCTTTGATTCAAACATTTCTCCATCCTAAGTACGATGTGACTACCATTCAAGAGCTCACAAACAGCCACAAAGTCTCGGCTATCCAGGACACGCCGCGTTGTCTGAGAGGCCGACGTTTCGCCTGACATGTCGCACGCTTTGTTGTCATGGTTTTCTTGCCACATCACATTATCATCGCCATTTTCTTTCTTGTGTAGAGAACAGCTGTGACAATACTTACTACACACTTTGATGTCTACTTTGTCATTGTCCACGCTTATTACAAAGGCAGCTCCAAAAAAAGATGTGTGACCTCAGTGCATCCATGTGCCATTAATAGTGATAGTACCACTTTCTCCTCCATTTATTTCTTTGCAAGAGTTTGCAGCATTAATCATACTCTCTTCAGCTACCTCCCTTGTAGAATTTTGTTACATTGCTGGAAGTTCTTAACAGAACTAAACAGCTCACCAGCAGCATGACCCTTCCAAGCACCATAAAGCATAAAGTAGCGTAACATTTACATAATAATATGAATTTTCTCTCTTTTCAGAAGTAAAATAAATTTCTTTAGGACTACAGTTAGGCGACATGCATGTCATAAGTTTCAAAGACAGCCACATCTACTGTTTATATTTTCTTTGATACAAATTCCCCACTTTACACAAAGCACACACACAATTTCTTAAGATTTTGTTTTCTCAATATTTCAAGAGAGATAAGCCTATAACCCGTACTGCCCTTCAGATAGTCATAGACACAGAAGTATACTCTCACAAATTTTTGATGAACTTGCACTAACATTTGTATCTTCAGTTCCACTAGAATCTAGGCTATAATCTTTCTCATGAAGTATATAATTGCTTTCTGGAGTTTTCAACACATTTTTCAGAAGTTTTCCATAAAACGTGCCCTTTTTTGACCACCTAGAAGTGCTTCAAGGCATATTTTTCATAAACTCTCAGTATACATAACAAGACTAACACATGCAAAACAACACAGTTTCATAAGCAACACCTGAAGCCTACACATACCTTTCTAGAGCATTACAGATGCCCATTGCCTGTAAAAAGTAGAATGCACAGGGATGAATGTGAGATAGGGAAATTGGCAACACACTGCCAGGCCACATGGAGTGCTAGTTGAAAGAATATCAAACAATGATTGGTTTGTGGTTTTTGCTTGTTTTCTATGTCACATCCAAACTGCATGCGATTTCAACATAGTGGAAGAGTGAATATTATAGCAGTTAATTACGTTAAGAAGTTCCTTTAGTATTCTGTGTGTGGATTGTGGGTTTCCCGTTTCAAGTTCTTTTATTTTACCGAATGCAATCGCAACAGTGTAGTTTTTTTCTCCATTTCAGTTTGCTGGTCTTTGTGGAATACAAAGATATTTTGCCATATAGAGATGAGCATTTAATTTAAAGTTTCATTCTCAATTAATTGAATGAAGCCGATCCGGTGGCCGAGATCACTAAGGCAGTAGTGCTGTAGCGATCCTGTACCGAAAGATCGCGGGTTCGAGTCCCGGGCATGGTTGTATTGTGTTTGTCCTTTCACCCCCTATCATCCATCATCTCATTATCACTCTGAATAACATTCATTACGAATAGTAACTCTGAGGATTATCTACCTTAAGTGATAAAAGGCTTCGACAGTCGACCATTGACAAAGTGCAGTGGAACGACTCAAGTTAATAATAATAATAATAAATAATAATAATAATAATAGTATGAAATTTGTAGCCTACTGTATTCACATAACACAGTAAGGAAAACATGTATTTTTGTTATGTAATGTAATGATTTATGTTATGTTATTTAGTATAATTATGTTTTTAAAGAAAATTTTTGAATACTTTTATACCTTTCTAAAGAAATGGCTAATTAAATAATTTGGAGAAAAGGTTTTGCTCTTAACTTGAAATCACCTAATGATACACTGTTTTGTAAAGTGCACTTACTCAAAGAACTTATTTTAAGAAAATGTTTGTTTTTTAATATACAAAAATGTAATAGATGAAAATAAGACAATGCATAATATAAATGTACAAAAGGATATGAAAAGAAGGTGAAAAATTTAAAATGTTGTAGTCTGTATTGAATATTGTGTAATATAAATTGTAAAATAAAGCCAACGATTTATTCATTTATATATTTCTTTGTTTATTCATTTTGATTCATTCATTTCTTCCATTACCATATAATTAGATAACTCCCCCTCAGTTATCACCTTACCCAAGTGCAGTGCAGAAGAAACTAACTTTTTCTCAGCCCAATATAGGACTAGCGAGTGGCCTTCAGTTTCTTGGCCTTTAAAATTGAAATGCTCCAAAATGAAGGAAAGAGATTGAATACCCAGGGAAAAAATCACAAACGTATTTCTTGAATTAAAAAGAAAGAAGAAGGGGAGAAGAAAAGGGAGAAGAAAAAAAAAGAATACTTCCCAGTTCAAATTTTCTTATGAAACATACATTTTCCAATCAAACATCAATTATTTGATGCTGTTGTGTAACACCAATGAATTTGTCCATATCTTCTAAAGCCCAATGCATCAACACATTCCAAACAGCATTAGTGTGATCTTTACCAGAAGAATTCCTCAATTTTGGAAATCCGATGAGCTGCCGACTGTCCCAAATGTAACATTTGCAAGACCTCCTTTTGGGTCCCTGACATTTAATGCAGGCAACAGTTTACCATCCAAATGAACACTAAGAATTTCAGATAAATCTTTGAAAAGCAAATTTAATTGTATCTTTACATTCTCATCTCTTCTTGTGCCCGATTCTAAGAAAGGAAATTTATTAATATAGAGTTCTTCGGGTATTGTGGCCAAGTTCCCCTGCAGTCACCAGAAGGATGTATACAGAATATCTTACACTCAGCTGATATCTATCTAAACCATTAGTTAAGGAGTAATGAAATTTTTGGTGCCACACCTTGCAGCATTCTGTATTGATGTACTCTCGAAAGTTTCTCCTACAAATTCACAGATGTTAATTTCATCTGAACTTGGAAGTTTGTTATTTGAATCTTGAGATGATGGAGGTACTGGGGAACATGAACACACTGCACACTGTTTTCTTTCCTTCTCTCGTC
This sequence comes from Gryllus bimaculatus, assembly GCA_017312745.1. NCBI lineage: Eukaryota > Metazoa > Arthropoda > Insecta > Orthoptera > Gryllidae > Gryllus > Gryllus bimaculatus. The sequence continues at coordinate 4,671,577 of BOPP01000011.1, forward strand.
TTTAACGTTCTCATCTTGCTTCTTTATCTACAAGATTTTGGACTACTCCTGCAAGATAGCTTTTACATCCGACGAAGTAAAAATATCCTGTCTTCTCCCAATTTAATCAATTGCAAATTATTCAGAAGTGCAATACCAAATAGATTGTTGAAATTATTTCTAAATTCCTGAATACTAATTAATAAGTTTTTGCAAATAATGTTGATTAGCTCTTCAGAATTCTTGCATTCTCCCCAAATATCATGCACTCACAAATCACAAGTACTAAACTTGCACTATCTGCTTCCTGAATATTATAAAATTAAATTTCAAGTACTTGTTTAATAGTAAAATGTGTCCAGCTATTTTGTTTTATATTAATAATCAATATTATTTTCTTTTACAAACGTGTTTCTCAGCACTACATATGACATTATGTAAGATAAGCAATCAGTAAACATGTACGACACGATTGATCAAAATTCACATACTGTTAGTTTCAGGCCTTACTCAGTAGTGGGTAGTATTTCTGTACATCCGTTATGGCATGGGCTAGAATGCTCCCATCTCAACAAAATTTTATATAGCCATGTTTTAAAGTCATTCAAACAAAATTGGAGGGTGAACGGTCAAAAATTTCCAAGTCAAAGTAAGGGACATCATAAATATTCATATGTATTATGAAGTTGAAACTTAAAATTAGTATTTAAGTAACTACGATTGTTTTCAGGTTAGGCACACAGGTTTATTAACCTTGCGTAGTTGTAGCACATGCAGTACATGTTAACTATTGTATATTATACAACTCGTCAATAAATAAATAAATAAAAATTACAAAATATTTATTTCATAAACTTCCAGAGGTGCTATCACAGAAAAATCAATTTCAGGTTGTAAAACCCATTCCAGATATCACAACTTTTTAAGGTATGTAGGAGAGAGAGAGAGAGAGAGAGAGAGGAAAGAAAAAAAAAGGCATATTTATAAGATGGGATGTCATCTGGAAATCAATGAATCTTTAAGTTTTTCTTGATACTACACAATTGCTATGGCCTTTACAGCAACCTGGCACTAAAAAGCAAATACTCACCACCAACATGTGCATCTCTGCTTGTATATTCCATTGTACCAGCATGTGCTTTCCTGTTATCAGGTCGATACTCTTTGTGACTACCATCCTTTTCACGGTATTTGCATGCTAATCCAAAGTCTACCAAATAGACAGAATTCTGCATTTCTGGTGTACGGCCCAAAATCAAATTGGATGCTTTCACATCCGCATGAACAAAGCCATGACAATGAATGTATTCTAAGACATCCAACTGGAAATTAGAAATTCTCATTATTTTTCCATCATAACAATTTGTATTAAAAAAAAAGTTTGAAAGGGAAAATGAAAATCAAAAGAAATAAGTAACTCCATGAAATGCTTCTCTAAACAAATATTGAACAATAATTCTAGGGGTAATAATAATAATAATATTAATAACAATAATAATAGGAAGATTAATTTAAACTAATGAACTTTGTTAGTACAGAGCCAAGAAAATAACAGCTAATTTTATTTTTCCTGAACAAGATAGAATTATAACTGTGCAGAGAAAGCCCTACCACTAATACTTCACCCTAACAAAAGGTTGACTGTTCAAATCCTAACAAGTTGAAAGATTTATTTCACAAAAGGAAATTGACCTTTACCCTGCAGATGTGACCAACAATTCATTTTAAATAATACAAGACAAAATCATGAAACCCAGTAACACAAGTATGTTGTGTCTAAAGTCTGGATTATCTCTTCTGCTTACCAAAACCACTAACTACATTCATTACCAATATACCATTCCACATTCACAGTTTGCAATATTCTGACGACATACGTGACAACAATGATTGCCGTTATTCAAGCAATTAATTAATTAATTAAAAAATTTGGAGTCATTTTTTGAGAAATATCAAGACTTTATACAAGTACCCTGAAAAATCAAATATCTGTTTCAAACACATCAGTCCTGAAGTTCAGCCAGATCAAACTGGGAATATCAATTTTGAAAAAACTCCCCTGAACTTTATAGATACTACCAATGACTACAGGATGCATAATAGATTGTCAGATGGACAGCTGTTTTGAAGTTATCAATTTTTCGGTATCAATATGGATTTTGACTACAGGCCATTTTAAAGAAAGTGGAGGATGAGACTCGAGCCTTTGGCCCCCACACTTGAAATAAAACATCAAGACTAAGCAACATGTAATTATCAATATATTTTATGCAACAATACTTTGTGAAACTTCTCCTTAGAAATCCATAGGATGGTAAAAACTGATATTTTATTAGTTTCTGGAGAGCACTCGCACTGAATAAATCCATTATATAAATTTCTTGGTTTCGTTGCAATTCGCTTACTTAAAGTTCATAACACAGTATACACAGTACCAGGGGAAAAAAAATCTCTGACCATTAAAGCTATCTTTCAAAACCTAACTTCCCTTTGCTTCCTCCATGGATTTCGTCTCATGGCTCTGCTGGGTTAAACAACCTCCTCAAGTTGCATTGAATTCTCTACTTCTAACTAAAATGCATTTTGTGCTGAACATTTTTTTTTTTTACTATCAACAACCTAAAAGCTGCTTCTTATTACATGATTCGGAATAATTCTTCCAGAAAAAGTTACTTATTTCTACTTATGTAATAATCCTGGAAGTTGATTTAGCAAGTAGCAACACTATAACAAAATGAAAGGAAACCAGAAATATTTAAGGATGACAGTAATACATACTATTCATAAAAAATAACAAAAGAATTTACTTACAATTTGTATTCCAAGGTACAACACTGTTTTGACATGAAAATGCCTCTTGTGCTGAATAAATAATTTTCCCAAATCTTGACCAAATCGTTCCATTACCAAAAATCTGTATCTTTCACCTCTGTATAGGTGTGAACCTGATCCAAAATATTGAGAAATGCCCAAATGCTTCAACTTCTTTTGGCGACGCCACTCACCAACTAAAACCATAAAGTATTACTGAATCAAATTATACAGAGAATCAATGTGAATAAAGAAATATATTCTTAACAACCTACTTTGTTCAGGTTTTGCAGTTCTAATGTAGAAATTCTTCTCAACAAATAAAGGTCCATTAGAATACTGTTCCACCTTTATCACATAACGAGTATTAGAACTCACATTTCGATGTATTTCATCAGAAGCTACAAAAACCAAGAGAATTCCAAATTAAGACCACATTAACTCTTCCAATAGTTCCACTTACCAATGGTTGCTTTAGTTGACAAGTCCCAAATAATATACATAGATGTGAATTTGCTAATAACAGAAATAAGTTAAAACCAGGCTCATTCAAACTCCTAATGCAAGACCTTCACTTTACCTCTTTTACTGTGCCTCAGGCTAAATCCATTCCTGTAACATTTAATTTTAATCATTTTTTTATGACATGCCGTTAACATTGTGGCAAATTTAAAATAACAATTTCACTGCAAAGTTGTGCGAGAGGAATGAGTGGTTTTAACAGTTATTTTTACAAAATAATACATTTGAAAATAGTGTAAAAATGAAACTTTCTCTATAATTCTCAGTTGACAATTCATGAAACAGCAGCAGCATGATGCAATGTATGGGTAACACCATATTAAGCCACTGAAAGTTTTTAACATTTTGGATAAAACCATCAATTGTAAGAAAACAATGTTGTCCTTTTATAATCTTTTGCTGGTTTTTTTGTTGTTTATGTTGATGTGGAAAATTGCTGTTAGGTAATGGTCATGGTGATTCAGGAGGAGCTGTCATGCACAAAAGGTACATACTCAGCAACAACTACAAGATGATATCTAGTTCCCATTACTGGAGCAAGGCGAGGACTCCTGGACACCAAACATGGTTTAATGATATAAAGAAAAAAAATCTGGAATGTGAATCGTCTTTATTTATCATCATGTTCCATACATTGGTAAGATTGTCATTTTTGTACAAAGGTCTATACAAAAATTTATAATCAAAACTAGTTTTAAATGAGTAACTACTCACAATAACTTCATACAATATAGAGACCTTTCCTTTCAGAAACATACATGTAAAATATGTTTATGCTTTAAAGTAGTTATGCTCTCATGAATATTGTATTAATATACAAATACTAGTAATAGGAATATTTTAAGGGAAAAGTTATATATCTATCATATAAATACATAGATAGCTGGAAATGTTCCCTCTATTGAAAAACTCACAAATTAAAATAACATAAGCCTCGGACACCACATACTAAATTCCTGATACTTACTTCACTGTTCCAACATTACTAAAAGCAGAGACCTTGCCAATCAATTTATTTGAAAGATGACTACACTGACTATTTTGGTAAGGATCTCACAAATTTAGAATACACATTTGAATAGTCAAATTATGAAAACTTAAATGCAAAGATAAAAGACTGATTTAAAACAAATTGCCATTAGAACACTGAATCAACAGAATTGAAATAAAGTTAAAAATATTACATCAATATCAATGAATATGAAAATCAAGGTATGAGGAAAATATTAATAAGCTTACTACTTACCCAGGTAGATTTCCCCAAAGCCTCCAATACCAATTGACCTCCCTAGTTTCCAAGATGTTCCACTACTATCTGTAAGAATCTCACCCTCACGAATGGGGTCTGGTAACTTATTTCCATTTGGGGCTATTCTCTTTTTTGGACACTCATCATACTGTACGAACGCTGCTTCGGCCACACGACGCGGCATTGCAGTCTTGGTAATTAAAGCTATAAAATGGCACCAATAATGCAAAAACTCATAACATCCACCAAAATAACTTCTCCTAATATTACACCGAAATAAATAACGATCGAATCTTAAATTCTAGATCATAAAGTTCTTGAATGAAAACCTCGTAAGATTAAACAAGGCTTAGTTGAAGTGACAACTGCAAGTAGCAACGTGAAATAACAGCCGGACATTTGCATAAAACATAGTGACATATTAAATACCTTCGAAATACAAAATTTATTCGGTATTTCGAGAGAAAACAGCACATCACAAACATAAATAAATGCGAAAAGAAAAATGTAACACGAAATGACAAGAAAAGCGATTGCACTGAGTGCCGGAGTTAAACGGCCGACAGAATTCATATAGCTGCGAAGCAACACTTTCTAGACAACCAACACACAAGCTACACATTATTTCATAATTATAACACATCATTATCGTGCAACACTTACCGCAACGGTAACTAAAGCCTCATTTCATGCACTATTCAATTTGCAGCCGAGGAACAACATTATCACAAATAACAACCATTGTCCAATGGCTACGTTCAATATTCCATTGAAGATGCAACGAATTCTATAAACGCTCACAAACCAACCACCAACTAGGCGACCGAGTGAAGAGGGTCTACTGAACGCACTCTCCTCTGACGTCACAACAGTCGCAACAAATGATGTATATACTCTCCGCTAGATGGCTGTCGTCGCGCTATTTAAATGGATGCATAATAGGAATTTTTGCACTATATTCAAGAAAAATGGCAACTGATGATCCCTCAGATTCTTTCCCGCCTTTTCAATCAGCCTCCGAGTAACCTCCGGTTGGTTTTTGACCCCGAAATTCAAATATATCACATTTTCCTATCTCGTTGGATTTCCTTGAATCAGACGATAATATGTTCGTAATGCGACACACATTAATGAGCGGTAATTTCTGTTTATCACACTCAATGTGTGAGGAAAAATAACCTTCTGAGACGATGTGTCTCTTTATACCCGGCAAGCGTCGTCGCTCGGAATATTGACTTCTACGTACCTCCAAGGCCTTTAACTAACTTCCCGAGGTTAAAAAGCATGTTGGCTATGTATTATATATCATAAATTAACATTTAGTAATATGAAGAGTATATAAATTAACTTATTATTCATGACACATGCTGTACCAATACTGTACCATACAAATTATTATTATTATTATTATTATTATTATTATTATTATTATTATTATTATTATTATTATTATTAATCTACTATATTATCAGTAGGCTGAATTTAAGATCAGGTATCTAAGCAGCGGATCTAGTGACTGTCGGTGCCTCTACAAACTTTGCGCAAAATGTAGTCTGTTCCAAATAAAGCAAATTCTTACACTTCCTCAGAGGTGGGATTTCGGATCATTTATTGAGGGAGGGTCAAAGGGTAATGTCGTTTATTTATGGCGCTGATATGCTTCACAACAACCTTGGATTCCATAGTACTCAATGGCTGACATTACAATATGTGAGCGGAGAAATCAAATAGGCTCAGGAATTCTGTTGTGAACATTTGTTGCACCTCGTAAATATTGAGGAGAGTACCATTAAATTGGTATTAAAAATCTATTAAATCAGCAAAAAATTCAGTAAAAAAGGACGTAAAAAGGTAAGAAATGATTTATCATTCGAAATCGACGAAAAATGGTAAGAAATGCCTTACAAATGGGTCGTTTCGTTTCATTACATAAAATGAATTTCTTTCCTAAATTGCATTGTTCTAAAGCGAAGGGAAACGAAGCGGAGGAGGTCGCTGCAACCCACCAGCTCGGCTCCTCCGATAGAGGAGACAGCGAGCAGAATTGCCTTTCCGCGGTAGGGAGTGTTTCTTTGGCTTCTAGGACCGCGCCGCCGGCCGACCGCGCGGCGCCAAGCACCAGGGCGATGGGCCGCCGCTCCTGGAACCGGGGGCGTCACCACTGGGAAGGGCGCCGCCCTGCATCCAATAATGAACTCTGGCCAGTACGGCCCAATTTCAGATTAGTTTTAAGCTAGTTTAAAAGAGTAATTATAACGAGAGGATTCACCTGATGAAAAGGGGATATTAAATCCACCTTCCAAATTACCACGTGTTTCAATCCAGAACTAGAAAGAGATGAGCACTATCACGCGTGCCTCCCCTTAAAGAGTCTACGGACTAAGCAGCAACGCTGGATCGCCGTAACCAGGTAATCAGGTGAGTCGGGAAGCCACTCGGTTCGTGTGGTGACAATACTTTCTTGATAATGGTGGTGACATAATGAATAAAACAGCAGATCTACCTTTATAGCAGAAAAGTGAAATTGCTCTAATAACGTTGAATATAACAGAAAATATTCAGTGGAGAAAACAGGTTGGCTTTTTATTCAGTGTACGAACACTTGGCCTTAAATAAATATCATGCACTAGTTACAAAATATCTTACATTATAATAGAAAAAACATTCTTACAAAGCATAATAAAGAGTTTTACTCAACACCATTCGTATATTTTCACTTTCACCCTTTATTAAAAATTGTAAACGAGCTGTTTTTGGCCTCTAATACACTATGTTCACGCTAGAACTGTCATATCACAGAAAAGATACTTACTCAGAGACATTTTTAAATCCGTACATTTGGTAGCGTTGACAAACTTCTTCTTGTGAAGATCCGTTACGTTGTTTCGTGAGCTCTATTCTTTGGCATTTGAACTATTAAAAATGCTAGGAAATTTGTAACGGAAATAATTTCTAAACAGTATGGTTCAGTACAATAAAATATGCTTTAAAACTATTAAATTCAATTTAGGATATGGCAGGTATGGATGGTGCGAATAGTAAGAATTTAGTACAGCCCCCATTGTGTACGCTTTTTTTCTAATATACACCAAAATTGAGATAAAATATTACCCTAAGCTTTTCTTCAGCCTTTTGCTCTAATAAGATCATTTTCAATTAGTTCGAAAAATTCTGTCCCAAAATCTACAATTACATTTGATTCTTCCCCGAATTTGCTTTCCACTTCCATATTTTTGTCCTCTAATTTTTGAAAAGATTTAAACTCCACAAACTCAGCCTAATATATATGAGAATGGCACTTCATATATCTCGATTGGTGCATGGGAAGTGATCTAACCATGAGTGACGGATCCGCACATGCGGGAACTCAAGTTACTCAAATTCTATGCAGGGACTACTTGAATGTGGCGTTGCCGACGCTGAAAACTGTTTAAAACGTATTTTCGTATGTTAATAATGTATGTTATCCATATCATTGTTCAATTAAGTTCTTACAGTCCCTATCGTTGGACATACCAATGAATTGTAAAAGAATCATATTTTACTCCTGTTTAAAACCTACCCACAATCGCCTTGTATGTTACCTCCATAGGAGATATGAACTGGTAATACTATATACTATTTCAAAATTATAAACGCCTTAAAAATACTTGCCCGTTCAAATGATGCTGAATGATTACAATTTAGTAAAGCTATATTTCTTCCGTTTTTGTTGCTAATATACACATAAGAATCATCAGTAAGCTGCTCTTCAAAGTTATTCTCAATTCTAAAAATTCTGCCGCAAAATCTTCTACAACTACATTTTATTCTTCACCGGATTTGCTTAACACTTCCATATGATTGTCCCCTAATTTTTGAAGAGATTAGAATTCCACAATGCCAGCCTAATTATGTTCACATCATTTTCTGCAATTTCTCTATTTATGGTTTTTTAGGCAAATCTATATAATCATTTAAATGCGAATATTTTGTATGTTTGTGTGAATAAGGTGTTGTTTACGTTGCAATAAGAATAAGTTGTTACTCACATTCATTTCAAAATAGATATTTGCACACTTAAGAATGTAAATGTAGGAAGTGAACGTAAGAACGTAAATGTGCTTCTGTAACATTACTCACAGTATTTTATCCATATTTCCCTGAAGTTCAAGTTCAATGTGTTCCAAGGAAATACTGTTCCGAGGTGTTTGTAAATGTATTTTTGAAAACACGTTAAAATGGACGCAAATTTAGTACAGCCACATTTTTTGTTGCTATAATATGCACATAAAAAATCTCTAAAATGTTCTTCAAACTTGTTATCTAATATGATCATTCTCAATTAATTCCGAAAATTCTGTCGCAAAATATTCTACAACTACAATTTATTCTTCACCGAATTACTCCATAGTGAGTTCTTTCATTAAGGTTATCTACACTTTTTTCAAATTTTTAGTAGTATTCACGGAATATTGCGTGCAATATGTGAAATTTAAACAAAATACAAAAACATGTTTTTTTTTCACGAACGGTTCCAATTTTTTCTTTAAACGTTTGGTAGGGATAGTGCTAAATGTACTCTGTAAGATGACATTAACACCATATTTCTCTATTCTTTTTTTTCTTTCTTTCAAAAATTACAAAAAATGTAATTTTTTGACTAGGCTCTCGCATTGTCAACATTTACATTAGCTGCAATTTGTTTAATTATTATTACATATATGAGTACATATTCGTTTCGTCAGTCTTTGCTTGGTCGTCGAAGGGTGTGGAGGTGTTCTGGGAGGTTCCGCAGGTTGAAGTGAAAGGCGATGTACGGGCGGGAGTTGGGAGATAGGGGCGCGGCTGGCACACTTGCGTGCAACGTTTCTCGCAATGTTGTTAATTGATGTGTCGAGGCGAATCCTGGTCCCGGAGTGGAAGATGGAAACAAGTGCGAAAGAAATGAGATGCGATTTCAGATGTTGGAGGCGGAACTAGCGGAGGCGCAGAGGAAAATACGCGAGCTTAGCGCGAAACCCTTAGAAGCAAGGAGCTAGAAGTTAAGGGCATTTGTGAACAGTTTTTAGAAAAAGATGTGTAAACAAGTGACTCGAGTAGTATGGGTGAGGAGGAAAACGCAGGAACAATTGGGGAGAACATTGTTGCGGGGGTGGCAATTGCAGAAGATATGAAAAGTAAATGTGAAGTACTTGCTACAGGTGACTCAATTGTGCCACAGGCATAAATTTGGGAAAATGTACAAGCAGAATGTTTGACAGTGATACAAATAGATCAAATGAAAAGGTATGTAGAATGGAGTTTAAGGGCAGCTGGTAAAGTGATTCTTCATGACTGTACAAACGATCTGAAGAGCAGAGATGTGGACGTATTAACCAGAGGATTATACGAATTGGCCGCGGCGACACAAAAATTCCCAAAAGTTAAGCTCGTGCAGTTTTGTGTTACGTAGGAGGGATATTGCGTGGAGATACATTAGCAAAGGTGAAAAAGAGTAGGTGGTGATCGGAGATATGAAAGAGTTTAGGATTTGGGTTGGAAGTTTGAAGGATTGAAGAATGAATTAGAATGTCCAGAATGTCATTTGGGTTGTCTTGAATGTAATAGGTGGGTTCTGAGGGACATTTTAGCGTGATGGATATGCGTCAGTTGAGGAAAGTCTCAATAATCCGTCTCGTCGCCTTTGTTGTTGCAACCCCATTGGATATTTTTACTATTTAAATCGCCGCAAGGTATGAAGGGGTAGGGGAGGTTTAGTAAAATTGAGAGATCATAGTTTTGAATGGGGATGGTCTTTTGTAGGTATATATTTTTGATAATGGATGTTGGTGCCCCTATGACGGCGGCAGAGCATTCAAGGACTCTGGCAGGAGGCAGCTTGGCGTTGTGAGGGATGTGGTTGCGGACGAGGATAGCCGTGCCACCGTTGATGGTGAGGCGGTCGGTGGACAATGTAGTTAGGAAATGAGAAGTGTATGGGTGGTTTGAGACATGATTCTTGAATACATAAAATTCCGTCGGAGTAAGCTTTTAGAAATTGATTTTTTTTATTTAAGCCGTCTCGCGCATTCCAAGATGAAAGGTTTAGGAAACGAGGGGATTTGGCCATTTAGTTGAAAATTTCTAAGTTATGTAGTATTAAGTATGAATAAAATGTCTCCTGGGCCTTAGAAAATGGTAATTGGGGTGATTGATGAAAGAAGTTTCTTGAGGTCGCATGATTTAACTAACGTCTGTAAGGTCTTGAGATGTTCCTGAGCTTGATTGGGATGATTATGTGGGAGGAGTGGTTCAAGGTTACAGAGGAATAGGAGTTTGTGAGAGGAGATGAGGACAGGAAGAGGTAGATTGTAAATGTTGAGGTAGTACTGGCGTTGAGGTGGGTTTTTGGATTCATTTATTTCGAAGGGTACGGGCTTGGGTAATGTATTGGCAGATTGGGTCAAAGGCATCATGGTTCAGTTTGCAATCATGACATGGCGGGGTGAAGTTGCCTGTCCGGGCGTTATTCTGAGGTGTATATCAGAGCAGAGGGCACAGATGATAGGTCGTCGGCCGCAAGTGTTAGTGAGGTACACTTTCTGGCTGATATGTTTTCGGAGTCCTACGGACACCGAGCGCCCGGTCTCACTGACGTACGTCCTGCCATAGCTGCAGGAGTGTAGCACGGTTCTGAATTGTGCATTTACTTGACGCACATTGCGCTTATCTGGGTTACTGTCATACCATTGGGTATGGCCGAACATATGACATTTAAAGCGTCTCAAGGGTTAGGCAAATACTACCACACTGTAAGATTATACACACACACACTGAGTACAATCTTATACGGTCACAGGCGGTGTCCCACAAGGCTCGGTACTTGGTCCGATGTTGTGGAACATTATGTATGACGCCGTGTTGAAGCTCGAGTTGCCGGAAGGCGCAAGAACGATTGGATTCGCTGACGATGTTGCAATTGTCGTTGTCGGCAAATACATCGAACAAGTCACGCAGGTTGCCAACGAGGCTGCGGCGGAGATCCGGCGGTGGCTTACGTCGGTAGGGCTACAGATGACCGCCCATAAAACAGACGCTGTGCTGGTGACGGGCAGAAAAGTGAGAGTATTACTCTTAATGTAGGAGGCTGCAAAATATCCTCGCAGCTGTTACTGAGGTATTTGGGAGTGCATATTGACGCGAGACAGCGCTTTGACGAGCACCTGCGCAATGTCTCCGAGAAAGCGTCTCGTATGGTATCCGCATTGGGACGCATTATGCTTAATGTAGGGGGTCCTGGGCAAAGAAGGAGGCTGTTGACTAGCGTAGTAAATTCCATTCTTCTCTACGCAGCCCCTATTTGGGCTGATGCCATG
>BOPP01000011.1:4683499-4693499 GCA_017312745.1 Gryllus bimaculatus
CAGTGGGTGCACTACTTGCTAACATAGAAGACAATTTCCTCTCTGAGGCGACCAAGTTATATTGGGTCAACCCGAAGTACAAAATATCTTACATTATAATAAGAAAAAGCACTCTTGCATACACAAAGCATAATAAAGAGTTTTTTACTCCAACACCATATCGTATATTTTCACTTTCACACCTTTATTATATAAATCTCGCTCATAACGAGCTAGGAATTTTTATTTGATCCTCTAATACACTGTATGTTCAGCAGGAAATGTGTTTTATAGAGTCACAACTCGAGAGCCAGAATGTTACATTCTTGGTGCCCAGCCACGAGAAGAACAGAATACTGCATGATCTGGTACCGCAAGACCCAGCTATTGTTAAAATCCGGGAAACACGTTCATGGTAGCGTTGACAAAACATTGTGCCTTAGTGAAGATCCGTTCGCGTTGTTTCGTGCGCTTCTGATTCTTTATAGGCCATTTGGAATCGTTATTAAAAATGCTAGGGAAAATTGTGTAACGGATAATAATTCTAAATACAGATAATGGTGATATCGTAACACATAAAAATAGTAGCATTTATAAACTTTAAATTCAATTTAAGGATATGTGGAGGTATGGATGGTGCACGTCATAAGTAAGAATTTAAGTACAGCCCATTTAGTGTACGCCTTTTTTTTCCTAATATCTACAATACTTGACCAAAATTGAGATAAAATACATTACTAGCGTATATTGTATATAGATTTTCTTGCAGCCTTTTGCTCTATAAGATCATTTTCAATTAGTTAACGAAAAATTCTGTCCCAAAATCTACAATTCATTTGATTCTTCCCCGACTTTTGCTTTCCACTTCATATTCTTTGTCCTCTATTTTTTGCAGATTTAAACTCCACAAACTCAGCCTAATATATATGAGAATGGGCACTTCATATATATCGATGGTGCATGGGAAGTGATCTTAACCATGAGTGGACGGATCGCGACTGCACGGGAATCAAGTTACTCAATATCTATGCAGGGACTTCACTTGAATGTGGCGTTGCGACGCTGAAACTGTTTAAAACAACGTATTTTTCGTAATGGTATAATGTATGTTTATCCATATCATTGTTCATTTACGTTTTAACAGTCTATCTTGGACATACCAAAATGAATTGTAAATAAGAATCATATTTTACTCCTGTTTAAAATAACACTACACCAGTTACAAAAAAGGAAGCCATCGCCTGCTATGTTTCCTTATCGTTAACCATAGGAGTTATTGATCCTTGGTAAACTAATACTTCTTTTTAATTTTCATAAAATATTATAAACGCTTAAAAATACTTGCCGTTCAAATGATGCTTGAGATGATTACAATTTTAGTAATAGCTATATTTCTTCCGTTTTTGGTGTTGCTATATAGCACATAAAATCATCAGTAAGTCTGCTCCTTCAAAGTTATCTCTATTCTATCTTAAAAATTCTGCACCGTTGGAAATCTTGCTACAGATTACATTTTATTCCTTCACCGGATTTGCTTAATTCCATATGAATTGTCCTATTTTTCGAAGAGATTTAGATTCTCACAGAATGCACAGCACTAATCTATATGTTACAATTCAATTTATTTCTGCAATGTATCTCTCCTTTATGGGTATTCTATTTAGGTGTCTAATATTATATAAATTAAATTTGTAATAATGCACGAATAATTTTGTATTGTTTGTGTATGAATAAGGTGTGTTGTTTATACGTAGATTCTGTCTGCTGTCTGTGCTGTAAGATATTAATTAGTTGTTTATGTGGTACGTACATTCATATCTAAGTCTATTATATTTGCACACTTAAGAAATCGTAAATTGCTAGGAAGGTTGAACGTAAGAAGCCGTACATTGTTCCTCTTACGTAGCGAATAGCAGGTGAGGCGTTATCAGTAAGGGTTATCATTTTCTTCTCGAAGTTAATGTTCTCGAGATGGTGTATATTTCGTCTTCCGCAGCTTAACTTAAACATTGTTCACTGTACGTGTGTTTGGTATGTCGTTTGTATTTTCTTCATACACCACGTGTGTGAACATTGGGGGTGCACAGGCAACTTTAGGTGGGAGAGATTCATGGCTCTTTTAACTCGGTGCTGCATCATAGACTGATTGGTTCCGTTCAAAGACTACTAGATATTCTATATAGATATGCGCATATTCTCTCAAACGTGTTATCTATAGATATATTGGATATATCTTACATCCTTAAATTACAATTACGGATAAATTTCGCTGATTCAGACACACTCTATCTGCTACAACATCGTGACAATTAGTAGGTTTCTAATATATCACGGAGATCATTACTTTCTTATAATGCTAGAGTTTTATATTTATTAAGGATTATTCTACATTTCGTTATATATAATTTATAATTAGTTAGGTATTATACAATTATGTATGAATACGTAGGTATAAAACATAGTTTTTCAAAGATAACTCTTGAGTAGTCAATATGCTAGATGTAAATTGTACTAATATATACTCAGAGACTTAAAGAGAGAAGAAATATATCTTTCGTCTAACTCAGGACATGTGACAATTATTGTATAATAGATAGATCGTCTTTGAGTGTAGGGATATTCTCTCGATTATTTTATCTATTATGTAATAACATTACATTATAGTAGTATCTTACATACTAATATATAGATCATTGAGTACATCTCTGATACTCTTTTTTAGTTGTGTATATGCTATTAATGATATATATTACACAAAAATGTAAGAATGTTAGACTAGGCTTCTGACTCATTGACATCAACAATTTACTCATAAGCATGCAATTATGATTTTTTAATTATTAATTATATGATATTTAGTACATTATTCGTTTCGGTCAGTCTCTTTGCTTGTCGTCGATATGAGTGTGGAAGGTGTGTACTGTGGAGATCTAGACAGTTTGAAGTGAAAGGCGATGTACGGGGCGGAGAGTTGGGAGATAGGGGCCGCGGGCTGAGCACACTATGCGTGCACGTTTCTCGCATGTTGTTAATTGATGTGTCGAGGCGAATCTGGTCCGGAGTGGAAAGATGGAAAACAAGTGCGAAAAGAAATAGATGCGATTTCAGAATTGTTGGAGGGAGAAACTAGCGGAGGCGCAGAGGATCAATAGCGAAGCTTAGGCGGCGAAATCCCTAGAAGGTAAGGAGTTCTAGAAGTTATATGGGCATTTGTGAACAGAATTTTTAGAAAAAGATGTGCTAAAACGTGACTCGAGTAGTATGCGGTTAGGGGGAAACGCGGAACAATTAAGCGGGGAACATTGTTGGGGTGGCAATATGCTGAAGATATGACAAAGTAAATGTGAAGGGTAAACTATGTTTCATTTCACAGATTTTAACAGGAGTGATGTTGATGCACAGGCATAATTTGGGAAATGTTACAAGCAGACAATGTTTGACGTGTGATGACAAATAGAATCAGGTGAGGTATGTAGAGAATGAGTTTAAGGTAGCAGTTGAGTAAAAGTGAATTCGCTTAAACTGTCTGTACAAACGATCTGAAGAGCAGAGCATCGCGGACGTATTAACCGAGGTTATAACGAATTGGCGACGGCGACACAAAATATCCAAATAGTTAAAGACTCTCGTGAGATTTGTCGTTTATGGTAGGGAGGGATTAATTTGCGTGGAAGTACATTAGCAAAGGTCGAAAAGAGTAGGTGGTGAATCGGAGATATATGAAAGAGTTTAGGATTGGGGTTGAAGTTTGAAGATTGAAGAATGATTGTAAATGTCCAGAATGTCATATTGGGTTGTATTGAATGTAAAATTAGTGTGGGTCTGAGGGAATTTTAGCCGTGATGTGAACTATTGCGTTCAGTTGAGGAAAGATCTCAAAATACGCGTCTGTCGCCTTTGTTGTTGCTCAAAACCCCATTGGAATTATATTAACTATTTGAAATACGCGCAAGGTATAGGGGTAGGGGAGGTTTAGTAAATTGAGAGATCTAGTTTTGAAATGGGGATGTTTTTGTAGGTATTAAATATTTTGTGATAATAGGATGATTGGTGCCACTATACACAGTTGCGGCAGAGCATTTCAGGGGAGTGTGCAGGATAGGCTACTGGCGTGTGAGGGATTGTGGTTTAGCGGGAGAGGATAGTGCGCTTGAGACCGTTGATGTGAGGCGGTGTGGAAATGTAGTTAGGAATGAGAGTGTATGGGTGGTTTGATGAGCATGATTTCTTGAATACATAAAATTTGAATCTTGGAGTATAGCTTTTAGAGATTAGATTTTTTTTAATTATAAAGCGTTCGGCGCAATTCAAAGATGAAAGGTTTAGGATTAAAGAGGTATTATGAGACGTTTAGTTATGAAAATTTCTAAGTTAATGTGCTTGTAAGTATAAATAAAATGTCTCCTGGGCGCTTATAGAAAAATGGTAAATTGGGTGATTGATGAAAGTAAAACTATTTCTTGAGGAGCATGAAATTTAACTCACATGTCATGGAAAGGTCTCTTGATGTTCTTATTGAGCTTTTTGATTGGGAGTGATTATGTGGGAGGAGTGGTTCAAGGTTCAAAGAATAGGAGTTTGTGAGGAGATGGAAAGAGGAATGAGGTAGAATATGTATATGATTTGAAGTCGCTACTAGGACGGTCTGAGCGTGGAGTTGTTGGTAATATAATTGTTATTTCGAGAAGAGGTTCCTAAGTGGTGTCGATTTGTGGGAATCTTTTCTCGTCAGAATGTTGTGGCTTGAAATAGGCATCATGGAGTTCCAGGTTTGCACATCTGACTGATCATCGCGTGGCGTTAATTTTTAGAGTGTCAGCGTACTAATTTTCTACATTTCTGAGGTGTATATAGAGCAGAGTGCAAGATACGCATAGGTCGTCGAGGCAGGCAAAGTGTTAGTAAGAGCGTACACTTTCGGGCTGAATACACTCAATTTCGAGATCTCATCGCACAGTAGCGCCCGGTATACACTGACGTACACATTCCTGTATCATATATCGAGACAAGGGTGTACGAGCAAGGTTATGGCTGAATTGTGCATTTCTCACTTGACGCAACAGTGCTCGCTTTCTGGGTAATTCTTGAGATCATATTCGTCTTCATTCGGGTTATTCTCTCGCGCATACTGCATATGGCTTATATCACAAGCGTCACTCAAGTTGAGAATAAATAAGACTACCAGCAATATACACGCTGTTGTAGATTATACAACCTACATCACTGAGTAACAGTCTCTGTATTCGGTCCAGGTGTTCCCACAAAGGTCTCGTATTGGTCCGATGTTGTTGGAACATTATGTATGATCGGCGTGTGAAGCTCGAGTGCGGAACGGCGCAAGAAGATTGGATTCGCTGACGATGTTCAATTGTCGTTGTCGGCAATACCTCGAACAAGTCCGCAGTGTTGCCAACGAGGTCATGCGCGAGAGATCCGGCGGTGCTTACGTCGGTATAGGGCTAACAGAATGACGCCAAAAAGACGCTGTGCTGGTAGACGGGCAGAAAGGTGAGAGTATTCATCTTAATGTAGAGGCTGAAATACCTCTGCAAGTGTTACTAGAAGGTATTTGGAGAGTGATATTGACGCGAGAACTGCGCTTTGACGAGCACCTCGCGATGATGTCTCCGAGAAGAGCGTCTCGTATGGTATCCAGCATTGGGACGCTACATTTGCATAATGTAGGGGTCCTGGGCACAAGAAGGAGGCTGTTTGACTAAGCGTAGTAAATCTCCCCTTCTCTCTACGCAGCACCCTATTTGGGCTGATGCATGATGGGCATACAGTCGTTAAGACCCGTGAGGGCTAAAGATCCGTGCATAGAAGGTCGCCTTAGCTGCGAAGAAGTGTTATCGCACAATCGAGTATCTATGATTGCTGTGTGATGTGTTAGCAGAATATGCTCGATCGCTGCCTCATGCGTGGCAGGAGAGAGAGGCTAGACTCGATTTTCAGCTCTAAAAATGCGTGGATTGGGCGCGCTCAAACATAGGAATAAATTCATTATGAAGGTAAGTAGAGAGGGGTGACAGTTCTGGAGTACAATGGCAACTCCGAGAAGATGGGAGCAATATCTACAACAAATGCGGCGAGGGGGCGGGACATTAAATGACTTCTTCTCTCTTTAGGAAAACCAAAAATTTGTCTTTTTTTCGGGGCGGGTTTCCCCCCCCATTTTCTGCAGCTACGAGGTACATGAGGTGGATGTGGTCACAGGGAACATGGTGGAGTAATTAGATTTTTATCTACTTGTCAGATGCTGACACGTGGCACGGAATGTTTACGATTAGTATCAGTCCGATTACGGTTGACGATATGCTCCTCATTGCCAAGGTGGTTTCCGGTGATTGAAGATGTAGAACACATGGTTCTTCTATTGTCCAGTCTCTTCCGGCATAGTGGAAAGGGAAGTACTTCAAAGACTCCTTGCAAGAGGAAGTGACCCTGAGACCAACTGGCACTAGGATGACTGCTTAGGACAACCCGCTGGCGTATTTAGAGTATTGGAGTGCCGGTAGCCACCTATGTCGCAAAGGTCCGAAGAGCTACCGATCACGAGTGAGCACTACGAAAGAAGATTCCCGTATATTTCGGTGAAGTGCGAAAGTCATCACTTTCTTACTCGTGATGCAAAATGCTGATGGCAAGTTCCGCGTGGAAAGGAATAGGTAGGAGGAAAGGGAGGGGTTTTTAGTGGGTAGGCATAGGTTAGCTATGAATCCCACACGCTGCGGGTTGTGGGCCCCGCTGTGTCTTTAGAAGATTTTCCCCTGCCCACGTAAAAACACACGCACGCGCGCACACACACACACATTCTCTCTGGAAGGGATGGGAGATCGAACATCAGGATCAAAGTAGAAGTGGAGACCTCCCATGTTTATTTCTATTGATCCTGAACACCTGTTACACAGACTTTTCAAACGAATCCTCAATTGCTTGCACAAGACAGACTGCACTCACAGTCTAACGCCTTTCCTTCCTTAGCGCATACTATAAGAAGAAACCATTGTTTCTTTGGTCTATCCTCTTCTCTCTCTCAAAAAAAAAAACAAAACCTCTTTCAGATCACCTCTCCCTTCTGGAAGAGGGTAAGGAGTTGGTTATCAGAAGGAAGCCGATTTGTCTCTGCTCCCTACCCCACGGAGTCCAAGAAGGGCGCGATATAGAGGAGGGATGACATAGTGATATCCCATCATGGCTCCCTCTATGTTCAGTCACACCTAGTCCAAACCAATTGCTCAGTAGTATGTTAGCTCCCAACTGCATCTCTAGAGGTCAAAGAGAATCACAGTCAACTCCCAGAACATCCATTCAACAAGCTTCACCGTGCACAACAAACACAAGTATCCGTAATCAGCATACAGAGAAAGCCAGGGATGACAAATGAGTGATAAAAGAACAAAGGAGTCATAAAATGAAAAGCAAGATGAAAGATTGAGAAAGAAGTATTTGAGACTCTCTGTACCCCTGCTCCCGGGCTGGTCATGACCCGATGCTCTTAGGTTAAAATTTATTTCATATCCATAGAAATTGATATCTTTAAAACTGAATGTAATGAAAAGGAAAAGGTACGTTCACATTATATGAGATCTTTTTAAATTATCTGGGAGCTGGGCAACCGTTCAACACATCACTGCAATTGAGGCGGATACATATGCCATATGCCTAGAGACCACGATATGAATTAAAATTGATGCCTTATTTTATGTGGCAAGACTCGGGCTGCTCTTCCATATGACCTTGCAAATTTCGTTACGCTTCATTTCCTAAGAAGTGGATAAAGAAGGTATTTCTTGGGCAACATATCACGTGATTTGATATTAGCTCAGAGACTTCACTTACACATAAGGTTCTCTTACATGAAGTAAATTTATCAACATGGGACAGCCAGCTTAATTTCCCCTCCAAAGTATTTTTTTTGCCCTTAAAAATCCATGTCTTTGTTTAGGTTTGAACCTGCAAACTTGGGTATAACAGTCCTATATGCAAACTGTTACACCATTGCTGCTGCAAATGCATTTATATATGCCATAAGAGATTTTTCTTTACTTTCAGTCCAATATCTACTAATAACATAACCTATTAAATTAAATGTCTAATTGCAATTCCGTAACCGATTTAGCTGTACAGAATGCTGTGTTTTTAAACATTTCTATAGAAGTAATTTTGTACATTGCTTCTGGTGAACATTTCTTTCCATTTATGCTATTACATTCTCTACCTAAAGAGCATTAGGGGGAAAAAAGGAGAAGAAAACACATTTTGCATTATTTAAGTGTTTTATTGATATAGAGAACTAGTGCAAAGATATTTGCCCACTGTCTAGGATTACTGTATATAAAACTTCTTCCATATATTTTTTTTTTTTACATAGGCATTAACATAAAATATCTCTAAAGGGAGGTATTAATTGGTAATTTGTACATAAGTGAATCTATCTTAGACTGTTATCTTATAAAAACTGTGTTCAAGCAATTATCTTAAAAAACCTGAAGAGCTGAACACCATTAACACCTCCCAAAACTGTTAGGGCTACACCCCATATTGATAGGGGAGAGAAATTATCTCACTAATGAGAACACAAATACTGTATGTGACTGGATACCATGTGCATGTAGATCATCTTTCTACATGAATTCTGAATATCTGCATCAAGAAACGCAATGCCAGAGGCATCTACACACACACACACACACACAAGCCAAATTAACTTTGACGCAATTTCATAGCTAAGAATGCATCAATCAAATTATAAAAAAAGTAGAATATGGACTTGTTAGGGATGTGCAAAATTTACGGGCAATGACATGCCTTACATTAAATAATTAGGCAAATGAAAATCTACTTTTGCAAATCCCTTGGTACACTACATTTAAAATTGATAAAGTTATTACACAAATCAATATATATATATACGTCAAGTAAGACAATACTTGGCTAGTCAACTGCCAGCAAATGGCTCTCAATGAAGTCACAGTAATATGTTACTTCCCATATCCACCCTGAGCCATATGCTGGCCAGATCCAGAACCGTAATTGTAATTTTGGCCATACCCTTGCCAAGAACCCTGCTGCTGCGATTGCTGTTGACCATAATTGGAATAAGACCCTTCAGATCCAGGCTGAAAACAAAATAAAAGCATCTTTAAAAAAAATGGTATTGTGAAAAAATTAAAGAGAGATAATGAACAAACTGGCTATTTCCTCTCGGGCAGATCTGGACATGTCTATTCCAATTAACCAGTAATTCCTATTTTCTATTATTTCAATTCTTACTATTAACTTGCTATACTCTATTTTTTTACGCATACTATAGTAGTGGGAGAATATTTCAAATCAGTCATCAGAGATTCAAGTAACGTTCCCTTTTAGGTAATAAACTGGTATTAATTTTCTTCAATATCTATTGTTTTTTTTTATCCAAATTCTACTATCACATGTGTACATGTAAATATGAAGTCCAATATATTTACGCTATATGAAGCCACAGCAGCTATTGTGGCACCCATGTGAATAGGATTTTAGAATAAATTGTATATATGAACACAAGAACCATCATACAACAAAAAACAATTAATGTGAATGATGAGAAGAGTACAGAGCACCAATTTAAATAAAATTTACAGTTCTGGCTTCATGCCTTGATTTACACTTTTTTTACCCCACCAAGATACTAAGAGTTGGCACTCTTCAGTATTATTGATTACTGAGACGCTTTCTGAAGATCTCTGTAGGTATGCATTATTAGGTATTCAAGAGATTAATCAAGACTTACTTGAATAAATAATTAACCCAATTTTCAGCTTCTCTTAAATAATTGGAGACATTTTCTGAAACAGCCTAATATAAATTTTGCTTAGATGGATTTTTTTCTATCTAACTATTTCAAGAGTTAAATCAGAAGCGATTTCTTGACATTTCAATTTTTTTTTTAAATTCAATTTTGCCAGATTTTAAAAATTACGCATTAACACTGGTACTACTTATATTGGTATTGTGTTTTTGTGATGGTAATGGAAAG
>BOPP01000011.1:4698499-4729522 GCA_017312745.1 Gryllus bimaculatus
CAGAAAGTGTTTTTCAACTTATGTTGAGGATGTAGTAAATTTACTTCTTCTAAGTCACAAGAGTAGTACAAAAAACAATGCAAAGTATTACCAGGGTGACTGCTAGTAATACAAATTTGTTTTCCATGGAGTTATTATCATTTGCCCTGTGTTACATATCCCAATGCATTACTTACATACCTGCACTATTATTTTTTTTTTAAATTTTTTTCTTTCGGCAACCATTTATCAAGTATAGAGATTTGTGATAATTCCGCATCTTTTTTTTGGATGCCAGGAGTAGAATATTTGAATTTTTAAAATTTAATATCTTTTGGGTAGGCGTTTGTCTTTTTATATTAATATAGTTCTTTGATTCTGACTAACTTGCGCATTCTCTTGTATTTAATTTCTAATTTTTTAATATTAATGGGCATTGTTCTTAGAGTGATAAATATTACAATAATAAGAAAGTTCTCATCGTATTTCATGTCTTATGCATATGTTTATATAATATAATATATTGTGCAAACTTTCGTAAATAAAATAAATTATAATTCTCTGATCACATTTGAAAACAATCACAAAATCACTGATCTTTATTAATCCTCTTTTTGATAATTTTCCTTCATTGCTTTAATTTTCATTTCAAAGAGAGATTGCTTAATGCGCTATTCTTCTTTTCCTTTCTCACCACTGCTCATGCAGTGCAGAGCAAGTTATGTAAAGGTACATAAAAAACTGATATTATTGGCATAAAAACTCTTATTGCCAGACCCTGATAATGAAAAAAATTGAAAAATCCTGTTGTTCAATTTAAGGGGCGACCCTTAACACATGGTGTTGCCTAATCCATGTTTTGTGGGATCCTTGATACCAAAAAATCAATTGATGGCAAAACTTTTACCTCTAGTTATAATACAAACAAGTTATTTTTATGTAATTAAATTATATTATGTATAAAGTTGACGATAAATCACATTTCACCTAAAAATTAAGGAAATATTTCTACTCACTTTTCCACTTCCAGTGTTCTGGCGTCCACCACTGTTCGGTCGGCTGCGACTGTCGTAACCACGAGATCCATATGAATCCCAATTCCCACGGCCTCCACTGCTACTGCCACTGCCACCACGCCAACCTCCTCCGCCACCTCCCCCAGCAGCATTACTTCCACGACGGAAGCCGGAAGCTTGTTGTGGTCGGCTGCAAACAGTATTTTAGAATAGAAGTTCTTGGCAGAAAAGTGAAATTATGCATATGCTCTCACAAGCATGTACCAACACTTTCACAAGACAAACCTTATGTTATCATATCTGCCCCAACAATATTCTAAAATATTGAGTTCAGCACAAGACTGCTAGTAAAGGTAACATCTCACGGCTTTTAGATCAAACACTATTTTTATTTTTGGTTTTTGAACTTCTCTTGTGGAATTAGCAGATCATGCTATAAACGTTCTTACATGCTCATATGTTAATAGTTAAGTCAGTTTGGGCTTTATTTTACATAGCAAGACTAGTGCCATCATGTGTGCTCTTCGATCAAACCACGCAAATTTTGCTAAGCTCCTTCACTATCTAGCAGAGAAATAAGGCATTACTCGGGTGATTTCAAATATAGTTCACAGGCTTCTTTAAGGCTGGAGGTTCTTTTACATGCAGTAAATCTACAAGATGAGACAAACTGCTTTAGTTAAAGGGGGAAGTTAACATGCCAAGTATTCCCATGACTCCGATGAACATGCCGTCACATATATAAATAATTAATAAATAAATAAATAAAAAAAAAAAAGGTTGCCTGCTTTCCGATAGGGAGATTACTGCCACCTTCCTGCTAAAATGAAATTTGTATTCTTAGGTCTCTAATGAAGGAATATAAATAAATATATAGATAATATTTAGTATATGAATAAAATATGGAACATTATATAATATGGAACTAGGGAATATAATATATGAATAAAATATAATGCATTTCCATCTTCCTGTTACAAGAAACTTATTCATTGATTTAGGACTATTGTAAAATTTTGTAGATTATGGAAAAGGTAGCTTTTGCAAACAATGTACCTGAACAGGAAGAGGAGAAATATTTGCTAAAGTTGCATGTAATTGATTAAGTTATTGTAAATAGCACTAATTAAATAAACAATAAAAATAAGTGATGCAATTAATTATACAAATAACTAATAAATACAATCAGTGCTGCTACAAAATACTGGCTCATGATAGTTCAATTCCTTATATTTTAAATCCAGGTTATCATTTTGATTATGCCCCACACTCTTCTCAGCTGTAATACATTGGTGCCTAAACAACATTCTTTCCCAACTTTTCGGATCCTTAATAGGAATTGAATATGACTAAGAATATTAAAGAAGGGTAAAATTTGGTCCTGCAAGCACATTTTACTGAAAATTTTGGAGCATTTTTTAAGAAAATGCTTGAATGCATATACAACTGCACTTTAAAACTCCTTTTCACCCAAAACTTCATTAGAAATGATTTGTTGCAATCGTATTCCCAAACTCAATAATGTGTAAGAGATTTCTGTAATGAAAGTGTTAACGAAAGGAAAAAGAAAAAGAAAAAGAAAAAAGAAAAAGAAAAGAAAAAAAAGAAAAAGAAAAGAAAAAAAAAAAAAAAAGAAAAAAGAAAGAAAAAAGAAAAAAAGAAAAAAAAAGAAAAAAAAAAAAGAAAAGGGAAAGGAAAAACTCAAAAACAATAAGCACAACCACCACACAAGTTTTTAAACCTGTATTTTCATTAAAATAAGCAATTTTCTACACCATTACACACGTGTCTCAATACATCCACACACATATATATGAGAAAGTAAAAAAGAATGTACAATAACTATTAAAAAAAAAATTTTAATAAAATTGTGCAAGAAAAACATTCTTCAACTCTGACAGGACCTATTTCTAAGCATTAGTGACAAGATTTGTACTTACGAATCCCATCGTCCGCTGCCACCTGCACCGCCTCGTGGCTGCCAACCAGTACCTCCCCGACCTTTCACATCAGGGCGACCTAATCAAACAAAATGCATACAAATGAAGATAACAACAATTTCTTATAATTCAACAACACACCACAATAACTAAAATCCTTTATTGCATGCTTACCACTGCCACCGCCACGCTGTCTAAAACCACCACCACCCCCACGAAAACCAGCACTGGATCCACCACGCTCTCGGTTGTCCAGACGGGGTCGCTTGTGTTGCTGGCCATACCCAGCTTTGCGCCCTTCTTCGTTGTATTGTGTAACTAAAGCACGGGCTTCCTGTTCAGGCAGCTCTGTGTACTCCACCATTTCGAAGACATCTCCCACGGTAGGCAGCACAAAGTTGGCTGCAAGTAAACATTGGATCAAAACAAGATAATAGAAGTGCCATGTGCATAGGGTGAACCAAGTGTGATAACTTTATCTCTTAACTGACCGGCCAAGAACAATTTGAATTTTGGAACATGCAGCATGTTGGCCATTACATATAAAATCCTCAACACACTGATTGTGGAAAAGCAATTGCTTACGAACTTAATAATTTTTCCAAGAACATTTAAAACAAGAAAAGCCTTAGGTTTCCCTGGTGCACATGGCAGACTGCACAATCAATAATAAACATCTATGTACTTCATAATGGAGCAAAAATTTTACAACAGACACGCAAGAAAATGGCAAATTCCCTAATTACATGAAATCTGAAGTAAAATAAAAAGTACAATACAATACTGTGTTCAGAAAATTGTTAATGGGTTTGCAACTTTACAGTGAATCAGTGAATAACAATGAAAGCTAAAGGACAGGGTAAATACAATGGTAGGAAGCTGGTTTAGAGGCATGAAAAGATAGAAGGACACACATCAGTAAAACCAAATACAATGAGACCTGTGTGTTGAGGAAAACCTCTAGTTACCTTTCATCTCGAGAACAGCAGAGTCTGGAACGTCTTTGCCCTCCAGTTTCTCACGCTTCTCTATGCGCCTCTTGAATTCCTCGTCAGTTGGTACAACTACTACAGCTCGGCGCACGAAGCCCTCAAAACCCCTCATTTTTCGTCTTTGGGCCGACGGATAGACATTGGTCTGTGTGTAACGCATAGGGTTGTAGTAGACATGAAATTAGAGCGAGCACACCTGGCCCCCAGCTCCATAATCCATAGCAACATCGCTAGCACCTCCTCTGGAATTGTAAGCTCAACAAAATGTTAAGTAGCTTGGAGGCACACATCCAACTCTGCTACCCCACCCCCCAAGACAGGATGCACCTGTCTGCAGCAACTGCAGCAGCTCTGACTATTTTCATCTACGATTGCTTTTCCTGAGCCACATTTGCAACTCAGGAAAAAAGCAACAGCACCCTCCCCAGATATATTCTTAAGTCTTACGCTTAGCCTAAGCCTCAATGCTGCCAGTGAAGCAGCATAAAGGAGCCAGGGCTCGCACCTCCGTTGCTTAACATCTACAAACAATACCCACAGAGCTTCCAGCCCCAAACACTGCAGAGCAGTGCCTGCCTACCCAAGCTTACAACAGACTTGTCTTCTCATGTCACTCCATTCTGGCAATGGTGGCTCCTATAAGTCATAATAATACATGAAGTATTATTTAAACTATACTTTCATCCAAGAAAGATCTTCATCTTAAGTGTATATAAATATTTAGCCTAAGGTTACATGGTACTGTACATATTTAAACCAAAGTGACCAAATCACATTTCTTACAGACTACCACAGCTTGTTGACCAGCACATGGCAACTCCACCAGCACAAGGCTGATCTCTACCTGCCAGGACTTACATGGTCCACCTCCACAACCCTATGGGACATTCTGCCCCTCTGCCACCAGCCAACAGGAGCTGTTCCTAACACTAGTTTACACTCCACTCCCATACCTAACACATATTTCTTAGTTCTAACGTTTAATATAAACGTCTTGTTTTAAAGGATCCCAATAAAAAAGTAAGATCTTATGATGAACATTTTTAAATTCACACAGAATGCCCAAACAAGTGTTGGCACTACAGATACATGTGTAATTACTCTTAAAACATCTGATCTTGAATCAATAATCAATATTTTACAATAATCTAAGCGTGTCTACATGGGTACTAATGCTTCACAGCAATTTCCTCGGAACACTTATCTCCAACATTCTCTGTTGGTATAAGGCCATCTCCATAATGTTCAAATCTCCAATCAAATTATTGTTTCATTACTCTTTCCAATACTTCATGTTCAGATTACCCCTTCAAAACAAGCTTGCATTATTGCATGTATGCATGACCCCTTTCCCAAATATAGACTACCAAGAGTGTTGTATAAACAACATGTTGTGTGCTAGCAATTAATAATAAAAAAGTGGTCACTTCAATTTAAATAAATAATACTTCTAAGTGCATCCCAAGATGTGCAACACTCCTGGGTTCACAAGGATGTGGGCTGGCCTAGGCCTCTGCCCTCTCAAACTTACATCTACCCTTATCCATGTTACTAACCTGTCATGTAATGCTAGTCCTGACCCACGAGAATACTTACCAATGTAGATGCAATCTCCAAAGGATTCAGCCTGATTGTGCTTACCTTGTTCATCACTTACCTTTATGCTAAGCGTTGCTGTTGCTCTGAACCTTAAAGCACATAAGTCTTCACACTCTTTCACAACTACAAAGTAGATATTGTCTCTGGTTAAGAAATACAATGCTATACTATTTCTTAGTAAAAGACAAAGAATTACTGAACTGTTATTCACACTACAATACTAATATTACTTCAATCTGAATCTGGCAGAATTATTTTTCCAATTTCATTTGCCACTATTATCACATTAGTATTTATTTCAGTTTCTCCTTGTTCCACTTCCTTTAAGTATAAGACAAGATTTATTATTACATTATGTAACTAGTGGCCTACAGCTGCAGCAGCAAAAAAATGCTGAACAAAACCATACAAAATGGCTTCCCAAACAGTAGCATACTTATGACAGAAGAACAACAACTAATGAAATTCTCTCTAACACATATGACAATAAATAAAATATTTTAACAAAAATAGTCTTCACAAACACAACAATACCATATGATCTATAGAGTACAGCAGTTCTTTACATAACAAGATTATCAGAAAGAATTTGCTGTTACATAAAGCAACATGTCAATGGCAATTCTTCTATGGCAGATAGCATCAGCCTTAGAGCATAGCTTTTGTATAATGTCATCTATGCATGAACAGTCTGTACCTGCAGTATGTGACTAGGTGGCATGACACAATCAAATATTTGCATTTTTGAGTCAAAATTGAAACTGTTAAACTGTTTTTGGATTTTCGCAGAGTTCCTGAGTATCTAAAATGTACAAAACTGTACCATTCGGCCAGAGGTTGCATGATTTTCTTTTAATTTCGGCTTTGGAAATAAGTAACACAGATTAAGAGAATACTTAGATTAAGGAAAAGCCCTTGAAGATACAACACTTTGACGAAGGAATTTCTCTCAAGCTAAGAATTGTTTAATTTTGTGTTTCTGTGCACTAAAATTTACTTTTATTTCAAATGAAGTCTTTTCATAAAAAGGTTTAAAAACAGCAATTTCTTACCAATTTCATTAATCTACATTCCCTCCCATTCCCTTAATTGTTTCAGCAAATATGGTCTTTCTAGTTTTGTTGTTTTTATGAATTAGAGGAAGAGGTTATTACTTCTAAAAAGATTACGTGCATGACAAAATTTCTTATTGAATTTAACACACATTATTTAAATCCGATTGAATCAATGCCATTGCTTCCTTATATTGCCCACAAATATAATAAATTGCAAACCTTTAAAAACTATTAAACTCTTGAAGCTCATAATCTCAGCATTTCTGACAAAAAACAATCCTGGTCATCATAAGGGATTGGAAAAATAATGCAAATTAACTTCTTGGTTGACTTTATGCAAGATATGTAGAAATTTTGAAGTCTGAGCCGATTGCAATTTAAATACATGAAAAACCATTGTAACTTACCATAAATGTATCTAACCACCATAGAACTTCAAAGGAAACAAAATTAATAAGCATTTTCAGTCTTTTATTGTATCATTTGGTGTACTATGGAGGTTGTGTGTGTTTATATGAAGTTCTAAGTTTTTCTATTGTATTGAAAACGTACTTGATAGCCTACAAAACATCAACATACCATTGCGAATCATGCAAATTCATTCAACCAAGGAGAGAATCTCAATTATTTTTAAAATTCTTTATGACGAGAATTTGTTGTCTAATAATTAACAGATATTTTGTTAATATTTAGTTACTTTTTACATTGAAGGGGATCATGGAAGGGGGAAGGGAAAATCATGGAAGGGGTTAAATGTTTTGTGCGATAATTTCACCAGCCAAGGTACAGCCCTTATCCCAAGATAGAATGATGGATAGAAAATGAAAGGACATGAATTGTAATTTATTACTTTATGTTTTGTTGCTCTATATCAGAAGCAATCAATTATCAAGTTTTTTGTGGTAATCAATGTGATCTTGTTTATACCTACAAATTGCTGGTTCATATGGGACAATAGAACCCGTTGGGAACCACTGATCTGGACAGAAATTGCAGTATAATAATATGTGATCGTTATTAAGATAGAGAAAGTATGTGCTGCTTTTAGCAGCTAGTTTTCTTTTGTTTCCCCTCTACAACACCCGTTCACGATCAATTACGATTAAAAACTTTAATTATTTAACATTTATTTCTAAGGTAATAAATGGGAACCATCTAAATTGGCAAGCCTGATGGCTGAGGCTGCTAAGGTACACTCTCTTGGGATGAAGTCTCATTTAGGGATGGTTGGCACAACTTTCTATGTAGTGGCAAGGCTAGGGCTTTTCCATACTGCTGTGAATCAACTAATAAGATCTACAATCGAGTGAAATCATGCAGAAAACATCCAAGACAAAAATCAGTAAGTTTGAAAAATGATGGAACATGTGTTGAAGTGTCTAGCATCATGGATGCATTAGAAAATTGGGTACATATGGGATGTGCCTGCAGAAAAGTTAAGAATTTTCTGTTCTACTTACTGAATATATGGAAAAAACAAAACATTATCTTGTATTGAAAAATACTGTTATTGTCTTGAAGACTATATGGAATGAGGGAGATTTACATATCCTGGACCAATATAATCGCTATTTCTGTGAACACAGTTCAATGGGGTTCCAGGAATGTAATGGAAACATTTATATTTACCAAACTAGTACATGTATGTAGGAAAATACGCAAAGAAAACCTGCGTATACCATACCCAATAAAACCGAATTATTTTTGGCGAAAGGACATGCGTCAAATAATTGCTGGGCACTGCATTTACATACACCTCAATAAAAATTTTTGAATCTAAAAACACATTGTAAACTTGGAAAACTCACTAGAACAGCTTCAACAACCATCTTACATTTGCATGTTATCTCAAAGAGAAAATGTCTTAGGGTTTCAATAGATCCATTAGATCTTGCACAATGAAATCAAATACACCATATAAAGAGTTTTTTCTATTAATTTCACAATATTACAATTTAAGGTTTATATTACACAAACAGTTAATAATAGCACGCTACAAAACATCTGGGGGCCAACTACCTTTTATTTAAACTATCACAAAATATGCTTGAGTGGAGAGTCTTTAGCCTCCGATAGTCATGCAGTTGTAAATTTTACATCAGATTTGAATTTTGATCATTTTTTCACAATTCACGGTACCAATGGATATAATGGGCATTGCATTTCTTCGCGAGTCTTCCTGAATGCTTTTTATGGTTAGTCACATGTAGAGTTTCATAGAAGTGATGTTAGACCGATTTTATCTCCATCCTGTGAAGTGTAGTACTTTTTACAGTGCCCGAGTGCTTGTGTTTGAGTTGTCTCCAGAACTACTTGACAAGGATATTCCGAGAGATATGTAGAAACTTTCAGGTAAAGAAAATGACATTGCATCGAAAACATTTCTTATAAAGAAATAAAATTATTTTTGTGAACTATGACATCTTGCTTGCAAACCCTAGACCAGGGAGTAACTTAATGTTCAAAATCTTCTATTTGAAAAAAACTATTGAGATCATTAGTTGCTCCAATGGAGGATGCCACAACAGAATTAGCAAAATCTACTACAATTTCGCATGCTGTTGGGCTTGGAATAAAGTGAAACATGAAACAATCTGAAATTGTTTTCTAAACAGTGGTATTGGAAGTGCTGATTTGACTGAAGAAACAGTGCCTAACAGCAGTATAGAAGCAATCAAGGATTGAGCCTAAGTCAGCAGTATTAATGTTTATAATATAAGCGAGAAGGTCGACTGTTTCACCGATAATGAAACACGGGATGATGTTTTGGACGTTAGCCTGGTCAACAACAATGAGGAAAGTGGCGGAGAAAATGATAGGTTTCAAGTCAAACCATTATTATTCACTCTCCCGTACAAGGTTTCTGACAAATGAATTTCAAAATTACAATAAATTTGCTAAATGAGATTGAAAAAGAATATGAACACATTATTGTGCCTGAACATGTGAAAAAATTTAAACAGGCATATATCAGATTTTATGTTTTAGGTAAATAAAGAATCCGAAGGAGATTAATAAAGTTTATGCACAATAGTTTTTTAGGATTGATAATAAATTTCATGTTATATGCAGTATCTATGAAGAAAAACAAAACAAAAACAACTAATACATACATAGCATATGTACGTATAAATTTACATCCATGCCCAAGAGTGCAGACTTGATAAGTGAAACCCCTTCACGATGACAACCCTTAAGACGATCACCTGTAGGTGCAAATTTAGGTGCTCGGCGTAAAGGGGTTTCACTGCATAAGCACAATGTGTAGGTAAAAACTAATATTTTTGCACAATGTGGTAATAAAATTCATTCATGCATACACTTTGAAGTTGAAATTTAAGACAGGGTGGTCAAAGTATAATGTTTCAATGATAGCAATGGAAACTAGACTAAGATTTCAAACTATTTTGCCAATATTTTCTCACATACAATTAGGTAAAGTAAAATAATGATCATGAAGTTTTTGATTTAATTATCAGTCAATTCTATAATTTTAGTGTTTAATCGTATTGGGAAAAATGAAAGAAACAAAAAGAAATTCTGATTTGCTACTTTAAAGATCAAATAATATTTTTGAGGAAAACGCGTGGTTGAGATCAGAGGATTTTTGCTATTTCGTCATCCTACTATTCCACAATTTTGGTGATTAAAGATTAAGAATGTTACACAGTAAATATATTGTAGATAGATAAAAGCATAAAGCGGCCTAAAACATAGACAAGAAAATACAAGATATTGATACTAGTGCAATGCAATGAAAATATAATTAGTCTTGTCTCTACTAGAAGGTGGAGTGCAATAGGAAGCCAACATGCAGAAGACACAGAAATAAAAAAAATAAGCAGTATTTTTTATTTTTCAACACTAATTTATGAAATTGTTTGAAAATTATTTATTGAGAGGATCACCATAGCATCTGCAAAGAGTAACTACCGATATTATTTTTGACTGAAGGTTTGGAAAGCTTCAACAAAACCAAGAAGTTTTAAGTTATTAGAAGCTATCAAAATAAACCAAATTAGTCAAATCATGTAATTTTTAAATAAACAATACTGAATAAAATGAAGTTAATCGTTTAAGAAAACTGCAGAACTAGCTAACACAAAAGCCAGACAAAAACATCTCGAATAAATATTTCCTGGTGGACATAATACGTGGTAAAAGTTTATTCCATTATTTCTCCACATCAATACCATACAGAAGAATAGTCAACATATGTTATTATCCCTCCAATGTAGAATGAAGGCCCTCAAGGGAAAGACGCTTATTATCGCAAATCTCAAGAATTATTGCCTCTTGTAAAAGACAACATGTTATTTTCTTATCTCTTTGTTTTCAAACACACTAAACATTTTTCAAAACATTGCCTGTTTTAAAAAAATAAGCTGTTTAATCAAAATGCTCTCATGCTCTACAGAAACAGGGCATTCGTAAACTCATTGGTGTGCCGCAAGAGAAGTCTTTGTAAGATCATTTATTTCAAAAATTTAATTACTTTGAAATTATTTCAGCTTCACATTACTTTCTAGAAAATGATACAAATTAATAAACTTGCAGTCAGTTATTTGTGTACTGTTGGGCACCTTTAATTACCTGCTCCTTGAATAAGTATTAAAAATTGTTACAAAGTTCTACTGATAAGTTGTCAAGTGTATTCTACAGACCAGATTGTTAAACAGAGTTGACTTGTTTTAAAATTGCAGAAGTGATATCAAAACTCCAGTAGATTGTGTGTGTCATATTCCTCCTGCCATATTTGAATTTTATATTGTGTAGCATTCCTGTACTAATGGGAAGTGAAGGTGAAATTTAAAGAATACTGCAGTAGTCAGGTCAATGACTATATGAATTCAGTAGTGATGTAGAAAATAATTCTAATTGGAACATCTCGTCAACATCGAGAACGTGTTAAAACAAAGATGACAATAGGCATGTGAGAGTTTCCCAAGTAGATGCAATACATTCAAATATATAGGCATGTGAGAGTTTCCCAAGTAGATGCAATACAATTCCTGACAGGTGCGGCATGATAGGACTGAACAGATTTACTATTTTCTTCAAAGGGTGTGGATTCCTTTAACCTGTTTTCAATAGTGAACCTGAATTCAAATTTTATTCTATATTTTAAGACAACTTCAGATCTACTTACTGTGAAGCGAAGTCCACTGATTGTATTATATAGCAACTTACACAAACTAATCAATGTTACTGCGTTGCGAAATTTGATATGAACATCCTTTCATTCCATTTTGGGCAAACAAATTGAAATCATAATTTTTAAATTATCACAAACACCAATTCTACAGTTTCAAACTGTTAAGTTAGGTACTTGTTGCTCTTGTCTGAATTATATTAATTTGTAATTTTATCCCTTTCATTATAGCTCTTTCTTGACAAGGCAAGAACTTTCTAAAAACTCAGCCAGCCTTCTCATGTAGAAAGTTTTGAAGAGATCATTCACTACATAGATGGACAGCAACTATACAAACATTTCCAACCGCGCACCAATGTCTGCACACAAGACGCATGTACCACATCCACTCACAACTCCAAACAAATTTAGTGTTATTAGATTATGAAAACAGAAATTTGTATTCCTGTTTCCCAAAACTATTCTCTACCATCAACAAATTTACATACAAATCCACTAAGAAGTATGCCAAAACCAAAATTCACACATCCTAGCCCTCCTGAAAACTACCCTCTTATCAGCCATGGCCGCCACCCCCACATTTTCAGGTTGGACACCCCACACAAAGCCTGACCAATTAGGACACTCATTATCATACCACAAGAACGCAGAACTACACTAATTTGGTTGGATACTGCAACAACATGTAAGCTAGATGAGCTAAAACTGGACTTAGTTTCTCACTTTATTGGAAATTGTTATGTTATATAATAATATTGCAATTTCTGCCCTCACATGGAGATCCATCAAATTCAAATGAACAACCTGCAATGCACATCTGCAATTAATTTGATAGTCAGTTACAGCCCTTTCTTATTCATCCAAAACAAATATTAATAAATGTCAATTGTTGCAACATTTGCAGCATATTGTAGAGACAAGCAAGGATGATTTCACACATAAATTTAACTTGCGAAACTAAGGACCATACAATACATTGCTTTATATATAGTATTAAAGTAATGAATAGTACAGTATGAATAAAATAATAAGTAAATGTATTATGTAATAATAATAATAAAATTTATAATATAGTATGAACTAAAATATATAGTATGATTATGTCATAACATAATGTACATTTTGGGCTTATATATACTGCATTATCTGGGTATGTATTCTTTCCAACTCCAATATAGCTGAATGTACCAGTTTATTAAATGGAGAGATTTTGCAACATTAACATTAGATAAATACAATCTCCTTATACCTAACCAATCCATCCATAAGAAGTCATTTTGATAATTTCAAACTGCCTAGTAGCAATGCTACCATTGAATGGCAACAGCATGTGAAATATTATATTAAACAACTTTCACTAATTAACTAACTCTTCCTAAATAAGGTTCTTTACTATTCTTTGCTACATCTGAAGAAAAAGTTAGGAGCAGTTCTTGTGAAAATAATTGCTTAAACCATTTAAAAACTCTAGGTTTCATGCAAACCCTACTATTTTTTCCGAAAAATTGAACATGACCTTATAAGAAGGGGAAAACTGAACTTTTGACAAGTTTCGAAAATTCAGGGGGAAGGGGGGGGGGGGGTATATAACAATGGTCTAACACATTCGTGCCAAAGCAGAAAGTAGACAATTAATTTCTTGCTCAGCTGGGCGCTCCTTGAGTGAGCTAGCAACTTGTCACCCAGTTTGGGTGCTCCATGGTGATAAAATCAATTAGAGGGGCAAGAATATAAATTTCCCACATCCCACTTCAGGATGGTTCCCCTCGCAGGCCTAGTGTCAGGGAAATGGAGCTAAATGACACCTCTGAGCTAAATTGAAAACACATGTTTCTCGCCCAAGAAATACCTCATTTCTCTGCTAGTTGGAGAAAGGAGCGTAGCGAAATTTGTGTGGTCAGATGGAAGACCAGGCCTCATGGCCTGAGTCTTGCTACGTAAAATAAGGCATTAATTTAATTCAATTCAATTCCAACTCCCCCCCCCAAGCGGTGAAGAGGTGGCGAGATCCACCGGCTGCTTGTGACTGTCATTGTGGCGTGGCGATGGACTGAGACTCCTCCATGGTAAAAATTATCACTGCCTGCCTGCCACTGAGAGGAACTGACATCGCGGCGTCATGCAAGGTGCTTCTTGGGAATTATTGGAAATCACACTATTTTATTTGTAAATGTTTCTATCCTTTGACTATAAGTGTACCAATGCTGGAGTGAATAGCTCAGATTTTTTGTTAGTGTCCATAAGCAGAGTTAAAATTGATTTGCCATGTGCTACCCTGGAGGTTGTTAATTATTCTTAGCAAGAAAATTTATGTAGAAAAATGTAATGTCAGTGTTCATTTTGCCCTACAGCCAATGAAATGTTTCTTCTAAAAATAAACGACATGTTTGTTCTAATTGGAAATCAAATTTCCCTTTCTCATTACAAGTTCATCCTTTTCTTAACAATGGCTTCTGACATTTGTTCATGCATCTTTTGCTCTAATTGGATGGGAGGGGGGGAGAGGGGGGCGGATTGGAGCTTTTTTTGTTGTTGCGAAAATATATAAAAAGTTGGTGGATGCGTCGTGTAAAGTACATTCAATAATCAAAATATCAATTTGAAATTCAAGGGTCCATGACATTAGCCACACTGATCAGGGAATATCAGGGGACTAACGTCAATACTTCAACCTCTGGATGTGTGAATCAACAAACCATTCAATGACACGTTGAAGAAAATGTAATCAGGTACTCAAACTGTTTCTCCAAAGAAGACAGAACACACACACCCACGGCGCACGTGAAATGGGCCAGTCTATTGCAAGTGTGTACACAGATAGATAATGCCTGGAAGAGTATTCTTAGAGAAGTTGCTACAAGGGCTTTTAAAAGTGTTGAATTTCAAATGCTCTTGATGGCAGTGAAGAGGACTTCCTTTTCATGAAAAAAGTGACAGTGTCAAGTGAGGAATCCGACAACATTGAGCCAATGATCTTTAAAATGAATAGAAATTAGTGGTCTCAGTGTGTGAAGCATCAGATGTATTTCTTACGTTTAAATAAATTCATAAATTTCATTTTTTTTCTGTTATTTCGTTCATTATTTCTTGAGGTCTGCTTATAATCAAGTAAATATGGAATACAGTCAGATGCAGCAGAAGAACGTCCATGTATGTGCTTGCAAAAGATTCACAGTCTGCACAAAGATTTTCAATTTTTTCCACACATAACCCGAAGTTTATTGAGACTGCTCATCACAGCGATTTAAATTAAATTGAAGAATAATGGTTGTCTTGAAATGAACTCAGCAATTTCCAAATTCAGATCTTATCTTGGGGGCTATTATTGTAAAGAAAGAGAATCAAAAAATGATTCTGCATATGGAGTTGTCTTTTTTTTTTTTTTAATGGAATTAAGGTTGTCTTGATTGATTTCAGTTGAAAATACTTGTATTCCGTTAAAAATACTTTTGAAAAATATACTTTACATCTTCCTGAGCCCTAAATTATCTTTCATTGCATCTACAAGCCTCTCAGAAAATGAAATATAGATTATACCATGTTCTGAGAAAAAATTGAGTAGACTATGACAGCTACCCCTTTTTTGTATCCATTGAAGTATGAGAAGATTTTAACATTGAACTTCTGGTCAAATCTTGCCAGATAGCTGTTTTTCAATTTAATTAATTACTTCAGATATTATCACAAATGTATGTTCATGCACCACACTTAATTCAAAGAAAGTAATCGATCGAAAAATGTATACAATCACTACTAGTTATAAAATTGCAGTGACAGATTTAAGATGCAATGACCATTAACCACAAATCTTAAGAAGATATGTAGGCAATGAAATAATAAATACGGTACTTATGTGTATATTGTTTACTAAACGTAAAATAAAATTATTCATACACTACTTGCTACAGGAATTATAGGACTCGGTTTACAATACTAATGATACAACCTAACACTTACAACCTTGGAGAATGTGACCTTTTGCAAATTTGTTAAATTTGGAATTTAAGAAGTCCTCCAAGTGGCAGCTTGTACTCGAGAGGACACTCGAAATTGAGTATTCTCTGTAATATAATGTTGTGCAATTGTCAAATTTTAGATAACTACAGCATTGTTTATCACATGTAACTGAAAAGTTTCATATAATTTTTTTAATCTTGTATTAAGTGTTCACCTGTAACGAACGAAATAAAAGCAAGATCATTATCCTATACGCTCAGAATTCTTTCAAATCCAAACAGTCTTAAGCACGTATTAAATGAATGTGAATGTTTATGCCGTATTTCAAGTGGGTATGATTTTCTATGGAAACATAATTAAACTCTTACACTTTTAGATTACCAAAAAGAATTGGAATTCATCCACAGAAAGCAGAATTGAAAGTAATCTTCAAAATAATGCAAGGCCTCTACAATGCCTCTTAGTAACAGAATCTATTTACAAGCTCAACAATACACGACTCAAGGGGCACCACTTAAAACTAAGCACGGCAAAATTCCAAACGGTGCAGTGCAAGAAACTTATAACCAACAGTTGTTGATCTCTGGTATGCTCTGTCAGACACAGAGAATAAAGAACAACTGACGAATTCAAGTAAAGATACAACACCCTTTATAAATACTCCTTAAATCACAGTGGATGGTGGTGAATGCAACCAGCAATGGTTGGAATTGGGCTGATCATTCTCTGGGTACACCAAATAGCTCAGGACAGGCCCACCTAGACACTCAAACAACTTTGCTTCTGTCACGGACAGAGGATGAGGATGAGGAGGATGATGATACTTAAGCTTATGCTTGTACTCTACTACTAATAGTTACTATTAAAACTATATCTTCTCCATTATATTACTGATATTACTATTTTATACTACTAATTTTTTTCCATTATATTACCGATAATACTATTTTATACTAATATTTACCATTATATATTATTTACTACAATTCAGGCATAATTAGTGTACTGCTGCCTGTAATAAATTAAGTAAATAAATTAATTGTCCAAATAATACACAAATGACAACATCATCATTCTTGTAAGCCTGACCACATTAAGCACAAGATTTTTCTGCACATAAATGTGTAAGGATCAATCAATGGTCATTAATATTTCCGCACATATGGAGATGCACAGCTTCTAGATCCCCTTAGGACTGTATTCGTCAATCCTGCATGTAACAGAGCACAAACTAAAAATGTAAACATTAGTAGGTAAACCAAACTCAGATTTATAAAATATTCCTTAAATAATCTAAGTGACTTCATTTCAATTCATTTCACCCTAATAAAGAACTCCAGTAATATGTACACTGGAATGAGTAATTGCACAGATATAGCTAGTATAAATACAAAAATTTTAAATGTATGCAACATACAAATATAGACTACAAACATTTAAATAATAAAACTTGCACACAAATAAAAACTGAAGAAACACATACATAGGAATGAGCAATTGCAAAGGTATTTGATATGAATTTTCTCATTTTTGAGAGTACTTTACCTATAGCTCTTTTAGAATATGCTAAAATACTTTTTCATATTAGTCAGTTTCTTTAAAAGTTTTGGATTTTGAAAAAGTAAAGATGTGAATTTAGTGATATACATATTAGGTCGTGTAAACTGTTGAACCACTTGACAACTGAAACCTACATCTATTGCAATTGCCTACTTGAGCAAATACTTAACCAGGAGGGACGTTTCATGAAATCATTTCTGGATCAATGAATTTATCCAAATGAGAAATATCTCTTCGTTGGCTGTCAAAATATGCAATAGAGTCAAAGTGTGTGAAATTCTTGCACGATTTCAGCTAGTTTAAATGATCATTTTCCATGTTCCCATTTAAGTCCTTTGGTGGCGACGATGGTGTAATGGTTAGCGTATTGGACTGGTATACTCAAGTTGGTGGGTTCAAACCCGATCGAAGCAGTGGATTTTTAAGGGCGAAACAAATCCTTCGTATGCCTGCCTTCGGAGGGGAAGTAAAGCCAGCTGTCCCATGTTAGTAGCTTAACTTGCATGTAAAAGATCCTCAAGTCTAAATGACGCCTCTGAGCTAAATTAAAAATCGCCTGTTTCTCGCCCAAGAAATACCTCCTTTCTTCGATAGTTGGTGAAATGAGCGTAGTGAAATTTGCGTGGTCAGACGGAAGAGCGGCCTGATGGCCCGAGTCTCGCCACGTAAAGTAAGGCATTAATTCAATTGAATTCAATTCTATTCCATTCCTTTGTGAGAGCATGATTAGGAATAATCGCCAAAATCTGCGGCACATTTTCCTGTGCAAATAATTGTTATTACACAGGAACAAATATTTACTTATAAATTCCTACAAAAAACTATGCATTTTTCTGCTGCATTCATAATTCTACATGTATGTGGTTTATGGTAGCGATCCCAGAATTAAAGTAGACAAACAATGATTGATAAAAATCATAATGAGAAATGTATTATCAGCAAGTATGCAAAGAAAATTCTTGTGTATGGTTTCAGAACTGCTATTAATTTAATCACAAAGAAAATGATGTAAAGATTATGAATGATTAGTAATGACCTATATTCATTTTATACTTAAATATCTATACTTTCCTATTCTCTTGAATTGATATATTAAGCTTAAGGACAATTACTTATTAAGATTATCATTGTTTGGTCGTATCTGTAGCTAGACGTTCTTTAAATACTTTTGTTTCTTTGTGTTTTTCCCTATTGTATTGTTTTTAAAACTACACTAATGTTCCAATTTATTATATCAATATGTGGACCTATCATCCCTAAATTATAAATTAATAAATGACTGATTGGCTTACTCTTACCACCCTCAGAGTGAAATACTTAACAATACAGTATGAATCCCCCCCCCATTTTTATTTAATGAGAAAAATCCCTGAGTCTCAAAGATGTTTATTTTCTTGTTTTCATCCAGCAATTTCATTAAAAAAGTTGGGGGGGGGGGTGCACTTTTACTTCATAAATGAGAATAATTTATTGAAAAAGTGTGTACTTCATGAAGGATGAAATGCAACCCACAACATAGACCTACACTTTATTTAATTTCTGGCTCATTGATATTCAGTAATTATATGATGACTAAACGATTTCAATCAAATAAAAGTAGTAAATAAAATAACAGCTCATGAAAACAGTCATCAACATTACCACCACAAGAAAACTCATATTAGATACTACTATTTTTTTAATTTTGAGAACTTGTTTTTTTGAAATACGAGAAATTATTAATATATTACTGATGAAAAAATAATAGTCCAAACATTCTATCTTCAAAGTCTAATTGGAGTATAATCTAGATATCTTGAAAGGCATTCCTCAACCTACTGTAGTTGCATCTTGCAGCAACAATTTTATAACATAAAAACATGATACATTATGAAGCTTTGCAGGGCTCATGAAATTGGTCGTAGCCAGTTGAAATAATAAAAACAGAATGTCAGGTACTCAAACCATTGTTCAGTGATATTCTGATTTAGTGGAATCTAAGAGTAGTGTTTAGTAACAGTTCAATGCTTGAAACATTTCAGAGGCAATATATACTTGAGAGTTGCATGTTTTAAAGAGTATAAAGAGACAATTAAATACTAGCTTAGTAC
This sequence comes from Gryllus bimaculatus, assembly GCA_017312745.1. Lineage (NCBI taxonomy): Eukaryota > Metazoa > Arthropoda > Insecta > Orthoptera > Gryllidae > Gryllus > Gryllus bimaculatus. The sequence goes on from BOPP01000011.1 coordinate 4,717,840, forward strand.
ACTAACACCTGGTCATACAAAAATTTATACTACACAGCTTGAAATCTGGAAAAAAATTTTCATTTCTTACTTTGAAGGGTAAGTTAATTTGTAAACGTATGCCTCTAATGGCTACCTCCTATTAACAACCTATCCAACGTAAGTCTTCAAGCAAAGTGCTAAAGAAAAGAATTCACTAAAATTAGTATAAAAAAAACTGAATTCCTTCCCTCAGAGCTACAACAAAATTTATCACTGACCCTCTTAAAATTTACTATAATTTGTCACTAATCTTTGGTTACCCACTCATTGTTTCTCACTTCTTTTATCATAAAAAAGCACCATGTGCCTGTTGGATAGGTAATACATAGACAGGTAGTCAGGCAGAGCTTTGATGTTTCAAAAATGCATGGATCAGCATGGCTCTTACTTGATCCAAAATGTAGTTGCGGCGACGATGAGCAGCTATTTCCAAGAGCTTGTTCAGGCCTTTCATACAGCGATCAATCAGCACATCCCAGCGACCTGCATAGTTGCGTTTACGGGGAAGCCCCATTACCTGAAGCACACAAGCATCTATAAATATATTTTTCAAAAACTTCTTAATATTTTGTGTATCATTCTCATGCACATGTTACTAACTTAATTTTCATAAACCACTGATGGACGTACCATTAAATTGGATTAAGACATTCTAAGTACATGTATTTAACACCATAGTTCTAAGTAAATTCCGTTGAAGAGAAGTCTAATGAGAAAATGGTCTGCTATTTACTCTCCCTACTGACTTATGAAGATCTTCAAAACTAGGATGCAAAAATTATAGGGCTAAGAGTCCATGAATTATATGAAATTTAAGCATTCCAAGATGTGATTATTTAAATTCCTAAAAATGCTAAAAATTTTGTTTTGAAGTCGTAGTAACAGACTTGTCAGAACTTTGAAATTTATTTCAGAAAACACAGAAACTACCATCGACTGTCGTAAGTATCATGGACTGAAAAAAAGGACTAACCTCTCAATCATAAACTGACTACATATTCAACAGATTGGAGAATATCTGCAAACAAAGAATATTGAGATTCCTGGGACACATCATATGGAGGAATGGAGCATGGCTGAAGAAACAGATACTTCAAGTTAAAGTAGAAGGAAAAAGAAACTGAGGATAACACCCATGAAATGGATAAACCAATGCAAGAACTTCATGGGTGCGAGTCCAAAAGAAGCAATACAGAAGGTAGTTAATTGAGAAGAGTGGAAAAATACTGTGGAAGCAATCTAGATGGGTCATCTTAACTTCTGTCTATGAAAGAGCGCGACCAAAAATGAATATCATTCCGGGCAGATGCCCATTCACACGGTTCTCATCAGAGACAAGAAATGTGATGCTAGAACATCCTATGCTCTAAATGTTTTGCCATATACCACGAAGGAAAACTGAAAGGGGGCTTTCAGGTTTGAATGCCAGAGTAGTTCAAAGTCTCCCCAAACCTCAAAGAACTCGCAGGTGTGACAATTACTTCACAAACAAGACCCTCACAGAACATCTGAAAAATGGTATCACTCTTGTTGGTACTGTTCAAAACAACGAGATTCATTCCTCAAAAATTGCAGCCTCACCAAAGTCATCGCACGAATTAATGTATTTCTCTCATCTGATGTCAAGGTGGTCAGACGTGCTTCCTGCAACACACGGATCAGCCACTAGCTTATTAACTGTCTCATATGTTTTAAATGCAGCAGTTACTTCGCTGTGTGTGCAGCTTTTTAACTGTTTGAAGTTCACCAAATGGCGAGTTAATTTTTTTATTTTGAGTGAATTTTTGTTACTTGTGATTATCTGGCTTTGAGCGTGGAGGGTAGAGACTACATAACAGGGTTTCCAGCGTAACATCTTGCTGTATACAAACGACTCCTAACCAAGACCCTTCCTCCTTAGCGTACAATACTAGTGACCAAACAATTGGATGTGTTTGTCAACTGTGCCATTCTTTCTGAAGTTGTTGACAGAAGTTCAATTTTGTTAATTTTTTTTTTTAAAGTTGCCAATAGCAATGATTGATGTTTTTGTGAAATAAATGATATGCTTGTGTGCTATAGCACACAACCACATAACACACTTTTTGTTAGTTTATATTCATTGTGGTGCCATGTTTTGATATGCACATGGATGAGTGCAAGTGAGTAGTGTAGAGAAGTAAAAAATAAATAACATTACACCACACTGTAGTCTACCTGGAGACTTCATCATTTGCTATGGGCCAAGACCAAGTTTTTTTTAAATATGCGGAGCATATACAAATATGCAGCTAATGATGCGGAGTTGTAGTAATTGCCCATCCATAAAGTCTGGCCCGTATTTAGCAATGACTGTATTAAATTTAACGCATATTTTTGTTTTATTTAAAGTTTGTCGACAGTTAAAGTAATATAATATGTTACAAACTATAAAGACAATTTATTGTAAATTAATTGTTTATATAAAAAGCATCTTCAAAGAAAAAACCACACACACACACACACAGAAGTTGAAACCAAAAACTTGGCATAACACACAGCTTGGCTATGCATGGCACCATCAGATACAAGCGTCTAGACGGCACACCGCAAATGAGAGGAAAGACAGGTAAAGCTCCCTTCTGCCCTGACATAGCATACCACGAATGGAAAGGAAAATCCAACCTATCCGCATACTGCGTTTCGAAGAGAAGTTTGGATAGGAAGGTTCCCAGAGATCAATATAAAGGTTGTTTGTTAACTTTAACATTAATGAAATAGGATTATTTGATGTATAAACAGCAGTGTATAGTTTAAGCGAAAAAAATAATTTCTTTTTGAAGCAGAGGGAACACGAAACCTCAATTGTTCCAGCAAAAGTATCTCTCCATTAACTAATTTGTATAAAAAGTTTATAATAAATTTTGGACAGTTTCTAATTTTTGTACATAGGTTTGAAAAGAGGGGGACCATACTACTGATTAAAACATCAAAATAGGTTTGACTAGCATTAAATACATTTTCAACGTACGAGGATCATGGAAATCATAAGTTCTTGTAATGAAGCCTAGTAGTTGATTTGACTTTATAGTTATTTGATCTATATGGTGCAAAAATGTCATTTTTTAGTCAAAAACTCATATATCTTGGATAACATTCTCAAGTAAATTCAAGTAGATTTACATTCTCAAGTAAAACTGAAGTCAAGTAGTCATGTGCAAAGGAAACTTTAAAGCACCAGCAATAGATTTGCACTTCCTGGGATTTAAAACAAGATTATCAGTACGCCATTTAACAAATCTATGAAGTGCATTCCATAGGTGTGATTTATTTTTGGTCACATATATAATAAATATGTCGATCTAAGCGATATAAGATGATCACCTCCCCTCGTTCACGTCAATACATATTAATTTGTTGGAACAACTTTTTTGATAATACTACCAATCAGGAATACAGTAAACTCTAATAACAAACCCTCTTCTCAACAAAACTTTCTAAAAATGACCAAAATAGTCACTGACCAACTAAGTTGTGCATGTTTCACCGTTTGTACGTTGTTCAACGTTGGCCATTTTATTGGCAATCATTTTTTCAGTGACCTGAAATTTGCAACTAATAAGTACCTATACCAAACTGCAATTGCTTGCATGCTAACGGTCATTCCAAAAGTAATTCCTTCCATTTATTTGTATGACAACTACAGTAAAAAAAACAAAAACAAACACCCACTTTATATAATGTGATAGCACAGAGTTTTTTAAAACAATACTCGTTTTCAATATAGTCCCCTCTTTTTCTATGAATTTTATCCACCAATGAACCAGAGCCTGCATGCCACACTGGTATAAATCTGTACCAGCCAAGGCGACCCTTAGAGTGAGTTCTTGTAGTGCCATTCCATAGAGTTGTTTTATTTCTATTTGGACGTGTTCCTAAATGGTGGCATTTTAGTACATTAGTTCAGGTCTCTCCCGATAAGTTATCAAATATTTGGTCTATTAACAGTCTTGTGTTGAAAAGACTTTTCTTCTTTACTATAAAATTATACATTAAATTATTATTATTATCTCTAAGGATATATGTAGCTCGCCTTGTACATTTTCCAGCAGATTTAGGTCTTTGACGAAGTAAGGATTCCAAATTGCAGTGCCGCAACTAACGGAAGAATGAAGGTACTGTATAGCGAGGTAAATATATCGCTTCTTATTATGTTAAAGGCTTTACCCAGTGTAAATATGGCCTAGTTAGCGTTTTTTGCAATGTTACATGGTTTTCTCATTTGAGATTGTTAGAGATCATAATCCCCAGATCCGATTCTCTCACAAAATCAACGATCCTCAAGGAAAGACTGTATATAGCGCAAAAGCATCCCCTCTTATGCCAAAGTGAGCAAGTTCGTGAAACAACCTTTGGTGCAGTACCTTGTCAAAAGCTGTGCACAAGTCTAGGGAGAAGATATCTGTAGAGTTGCCATTATCTAGACCCATTGTCCAGTCTTGCGGTGAAGATATAGTTCTCCCCGGTAGGAAGTCATGTTGGTGCGGTAGTACGATATTCAAAAGAGTTAAAGAAATTGTTATTACGAAAACGCATTCGTCATCATGTTTATCACACTTCGTAAGGCAATTCCGATATTCTAAAGTTTTCAAATATTCCCACAAATGATGTAAGGTTAAGGTCACTGATGATTATAAACAATATATAATTGGAACGGAAAATTCTATGAGTTCTATGACTAAATTCTTATGGAAATATGTGAATATTAAGAGAGGTGTAAAGGGGATTACTAAACATAATAAAACTTTATGAACGGTTGCAAGTTCAGGCCAATGTGTTGTAGACCTTTTTACAGAATATTGTGCTGTGCATGTTATCGATGATATAAATTATACTTTTCATATTGATCAATACAAAAATTCAGTATCACCGAGTGAATTATCTATTGACAGACTTGTAAAAAAGGGACTTGGTGGAGTTTTCCCTACTTTTTAAGACATTGCATAGTTAACCTGGCGAATGGCATTATGCCCTAAGGAAGGTCATAGAATGGCGACCGAAACGTCGCCACGCACCTTCACCATGGACGCGGCATCACCTGGACAGCCAAGTAAATACAACGTGGTTTGTCTTTCATGTTGCTGTCTCCAGTACTTAAATGCACTAACCCATTGTCCCCACACTGTAGTAACATTCACGGTTTGTTTCCCCTAAAAATTTAGCAAGCGACAGTGGATGTCAATGATTTCCTCTGAAATGAGAAATTTACTCACATCTCAGCACGAAAGTGCATCAGAAGCAAAGTGCCATTTTAGCGTACTGTCACTGTGCTTCTATTCTGATATATTCTATGCTGGTGAGGAGGAAAAATGCATCATAAATAAAATATTTCTATGTAAGTAAGAAGTACTTACGTACTTAAATAATAAAAGGTTATGTACCTCACCAGCAATCTAATTAATTGAACTATTTTTAATTAGCATTAATGCACAGAAGCAAAGCAAGATATATGTTTGTGTGCACAGCACGACCTACTACGGGAAAAACAGCACACAATACATGGGACTAATATTGGTCACAATAGGTTGGGTATTGAACCTTGTCAATTTCTGTTCCTTTCTTCGCAGTTGGTGAATCATGCACCAAATTTATTAATGCAAGGCGAGAGAAAAAATGAAGGTTTTGAAAAACCTAAGAACCCAAAACAAACAAAAATTAGACAGTTCTTATTAGAAATAAATAATATCATTTGAATAATAAATGTTAAATTATTTGTATGATAATTATCATTTTCACAAAACTCTACGTTCTAAAGAACGCTAATGAACAAACTTATGCAAAGTTTTTTGCCCTGAAATTATGAATAAGAGATTATAATAGACTTTTTTTCAGTATTTAATAAATTCCATAAATTTACATCCCAATTTTTTTAATGCACTGGAAGAATTAATCTTGGATAAAAAGTTGTTTTGATGCTATCTATCCTGATGTTTGAAGTTTCACACTGTGGCTGTAGCTGGAAAAATGCTAAAAAAAACTTGTGTTGGCAATTCAAATCACAGCCAGTTTAAATCTTACTTTAGTTCACATTGTAAGCTTCTGTACATGAAAGTACAGAAACATTACAGAAGCATCAGACATGGCTATTTCTACCACAAACAAAACTGTAAAAAGAATATTAATGTCAAGATGTATTAATGAGGTGTTCTAAAATTCAGGATTTATACAATCTGAAAAACGTTTAATGAAAAAAATTCTTTTAACAAAGTTAATTAGGACCTTGCTTTGGATGACTTTTCAACAAAAGAAATGTCAATACAAAAATACCAGTTTCCGTTTTGATCTGATCTTTTGAACCAATTCAAACCAATCACTTTAATGCCAAAAAAATAAGACCTGAAATATGAAATGGATTTGAACAAACCCTTCATTCTGTAAATCTTGTATAAGGGTTATATATGAACATACCTTCATCTTGTCTATCAGATTATTTGTTCCCAGGATGTTGTAGTATTTTCCTGGGTGCTTGTCACGCCATTCATTGGCCCAAGTAGTTTTGCCACATCCAGGAAGACCACACATCATTATCATCTACCATCAATTCAACATATCAGAAAGTGTACAAGATTTGTAGAATAATTAAGAAGTGTACAATACTTTTTAAAACATTGCAACTTTGAACTACCTACCTCGCAATCACTTCGTTTCTCTGGCCTCTTAGGGCCTGAAACCCGCTGATCCAAGGCGACTTCTCCAACAAATGTGTACCCTTCTAAAGGAGTAAACCATGGCCCTTGGCCTCCAAAATTGCATTCAAACTTTATATTTTTACTCAGAACATGGGGAAACAGTGCTTCTCCTTCAAGATCGTCACGTGATATTTCGTAGGCCACACCCTGTGGCTCCCCATTCACGGTGAAGGACATGATGACAGGGTTGCTATCAAGATCCTACAATCAAAATTTATCTTAGTATTTTCATAATGTAGCAGTTACGATTGTTTTATTAAAATAATTTCTAACATCAAATTATTGTACTATTATAATTTACACACATTCATATGAAGGGACTGAATTTTTTATACAGTAAAAATACCTAAAATATTCCATGCACAATAAAGCATTAAAATGTGCAGTATAAAATTCACAAACAAATAAACGTTTTTTACTGAAATGCAATGGAAATTTTTTGTGGAAAAACTTGAGTTGTATTACGATTGTTTTGGCTCTTTCGAACATTTACAAAAGAATCATCGAAGGAAAAATGTTATGAAAATAATTTAATTCTTTGATTCTATTTAATTGACCATACATTAGAAAGCTGCCATTTCCTCATGTTCTAAATTTGGAACTGGGAAGGAGATTTAAGAAAAAGTACATTGATTTATTGAACAAAGAACATTCTATACAAAAAATCTAAAGCTGAAAAATATGTTAATTTATCTGTTAAAATATTTTTATAGATTGAGCCTACCCCTCACCATGTGGTGTTGCAACCCGATACTAGACCTTTCTTTGAAAAGCACTACTCATTACCAGCAAGTACATGGTACGAACACATCCTCGCATCAGCTCACAGTTACTGGAAAACTATGCCAGACAGATAAAACCTTAGTGTCACAGGTTTATATTTAATTCTAGTCAGACATTTGAGCGCAACGACCCGTCCCCCCTTGTCCAAAATTCAATCTTAAGTGCATGCTGTAAAAGTGAAATACACTATATCTACACCCATTGGTAACAGTTTTAAAGCTAAAAGTATATTCGCTTCTTTAAGGTGACTGGTGAGCTGGACTACAATAAGCCAAAATTCACCAATTTCAAGAACTTCGATTTTAATAAATTATTATTAACATTTCCCCTTATATTTTATAGAAATACCCTGAATATGCAGAGAATGTAAAATATGGCAAAACATGCAAAATACAATTTTTTAGGAATGCTCTAGATGGGAAGATTCATGACGATGTGAGATTATTTTGCAAGTGACAATTAGGAAAAGAAATATGCATTTGCATACAAATCCGGGCTCTATTCATAAGTGACCACTCATTAAATTTATTTTCTTCCTTTGAGATTTAGCTACTTTTCTTATTGTAGTACTTTGTGTTTTGTCTATGAATATCCACTAAAAATTTTGAATTTTTTTTTATTTAACTTCTGAACTTCAATTCAACTGAAATTTCACTGAAATTCAACTTGTATCAATGAAATGAGTAATATGAAAAATAAAAAACATAAAACAAGAACTGAACTTACCAAAAAAGCTCCTACCACATCACCAATAGTAAATGGTTTCCCATAGTCCTTAAATTTACAATCAGTTGATGCTTTCCCAGTACCACCATATCCATATGACTTTTTTTCTTCTCCTATAAAAAACAACATACTTCATGAAAAAGCGTCCAAACCACATACTTCACCTAGTAGCAAGTCCACGAAGAAATTAATTAAATTAAGGTAACGCTGAATTAATCAAAAATTCCACTACATAAAATTTGATTTTAAATTTGGAAATTATGAACATTAATGTCATCTTTCAATTACCAAGTGCCAAAAATAATTTTAAATTTAATAGCTGCTAATTACACACCTAATTGTTGAGACACTTCAACACAAGACCATCCCAAACGAAGCACATGAGGATTTGGTTCATCTTCAAGGTGACTAACATCCAAATTTTCCAATAACTGTGTAGAAAAAACAAACAAAATAAACTTGCATTAAAGACCATGAAAAATTGCAATAAAATATACTTATACTCTTAACTTTAAGAACAGAAAAAAATTAAAGTCAGTTATTTTGTCATGCTGCAACACCCTAAACAATGATGCATTTTATATGCTTCATCAACATTGCTTCCGTTCACGGCTGACGTAGCGAAAATGCAACCAATTAAGGATTGTATGTTGAAGTAGTTGTATTTTGTGTGCACATTTGTTTCATATTTCTAGAACTGAAGAATGTTTAGTTTCGAAAATTGTTTGCTATATTGTTTAGTTCTTTGAGCTTCACATTTTATTCTGTACAATTATCTATCATTTTCTCCACAAAACCATTTCGTTTAATATTGTACTTGAACGTACAATATTTGCAGTTGAAAACAAATGTACTTTCTTTTCGTGCTGCATTTTTATGTTTGCCTGATGTGCAGTCTTGCCTGGTCACTGGGGCTTAACTGCTTTATTCTGGGAGTAAGAAGCAGCTTAGGAAATCCCAAACCCTTATGGTTTCTTGCAGGCAAGACAAAAGATAACAGCAATGTTTCACAGCCTGCTTATTTCAGTTACCTAGTTTTCAGATTCATCCACATTCTGAAACTTTTGTAATAGAATGTCTTTACAGGTTAAGAGGAATAGTAGACTTTCAGCACCGGTATTGAATTATATGTTGTCTTTTTGCATAGTTATTATAAATGCATAATGTTACATTTGTCTTTTTTTATCATTTTGAGTGGGAGTGCCTTTTGCAATATTATATTTATGAAATGAAAAATTTGTTAATCTCCACCTATTGAAGCATATATGCAGCAGATTGCAAGAGACTGTTGAATATTTTGTAAAGAAGTTATTGATAGTGTAATAATATATGCCAGCTATTACGCTTTTAAAAATGCATATTCTACAAATTTTGAAACCCTTGAGTTCAAATTTAAATTCAAATTTAAAATAGAAGTTTTATTCTTATTACTATTAGATAATTCATTGCAAAATACTTTTCATTAAATAAATTATTACTATCGGTGGAACATGAAAACAAGTAGTTACATTACATCCTTGAGTATTTTTAATAAATAGCCAATTGGCATGTTTCAAGTAACGGTAAAATTGCGTTCAAGATAACTGTTAAAATGGATATAGTTAAATAAAGAAAGGACTGTATCCTTACAAACCAAATAGTCTTTCTGATTTATGTAATTTCTAGAACGATAAAAGGAGAAAGGTAGGTCATATTTGTAATCATATTATCATCTACTAGAAATATTACCAATAGTTTTGTTCTACATTACATCAATTTTCTTGTCATTCTCCTTTTGTATTCAGTCTCTATGTACAAGCAAATCCATTGCCTCTAAAGGGTCTCTTATTGTTAGTCATTGAACAAGAAAGTCTGTCCCAAAGTTCCCAGAATGATATTTTTCCAATTGGCAACACTGGCTGGCACTGTGGAGAATTGGGACGAAAAGTTGATGGGCGATCTAAGCTTAGAAACAAGACAGGCGATAGTCGCCTGCCAGTAGTTGCTAAGGGCAGAGTCTCACTTCATGCAGAAATATCCACACCAATCAAGTTGAGCAAAAAGTTGACAAGTTTTTGGAGTGTTATGCTAATTCTTATGCAAGTTCTTAATGGACGTGGGGGAAACACTGCAGATGCTCAAAAATCTTTGGAAAGCCTACAATGACAGGGCTATAAAACAAGGCCAAACTACCATGTGGCACAAGAGGTTCCGTGAAGGTTGGAAGTCCAACAACAACTACCACTAGAGACAACAGTTGACATTACAAACAGACACCTAGATGCAAAAAGTACGTCGCATAGTGAACAAAGACCGACGATAGTCTTCTGACGATTGCACAGGAGAGTACCCAAAACAACTGGTCACCACATTTTAACTGAAGATGTTAACATGAGAATTGTCCAAACACAAAATTGCGACAATTGGATTGTTCACAATCACATGTCAAGCCACATCACGCTTTATGTCTCAGAGTTGCTGATCAAAATGGGTGGGACAAAGGTGTCCTAGCCACTGTGCACACCCGATCTGGCACCAGCAGACATCATTTTGTTCCCAAGGACCACAAGGACAAGAACCACGGAAGGAACTCAGCATGGAATGTGGGAGGCTGAAACACCAGCTGTGACGACACCACTGAAGGAGATTCCCATTGATGACTTCCAGGGCACCCCTTCAATGATTGGGTGAAGTGTTGACAAAGGTGCATAGAAGAACGGAGGTGAATACTTTTGAAAAGTTCTGAGAATATTAAAAACTGATACTGAATAAGTGATTAAAAAAAAATCTGGGAACTTTTGGGATAACCTTTTTTTGTATTTAGGTAACGCTGAATAAATTTTATTTATTAACCACAGAATTATTACTTTCAGGGAAATTATGAAAATGAATCCAACAGAAGATGACAAAATGGCCAAAAAAGTAGGTGGAAAAAATTTGATTCCACCATTTTGACTAGGCCAAAAAGATGGACAGAATACAATGAAGTGTACATTGTAATAAGTTGTGAATTTTTACTTCTCCTCATATGTAGTAATATACCTATTATAGGGAAAGTTAAGTAATGCTGCGGAAAATCGATTTTGAGATTTGAACGTAAATACACGTTTTGGAGACACCTGATACCCAAAAAGTTCATTTTGCTGTATTCTTTTGTTTTTCAAAAAATTACACAAATGTAATTTTTTTAAAGTATCTCTCATGCTTTTATTATGCACATTTATAGTGATTTGTAAACACTATTGCATTTGAGAGTAAATGTGCTTGAAATTACTTCCTATGAAGTTTTTCAAAAACCAATAGTTTTCCATTAAAATAAGTTTCAAATTTCGCATTCACAGTAACACTTAAACACCATTTCCTTAAAAATGACTTCAAATTTTTCAATAAAAAGTTTCATTAGGACTGTAATTACTCTACGAAAATTATTTATTATATAACTATTTTACACCGATGTAATGATATGT
>BOPP01000011.1:4729544-4904187 GCA_017312745.1 Gryllus bimaculatus
TAATAATAATAATAATAATAATAATATGGGTCAAGGTTTTGCTCTTGTTCAATATTTTTGAAGTAATAATTCAATTCAACTTTTAGGAATCTGAAAAATTAAGAAAGTTTAAAAAAAATTGTACTTTGAGCTGTCATAGACTGCAGCAGGCAAGAGTAAGTAGCAACTCTAATAGCTTGCCGAGACCAAAGGAAAACAAATACATAATGCCTGAGCCATTCTGTAGCATCCCTAGGTAATTTCTGAAGTGGTGATAGCTTTGTATTTTTTAATAAAATAAATTTTGGTTTATTAATAAATATATATTGATTCTAACATATTCAATAAATAATATAAATAAATTCTTGATAAAATTAATTCAATTATATTCGGGATACAAGTTAATGGTTCTTTATACACCTAGAACATTATAACAGTTCTAATGATACTAGCAACAAAGGCCTGAGGGATTGACACACTTTACAAGTTTACACCCGTGACATGAAGATATTTTTATTCGATATTAATGATTCAGGATTATTGCTGCATTAATTAACTACATGTTAACTTGACACCATTTGTGCTCTAATAATTTTGTTAATAAGAAAACGTGGACTTATTTAACTGTCTTTCCCTCAAAACATTTCTCAGGATTAAGGGAAGTTTTGCAATGTATATCTAGAGTTGTATCAATAATATAATAATATATTCAAATAAACACAGATTCATTGATATCAATATGTGTATGCATAAAACTTAAACTTGTTTATTTTAAGTTGTTTGCATACCTCAAAGATAATGCAAACATGAACACTGAAATATATTAGTGCGTAACAAAAAAATAACAACTAGTGGTGATTCGAAGCATATACTTAACGTGTCATTTATAATGTTTACAATTCTGGTGCTAAAGCAACACCTACATTCTTGTCCGTAGTTTATCCTCAAAATTTAATGAATAATACGTGAATTTTTGTAAAATTGTGCCTAACCTCATTTTACAATTTATCTTTAAGAACAGATTTAATTAAGAGAAAAAATCGCAATCTTTAATATTTTAGTTGTAGGAAGGAAAAAACAAAAAAAAACAAACAACAACAACAACAACAACACGCACACAGCTTTCAACAAACGTAAGTTCTGCATAATTCTTCTAACCCTTCAGTGAGGTATGCCGTCTGTAGAGAGCAATTATTTGGAAAAAGAATCATACTGGGACAAGAATTGAAACCTCTGAAATTTCCTATTGATCTGACAGTAATTGTTATCTGCTCATTCAAGTGACAAAAGAGCAGTATGTGAACATCATTTGACGAGAGATTTATATCTCATGTGTGGAATGAACTTTCTTGAAAGAATTCAGCCTAGAGGTGACAAAATTAAACAATAGAAACAATGTGTGGTATCACAAGAATGGGAGACCTCGAGAGCCTACATTCCTGTGCCTCAATTGAAAGGTGAACTTTGCACCGACATTCGTTTTAAAAATCTTATCATACCATAGAAAAGTATCAGGAGTATCTGTAAAGAAAATTAGTGTACCTTATTTTTAATTATGTTCTACTCTTAATATTCATTGATGTAAATCAATTAAAGAGTTGTACAGTTATTTTAATTTTCCATTTCCTCAATGTCATTGTTATTTAATCATTATCATTGTTTATCATATTATAAAAAATGTGAAGCAATGCAGTCTCATGAAAAAGCACATATTCAGAGTTGGTGAGCACAACGCTGCCTGACCTGAGATGCTCCCACAGCGGGTCTCTCTGGATGCACTCAATGTGCTACCTGCCCACATCGAGCTGCTGAGCAGATGATTTACATAACTTGCATTGTGATCTTTTACATAAAGTAGCCTTCAAATATTACCACGCTCACCCTTGGCAACACGTTGAAGGATTAAAAGTCCTTCACACTATCCAACAATTAATGAAAAACGATAGAGATATTTATTTGAAAGTTTGGAAAATGTTCTTCTCATTAAGAACCCCCAAAATCAAAATATGTTTCAAAATCAAGGGAATGCGACATCAGACAGAACGATAAGAGAATATCAATTTAGGAGAAAATCGGATGAATGGTTTAGCCGACACAGTTGTTCACCGACGGACAGACAAGCAGACCAACTTATTACCGTCATTCGATTTTTTGGTACAGAGGCCCCACAAAAGATGGATTCTGACTACACCAGGTGTGAAGAGGAATTTTTCCTAAATTTAAAAACTGGATTTATGTACTTTTTTGTCACTAGGGCCCTGTAATACGTTTTTCTCTCGAAAATGCATAGTTTTTTGTGCACCTCTACTCCGTGGCAAGAAAGTTAAAAATCAGATTTCAATGATAATTGGACCTGTGCCTATTTTCGAAGCATATTTCACACCTCCCAAAGGGAGTAATTGACTACATATATGAGCAAGAATTTCCATCAATAAGCCTGCTGCAGCATTAGCTGACCTATAATTGGTAAAAAGTAAGCGAGAAAGTGAAAACTTTTTTTAAAAAGTCCTCGTCTAGTGAATCTAATACTAGCCACAGTGCAAAATGCCAGAACTAAAACCTCTGAAGTACTAACCAAACATTATAGAGTTCTATAGAAAATGAGACGGCACTAATATGGCAGCTTTCGGCTTACTACAAACTCAAGTGGAAAGAGCTTGCACAAGAAGAAACAGAAGTGTTCAACACCCAGTACTTTGGGCTACGCCAGTTTAGTCAAAATGAGAGAGAGAGACAGAGAGAGAGAGACAGAGAGAGAGAGACAGAGAGAGAAAATGAAATTGTAAGAAAAGAAGCGAAACCATTTCCTTTCAAACTAATGGCATTGCGAGAATTAAAATCCATTAGAAGAGCCAAATATTGTGAACTTTTCAGAACTTTCTAAGCAGCAGCATCTATTTACAAAGTTTCAGTTGTGTAGGCAGTTCTGTTCAACATAATTTGTTTTGTTTTGCTTACAGAGGAGACACCTCTTTCTACAAATGAGAAATCTGTTCAATAATGTTGAAGACATCGAACAAATTTAGAACATGCCATTTTCAGAATTTTACATGATTAAAAAAAATTGAAGCTGTTTTTTTAATCCGTGTACTTTGCTTCAATTTAGCATAAATTAAAACCACTTTTGATAAAAGTTAGAAAATGTCTGAAGTGCATCACGTAAGGTACCTTAAAAAATTAGAAGAACCATTTCAAATTTGCAGGACCCCACATGCGGTCAATTCAATCACAGAATATCTATTTTGGAGTGTATTAACATAAATCAGTTAAGAAATCATTTGGTATCTTACCTTCACTTCGTAACACACCCGTCCAGCTTTAAATCCAAACGTTGCTCTAGCACCAGCCCAAAGGTAGCCATATCCTTGTTCGTGCATAGGTGTTGCAACAGCAAATTTTTCTTTATCAATAATAATGTTGAGATCCGAATCATCTGAAAAAAATCCAACAGAATAAAACTTCATACTTTTCATAAACTACTAATGCACACAATTTTCCCCAGAATCTTCACGACATATTTTGTCACAGTGCATGACAATCAAATCATTCATCAGTTCTGTAAGGACATTCAATTCCAGTTGTAATGAACTCTGATGTAGTTAACTCTCAGGAACAGTGAACTTATGTCAGGGGTCCCTTTCAATGTACATTACAAATCAGTGCAAGAAGTTACGCTTATAGCAGACTTCGTATCTTTGCTATAGTAAACATAAGAAATAAAACCTCCTCGATAGAAACCTACCCCCTTGGTGCCAAAATTCCCAACACCAGGAAGCATGTAAAAAATATCATTTGATAAAAATCAACATCAATGAAGTCTCCCCTGAGACTGACAGAGAATTGAATTGAATTAATGCCTTATTTTACGTGACAAGACTGGGGCCATGAGGCCCGCTCTTCTGTCTGACCACGCAAATTTCGCTATGTTCCCTTCACCAACTAGCAGAGAAAAAGAGGTATAATAAAGTGTAGCATAATAAAGTGTACATTTCAGAACTTTTAGGTCATAAACACCTATTAAGAATAACTCATTTCAAGATTGTTGAGGGCATAAAAATTCACTCCCTAGTAATCTGTAAAAAGAAGTTCATGATTTGATCAAAAATGAAATTTATAGGAGGATTTTAACCCCACATTGGAACCTAGGAGAAACTAGAAGTGAGGTTGAAGTTCAGGAAGTCTTTATTTATTTGATAATACTTTGTTATAAATAGAGCTTGGATTTGTATGCAACTGCATATATTTTTTTCTAATGGTTTCATGGAAAATTATCACATTTCTTTACGAATCAGCCCATTTGGAGCTCACCTGACAAATTATTTTCCAGATATTTTACATGTTTTCTTATATCTGAAGGTTACTACATATTTCTGCACTTTTAGCGATTTTTTAAACAATAAAAAACTTAGTAATTTAGTTACCTATTAGTGAATATTGTATCTTGTAGTTAGTATCTTGAAACTGACAAATTATAGTAACCACGATTCACAAAACACCTCATAATGGTTTGTCATAAAGAACTTTACGAACATGCACAGCTTCCATCAGTTTTTCTTCAATCTTCTTCAGAGTTATGTCGAACCTTCACAAGAAATTGCGTGCAAGCTACGGCAATCCGCAGGTTTACCCTGCCTTCTAATGTGCATGCGTTCGATATGCATAGTGATTCGCACAAACTCACCATGAGTCACCTTGTGTCGCATTTTGTGAGAAGCTTTACTGGCTACTAAATAAGGGAAGAGAAAAAAAAGGGGGGAAAAGAAGGGAAAGAAGGAAAAAGAGAATTAAAGTTAAATGACAGGGCCACAGGATTTAGAAATAGGAATAAGAATGAGAGGGTGTAAGACTACCAACTTCAGATATGATGACAACTCCAAAGGCTGACACAAAAGATGATTTACAAAATTTATTGGAATAAGTAAGTGAAGTAAGCAGTAAATATGGTTTTCGTCTCAATTTAAAAAAGACCAGTGTCATGTGCATAGGAGAAGAAGCAGAAATTTTGCTAAATTTCACTACAAGGCCAAGAGTTAAAAAATATTGAAGAATTCAACTTCTTTGGAAAACTTATTAACAAAAATGGTGACTTCTCAGGAACTGATTAGGAGAGTAGGTTAGGCAAAGTACTATGACAAAACACTCGCATCTGGAAAAAATCTCAATGTACACCAAAAGTAAAAAATTGTTAAAACCATGGTAGACAGGTGCGGTTGTGAAAGCTGGACACGAAAATCAAAGACAACTTAGATGCCTTTGAGTTGTGGAAATGAAGGCTAATAAAGATTCCAAGATGGCATTACGAACCAAAAAATCAGTTCTGGAGGACATTAATCCATCCCACTCATTAATTGAAACAATAGCAACAAAACACAAACAGCAATATTTTGGACACCTCATGAGAAGACCCGAATCACTTGAAAAGGATATGGGTCACAGAAGGCACAAAGGTGGAAGTTTGGTATTGGCAGAGGAAGAGAGACAGAAAACTCACATTTTTCATCACGTATTGAAAATGTGTAATTTATACAAGATCCTGTCCGATAATTATTCCCAAGTCAACTTTAAGTGGAGGACGTAACGAATATATTGGTTGTTCAGATGATAGCGTTTGCATAGGTTATTTTTTCCAATATGAAGAACAGCACACGTCAATGGGATGACGGTGAGAAGCTAGTCGTTTGACCATTGAGGTAGCCTGCCAAGATCATCTTCAATACTCATAACAATCACGAGTGGGTTATCGAAGCATGTCGGCAAACCACTCAGTGGGGGATACCATCAGGTTGCAGGGTTCATGAACAAAAACGATGTTGACATGATTGGCTAATATCTCAAGAATCACGAAAGGTCAGAGATCATGCTGACCAGATTAACTAAGATAGGACATGGAACAGATTTAGTTCTCAACTGGCTCTTAAGATATCTGTAGAAATATTTTGGACCAGAGGATATTCCCTTCATAACATGCAAGTTGGAAGTCAATTGTTGAGTTGACCTGGTTTTACAACTGTTGTAAACAGTAAATAAAGTAGGGTTGTTCCAGTCCTCCACATGTTTAACCCAAGATTATTTCCTCAGTGCCATCAGGTATTGAATTGCAGATGTCATTCAATGTTTGTTGTGTAAGACGACTCCTAGTTGTGAACAGGGATTTTCTCAGTCACTTGTAGTGAGGAAAGAAGATTTGAAGTAATTTTCTATATAGTGTGTCCCCCAACTTTGGAGCACCCCATAACTTCTAAACAGTTGACAACATTGAAGTGCAGTTTCGCTCAACAATCCGGAATCGTAGGACAAGTAATATGTCGTAAAGAGATTGGAATATTATTAGTTTTAGAGAAATTTAAACATTTTTGATTGTTTAAATGGAATTATACATTTTCTTATCGGTAATGGATAGATCAAAAACAGAGAAATACAATAATATACAATATGTTATTAATTTAATTGTTATCTATACTATTATATAAAGACACAAGTGCAGTAACTTCTAACATGATAAACTCTGAATATACTAAACCACCTCCGATGAAACTTCTCTACCAGCTTCCTTTAAAGGACTTGAGTAATATAGGCTATGATTTAACACCATAAACCTTCATATTTTCAAAAGAATTACTTTTTTTGGACATTTTTTACCTTACATCATACATCATCATCATCATGAGTGCATCAATGTCAATAGTTCAGCTGCATGCCACCAGAGGAAGACATTCGAGATCTATACCAATTACATCAATATACAGAATTATTACAAAATTCATTGGGGTTTGAATAAGGCTACACCATGTCCATGTTTGAATGTTGGTGATATGTTACTTCAGAATGTTGATGGAATAGTAGAAAGAAAGCCGTAACTGAAGTTGTAAAGAATGCCAAACTATATGCATTGTCTTTAGTCCGTGTTATATACAAAGAGTGGCACAATAACATTGTGTGTATAAAAACAGGCTGACAAAAGTATTAATTTCAATTTTGTACAGTACAGAATATACAATAATGTACAATGTATAGATATTTTATACTTTTTAAACAACCTCTTTTGAACCTCAACAAAAATTTGTGAACACAAAATGCCTTGAAACCATGCGGAAATGAAAGTCACAGTCATCAAAATAGACAAGTACTAAGTGATGGCAGTATATAAAAATTCTTTATCAGCTACTTGGAGGCAAGAGCGACGTTTCCGAAGATCACACACCCGCCACTGAAAATAATACTGCAAGGAGGGACGCAAATTTGAATAATTCTCTGGAAATAGGGCATCTTTTCGTAATGACTCCATTTGACTATTTACATAGCTCTCATATTCAAATTGGTAAAATGGAAAATGTGTGTTGGTGGATTCGTATGTTGCAATATTATCAATTGATTTACCAAAACAAATAAGATCTGCTACTAGCACATGGGACTATAAACTAAGTTACTTCTGTTGTCTTCAAAATAATAAAAAAAAAAATGACAATTACGTTTTTGCATAGATATTTTCTTTGATGATTATGATTCATGAATTACATTATGACATCTATATGAAGTACTCTGGATATATTTACTAGCGTACCCATGTGAGAACTTTCGCATGTTGTTCTCCACAAGACACAGCAAGTCCCTTCAAGGTCACTAGTTGGCAGGAGAATAATTTTAAACCTTTCTTTATTAATACGATAGACAAATTTTTAAAAATAGTTAAGTTTCACAATTTGGCAATTTATTGAAAGTATTGGTATAATACATAAAACTCCACAAAAAGAATATATGTTTAAATTTGTTTACTGCTTTTAGTTATAAAGTGAGAAATGTTTGGCAAATTGCCGACTTTCAGAACAGCTGAGCAGCACTCAAAAATTGAAAATCTCTCTAAGAGAGTTATAATCCTTGAAAGTGCTGATAATCACTACAGATAGTCTCCTGTTCTCTGGAAAAAGACTTGCTTGTGGAAATAGACTAATGTCATAAATGAGCCTCAATGCTATTTTTTCCAATTATGTGATCCCGGGTTTTATCATACAAAACTCATCACAAATTCAATCACTCTACATGATCAAACTTCTCATAAACTCGCTCATTACACAGATTCTCAAGTAAGCCTATCTCACTGCCCCCCTTCACTGAGAAGGCTGTAAATCTTGAGAAGGTCCTACATAGCTTATTTCACAACTTAGCCTTTATGTCCTATCCTGCGGTTTTGTCACAACTACACTGATTACCACTCATTGTATAACATTCCTCATCTTCAGGATGGAAGAGCAATCTGTGACCGTATCTTTCTATTTAAATTTTCGCAGATAAAATTAATTGTAATGATTTCAATTATAATAAAAAGAGGTTAAAGAAGGGTACACGGTGCACCTTCAGAGAAGCATGGCAGCGGGGTCTCCTTAAGCCCTCCCTCAAATTACACTGTGCGCTTTGATAGAAATGAATGAAACTTACGGATAGGCGATTTTCGCCTCGCCCTTCATATGCTTTGTTCTTGCCGCAATGCCAATTTACTTTCAAAGGCAAGTTCCCTCGCTTCGTTCGCCCAGATTCTAGTCACGGCGAGGCTTGGGCCTTTGGCCCTCACATTCACTATAATCATCCTTGAGCCTATCCAATGCATAATTACAAATTCACTTTTATAAGAAAGCACTTTTCAAGAAAGCCTCCATAATTCAAACTGCGTAGTTATCGCCAGAGCGATGCGAAGTGCTGGTTTAAACAACTTCCATAAGTTGTAGCGTATACTAGACTTCAGGCAAAAAAGTTTAAAATAACATGTTCATAGTTGACATATGTTCAATAGATCACTGGAATGTTTATTGTAAAAATAGTGTAGCACATTCCTAAACCGTTTCAAAAAACATTTGAACTAGCGTTGAAATTCCATGACAGGCTGACTCAATAGTTATAACATTGTCATACAATTTTTTTTACTTAGAAAAGGTAATACTTACACCAACTCAGTAACACAGCATTTTCATCATATTCCGGTTCATCATCTGGCTTTCTTGGTGGAGTCCTATTGTAATAAAATACCAATCAGTAAAAATTATTGTAACTACTTTTAAAATTAATTCTACTACTCTTGGAAAATTAAAACACAATGATACAATGACAAATAAAAAGCCCAGTGACATAAAACACCACTATAAATAACCTTACTTTTGGAAACTGTGTTGCATAAAAATTAAAATTTTGTAAAATTAAAGTATGGTAATCCAGCAAAATTACTTTCTTAAAATAGACAACACCTAGAGCGTGGTTCTTCAAAATTTACTTACTTGCGTTGAGGACTAGGAGAGTGTTTCCTCTTTTCTCCTCTCATTTCTTCATTAGTTTTATTTGACTCTTCTTTAGACTCATTGCCAGCACTTTGAGATTCAGACTCCTTTTCACCAGGTTCTTGTTTCACATCAGTTTCCATCTGAAATTGTACTTAATTAAAATTTGAAATTACTGAAGTATTTCACATGAAAGTTATATTTTCATTCAACAGACCTTCACATCTTTAGGCTCTTGTTTAATAGGTTGTGTCTCGCCGGTTTGGTTTTCTTCGTTCTTAATATTAACGTCACTCCCAGCAGAGTCGTTTGGTTCAGTTTTCACAACTGGTTCCGCCGATACAACAGGAGCTGCGTCTCCCTGTGGCTCCAGTTTCATTTCTTTCTGAGGTTCCGCTTGCGTGCAATCTTCTGCCGGGCTGGGAACCTTTTCAGGTTCTTCTTTAACTTCTTCGGGTTTAACTTCCGAAGGGGTACTAGCAGATTCGCCTATTGATGCATTACCAGCGTCCTCGGTCGATGTATCGAGAATTGAAGTCTCTTCTATTTCTACAACAATGAAAATTTATGGTGTAAAGCCTACAGTTATTTTTTTTATTAAAAAGAGCTCATCATCCATTATCGACCTATCACGACGCGTCCCACGCAAACGTGGGGGCTATTGTTTACGCCGGAAGCGGTGCTTATTTTCTTATACAGTTCATTCAATTAAGCTACAGAAGTACAAGAAAAATAGTTTTATGGCCACGAAAGAGTAGTGCATGCTGTATTTTCCTGCAGTAAAAATAAAAAGTGATGAAAACTTACTTTGGCCGCTTTCTTTCTCTAGCGCCTCTCTGAGCCTGTCAACAAGAGCGGCTTTGTTTCCTTTTGTGTCCAATCCCCTTGCACTTAATTCGGCCCGCAACTCCACCACTTTTAATTTAGCTGGATCTAGAACATCACTCATGTTTTTGCCGTACTTGTAGGAAAGTAATAAACCCGAATCAACACTCCGTACAAGCAACCGAAGATCATCGACAAATCGCAATGGCGTGGGTGCCGTGTGCTATGTATACGAATTTCTCATTGGTCAAGCGTTCCTCTTACCGCTGAAAACGCAGATTCTGTATCCAATCAACTAAGGCGTACTTTACTCTGTGATACTCTGTTATTGGATGCTTGGAAAAGCTTTCAGTTCTTCGATACGCACTGGTCATTCGCACAACTGAAGAGAAAGGGAAAAAAAAAAGAAAAAGAAAAAAAAGAGAGGGAGACCGACTATGACAATTATAGTTATGATCGAGCATAGAGAAATGTTATATATTTAAATATATGAATTGTGGGGCCGAGCATTGAAACTACGTACCATTTTGTTTTATTGTTTTGGTTACAAAATTGATGTCGTAAGCTCTATGCTTCATTATGAATCGATATAATAAATTATAAATTTGATCGTTTCATACGTAGCTTCCCTTGTAATATTTACTTTACGCCAGTTTCAGATCTAAAAGATGAGTTTCACCTCAACATTATCCTGTAATAAATAACAAATGTTACTATGGTTACTGAAAACCGATATTTTGAACTGAGCAAAGGTGGAGGGTTTCGTGAAGCCATTCTGAATCAAATATTGTTATCTACACGAAATTATGGCCGAGGAAGGTAGAAACCATTTATACACCAATCCAGAAACGCCACTAGTTCATTCGTAATTTACAAAACAAAAAATCAATAATGTTAAATATTAGAAGAAACCCAATTAGGTATTATAATACCGTTAATTAGCCTTTTCATCTGGTTTTATAAGTAAGACAAATAGATCATTTTCAAGTATTTATAAATAACTAATGTAATTACAACTTTAAAAATTTGTATAACTTGAAAACAAATTATGAAATTAATGTTTATAGTTACTATAGTTTTTAGATTAGAAATAAATTGAAGAAAATACTTGTACATCAGCCTTAAATTTTCAATGCCCAAGACTTGCAAATGTTTTGTTTCCAATACCTTTGCACTCAATTTATAAAAATTGTCATGTTCCAAATAGTTTAAGTGTTATAATTTTCTCTGAAATGATAAAATAAATGCTGTTATGGAAAATGTATAATAATATGCATTTTTGTCTTGTGAAGGAAAAAATGAATTGGAAAAAAGAATTATTGAGGTATTTGATGTCTTTGATCACGCTGGAGAAAAAACTGTGGATGTGCGGGAAGTTGGTACCCTCATACGATCACTGGGTGAGAACAATTCTATTCCTTGCATAAATGATTTAACAGCAATGAATCATTAAAATCTGTCCGTGATACATCAGGATGCTGCCCAAGTGAACTGGATCTTCAAGAAATTATTGCAGAAGTAGAAGATAAGGAAGCTTCTGGCAGTGTGACTTTAGAAAAGTTCTTGCAATGTATGGTGAGACTTGTTGAAGAAAACAAGTATGTATTTATGATTCACAAATGCACAATTAACAGTCGTGAAACATTTTGTGAAGTCATTTATAGATGGAATTTCATCTCCCCATATGTCACATAATTTTTACCTGGCTTTGTATGTAAAATAGGTCCTTCTCATTTTGAAGTACATTTTTAAAAAGGAAAGTAAAATCACTTTCACATCTTTTAGATTGCAGCCTGCAGAGCCTGAAGAGTTACTAAAAGCTTTCCAAATGTTAGACCCTGAAAAAAGAGGATACATTACAAAAGAAGAAATGACTAAATATATGCTGGAAGAGGGAGAACCCTTCACTCAGGAAGAAGTAGATGAAATGATGGGTGTGGCAGTAGACAGTGAAACTGGAAATATTCCATATGAATATTACATTAATCAATTAATGGTAGGAATATTGCATCTTTTTTTTTTCTTTTCTTTCTTTCCCGGCCTCCAGTTAATTGTCATTTGTACCAGATCTGCCGAACGGTACACCTCATTTTGATCTTCAAATTTTTATGAAGGTCACTTTTTTCTGGCTTGAAATGCTAACAAAATTTCTCCATGGTGTGTTTTTCATTTTAAGTCCCCTCTTATTTCTGTTTCCTAATTAAATATAATAGTACTTACCATTTTACTTACTAAGTGAAAGAGGAGGTTTGAAAGCAAGGGAACATTAAATGTTTACAGAACTGGCTTTTCACTTCATTAATGCTGGATAAGTATTAATTAGTTTTGATAAGTGCTTAACATACACAATAGTTCACATTGTTTTGTAGAAAAGATTGTACTTAATGATTTCATAGTACAGAATATTTATTTCATCCAGCTGGTCAACAAATAACATGGAACAAGACATTTTAAAGTAATACAAAATTATATTGCTGTAGATAATGCTCTTTGAACGTTACATGATTTTCATCTAAAAATATGACAGTAAACATAATAAGGAAGGGAATACTAATTTAAGATTATTTGTACCAATCTGGGCACTTATAGCTTTGCAAGAAATACAATGTTTCATATTTGTATGTTTAACACATTGCCATGTGGTTGCTGGTGGACTCAGAGCGGTGACTCTCACAGGGTGCCATGGTCTCATGATCCGTTCTTCTTTAAGACATACATGTTTCAGCAACGTCTCATTAACACAATCTCAGTTTGGATCTGGATAAAGCATGCATCATGGATGACATGTGGGCTGTGGAATAAATTGCCAGTTCATGGGATAGCAGTTGATTCTTGGCTCCAGTGGATACTTGTTTCTGACATCCTTGATGTTGATTTCAAGTGATTTTAGGCTTTATTTGTCACTATTTTATTTTATTGACTCACATATTCACAAAATGAGTGCAATTTTGTTTCTTTCATTTTTATTTTATTTTTCCCCAACTACTACTTTAAGTGTCATTTTATCATTTTGATGTTTGCCATTATTTTTGTATAGCATTTTATGATAAATTAATATTGAATTATTGTATAATTTGATTATTGTTTTAAATGATCTTAAACCATCATGTACTTGGACATCTCATCAAAGTAACCATTTTCTGTCTATAAAACACATTTTAGATATTGATCCATCTGGTAAAAACGACCGAAGAGAAATTGAAAAACTACATAGATTCTCAAGTACAAGGGAAATCAAGTTGTCACTTCTGAGTACATTGCTCTTTACTTCTCCACACTTAAGAAAAATTACTGGGTTGTCTTTGAATTCAGTGATAATTGCGTCAAAACTAACAGGAAAGAAAATGCAAATAAAGAACTTTAGGGCAGAAATTATAGAACCTATAATTGGAATTTCAGAAACAAGATATAAGTATCTAGAAGCAAAGATCACCAAGATCTCACAATGAAATGTTAGAAAACAGGCAGAGTCACAGTCCGACAATAATAATACAAAAGATTTGCTAGGACTGTTATCTAAAGATTGTTAACACATAATGGAAGGTCAGAAGACTGGTGTTACCTACCTGGTTCTAAATAAAGAAAAGAGAAGTTTTTGAACACTGAACCAAAATCCACTGTATACAGTTTACCAATATAATTCAACAGCTTTATAGGCCTTATAATAACAATGCAACCTAGGATACACGTAACCAAATTACAATTTTTCCTAAATAAATCTTCAAGATTTTGAAAAAATATTCTTTGTATTTAATTCTCACGTGAAATTACTCTTGCCTATAACTCCATCCTTTTCTGATAAGGGACAGAGAAATTGATAGTATTTCATTTTAGAATAATTAAAGTAGAAAACATTCAAAATAAATAATTTCAGGTATCAAAAGAACTTTATCAATTGAAAAGAGATGCAGTAGAAAAAGTGGAAGCAAGACCTTCTAGAAAGAGTTTTCGAGATCCATTATTGAGAAGAAGCATACAAGGATCAGGAACATTCTGAAATGCTACCTTTAACATTTATGGCCCCTCCACAAAATTCATAATTAATTAAAGATGA
Source organism: Gryllus bimaculatus (assembly GCA_017312745.1). Taxonomy (NCBI): domain Eukaryota; kingdom Metazoa; phylum Arthropoda; class Insecta; order Orthoptera; family Gryllidae; genus Gryllus; species Gryllus bimaculatus. Next base: position 4,743,666 of record BOPP01000011.1, read on the forward strand.
ACTTGGAAGAAAATCACATTGCAATCTTCAGAATTATATCAAATGACCTACATAGTAAGTAATTGGTATAAAAGCACAATATTTTTTTTCACATGCATACAGATATAACAAGAAACGTATAAACTGTTTTAATTAAACATAATTTTCATACAATCAAATACAAAAATACATACAATTTATTAAATTTGCTCAGGTTTATAAAACAATATCACAGCTTAGAAAATGTTGGAGGAGGACTCTTAGTAGCCTGGGCCATAGTAGCATTTAAGAAGTCTTCTGACTGCAGCATAGTCTGGTTCCAGAATCGCTAAAATGAAAAGAGTGTGGCAGGAGGAAATTTGAATACTACAAAACAGAAACTTATTATATTCACCTTGAACATTTTTTAAATGATTGTTATCAGCATTTTTATTATTATTATTATTTTTGTTATGGTTGTTATTATTTTTATTTTGCATTTGATTTAATTCAGATTAATTTCATCAGATGTAATATTCTAATATGTTTTGTTGTCTTTTCCAGATTGATTAAAGTTTTGGTGAATACATATCATATTAAAATAAAATTACTTCAAAAATAAAAGCAAGAGATATTTAACAAACATTGTAATCTATATGAGCAATACTAAATAAATAGTAACATCATATCCCCACTTGACTTTTTGTCTTTCTTTATACAATCTCAGTAATTACATATAAGATCTTAATCTATTTAATGCAAAATTTTTCACTGAATGAGTACAAGAAATTAATTTCTTAGACAATGTAGTGAAATGCTAAGCATTGTAGTCTGAGAATATGTAATCAGGTATGTACAAAAGTACCTTTGCAAGTTTATCTTATATATTTGATAAGTTTTAAATGTTTTAATTTTACTTACAATGTGATCAAGTCCCTCTTGTACAGAATGGTCTCTTGAATAAACTAAATTCCTCTTGGTCAACTGCACAGCAACAGGACTCAACCCAGAAATTTCCTCAGCCAGTTCAACAGCTTTCTCAACCATGCTGCAAGCAAAACCCAATTGCATACATACTATTAAACCTATTGTAGAACATGCTAATTTATTAACGATCACTTGCATGGTAGTAAATTTGCTAATTTATTAATGTTCACTTGCACACACATACCTGTGACCACACACTTTAAAAAATAGATATCAGAAGTATTTACAATTGGTCAAGGAAGGAAACGCCTACCTCAGCAAATCACAAACATATGGCAACAATACACCCTTAATGTACAGGGATTGGGAGAATAAGTGTCTTTTTTTCCTCAATTCTCATCTTCAAATTTATAAATCTCTGATTAAAATGAACAGAATTTGCCTAATTGGTACAGTGAAAATTGTATATCTCAATACCTCCAACAAATGAGGTGTCTCCTGGATGGTGCCTCCTTGCCAAGGATACATCTCCATATAGTGCAGTGTTTATAACTCTACCCCTCAAGGCCCTACTTCATGATGGCGTTATGTCACTGTATTTCACATCTTTCTCAGTCACATTGCTAGATGTTGCACAATAGCAACCGTATCCAGCAAGGCTGTACGGTCACGATCATGCAACATCTAGTGGTATGACCGAGAATAATGCAAAAAAACAGTGACATAGTGCCACTGTGAAGTAGGGCCTTGAAGTGCAAAGTTATAAAAACTGCACTCTACATATTTTGGCAGAAACTGTCAAAACGGTCAAAGACATGCTGCCTTTCTTGTGACTGTTCAATTTTTATAAACATAAGACAACTTTAATTTGGCCAGACATTTGTTCAAAAGTCCCCTGAATCATGTTATTAGTTTTTCTTCAACTGTATTATATTCCCTCAACTCTTATTTACACTAACATATCTCACACAAACCTCACAGAAATAAAAGAGCAAAAGAAACTCTACAGCAGTTAAACAGCTAAAACAATTTTCCAATAAGGATGCATACCAGGGAAGAGGTACATCGTGGCACAACCTTAGCACACAAGCAAAATTAATTTTTAGGTTTGTTCAGATATACTGTCAGGAAGATGACATTATCAAGAAAGCGACTAATCACATTTATTCTTTTCATTTTCTTGGTTTCGATAGTTTGTTCTGCACCCCCAGATGGATGGACAGAAAGGTGTGTTTGTGTGCGTACTTGCATTCCAACTTTGTCAGCTCAACGACCCAGATTTTGCTTAGCACAGGGGCATTCCATGTGAAATCTAACACCATTTTGAACTTTACTTCTCAGATGTAATAAATTTTGTATGCCCACTGTGATCAAATTAATGAGACCTGTATTTTTTAGTTTTTGCACTAAGCATATAATTTCAGTTATAATTTTTTTTTTAGTTTCAGCAAAACCGTGACTTTTGTCAAAATGATGTTTTGAATTTGCAATAACTTCGAAAGTCTAACACTTCAAGACACTTTGACAGACCAACTATAACTCCATTTTAAAGGTAATTAAATACGCTTTTTTTTCATATGTTACAACTTGTTACAACTTCAAAAATTAATTTAAAAATTGTTTTAAAATATTTTTTAAAAATAATATGAATGCAATTTTCAAAATGATAACCATAAGATAATTCATTTTTCCACACACCATATAACACTACATGCAATTCTCTTTTTGTGACAATTTTCAAGATGGAGAAACAACGGAGCATACGAAAATGAAGCAACGATATATTTACTACTCGCATATCTGAGTATGCAGAAGTGATGGTTGTAATACATACACACAAACACCAGTTTTAATCCTCACAGATATTCCATAGATATCATATCTTTTCTGATAGATATATCTGTAGTTTAAAACAAATTACTATGAATAGTAAAAATGGTGAATTTAAATTTTCTTCAAAAGTATTCCATCTGACATGGCATATTAATTTTAAGAATATAAGCCCATAATCCATGTCAAGCAAGTGCTTTCCCTCAATTGCTTTTGCAGTTGGTGGATAGCAGCACATCTGCTTCAATTGCAGGAAATATCTTCCAATGACCTGAATCCATCCATCTGTGTTCCAATGATATTTTGGAATACAGATGTTTCATAAGCATTTAAATGCACTAACCTTTCTTTGGTCTCAAAGACTTTGCTAACCATTCCAAACTCTTTTGCTTCATCTGCCACAAATTTCCGTCCTGTAAATGCTAACTCACGAACTAAGCTATCATTTCCCACAACTTTTGGCAATCTTTGAAGAACTCCAACATCACCAGCCATACCTGAAATACAATTTTCATTATGATAAACTGGGAAGGAAATTTTACATATAAGAGTGCATTCCTGTATTGGCATATAACTTACCAATTGCCACCTCCCGAACTTGAAACCAAGCATTGTTAGTGCACCAACGAATGTCAGCTGCAGTTATGAGGTTCACTCCTGCTCCTATACATGCATCATGAACAGCACAGATCACTGGTTTGGGACACTGAAAGCATGGGATGAAAATACCATACACACATGTACAAATACTTCATAATTCAATAACAATTTTCTTTTTGACACCCATATTTTTCATGCAGCCCAATCATACTGATTTGAAGTTATTATTGGCTATGAAATATTTAAAATACAATACATATAATATATTTCCCCAATTTTTTTTCACCAAGAAAATGAGAAACAAAAATAACTATTAAAAAATTATAAAATCTTCTTTTCAAAAGGGCAAAAATCATACTAAAGGCAAATGCTATTTTTCAAAAGTAATGGGGTTGTCAGATGCTCCTCGTTACAGGTAACCTCCCACAATCGTCAGTCATTTGTATGCTCAAAATAAGAACTTGTTAATGAATTAAATTAGTGGTTCTACACAATGACACAAACTTTCTTGTATTAGTTAGTTTCCAATTCTCTTACATCTGGACTAGTTTTTCACTTATGCCCCACTCTCTTCCCATGATCCAACTATAACAGCCTAAATACATTTTTTTTCCTCTTTTCAAAATTTTTCATTCCCCTAAAGATAGAATAGAAAGGTTATTACTATACGATAATTATAGAAGAATCAAACCTGGTCCTAAAAATGAATTTTCATTGAAATACTTGAAACCGTTCTTAAGAAAATTGCATTGGAGTGTTTCTGAAAATGGGCAATTTTGAACTCATTTTCACAAACTTCTGTTGAGTTTTAAGAAACTTCATAAGAAATAATTTAAAACACTTGTACTTACAAATTTAGTAATGTACAAATAATGTCTATTATGTAATTAAAATATAAGATATTTGAAAAATTACATTTCAGCAATTTAAAAAAATATCTTAAGAATACATCACAATGGCATTAATGTCATGTTATTAAGAGCATTTAGCACTGCTCACCCATAAAGTTAAAAGAAAAATTCAGGGCTGTTATTCAGAAAATGATGTTCAAGCATTTCTGAAAATATGGAAATTAGAGCTTATTTTCACAGAAAAATTTTGAGTTTCTGAGTAACTTTTTAAGACTTCATTTTGAGCAACTTCACTGACAAATACAATAATGTTTAAAAAACACCTCATAATAAATATTAACATCCTAAGATACTTAAAAAGATATAATTGTATAATCTGTCAAAAATCAAATAAATACATCAAAATTGCATTTACATAATGTTATTTGGCTCTGCTTGCACTATCTGAAAAGTTCATAGAAAAAATTTTGAGCCATTTGCGGGAAAATCTTTTATTTAATATCTTGTGCCCAGATTTTGCTGAATATGCCAGGAAAACTACTATTACTTTGAAAATAATGAACATTATATTAATTAAAAAATTAATTGTGGAGAATAAATTTCATTTGAAGAAAAAATTGCAATCTTCTACATGATAGTTGTAGCAAGACACCGAAAAAATTCAAACTTCCGTAAATTTCAAAAATTCAGAGTTAACAGTGAAAATTGGACTTAAGTTATAAGTGAATTTCACTCTGTTCTTACAAAAAATGTTAAGCAATTTTTGAGGAAATTTTTGTAATATCTCAGGTGCTTCATACAGAACCCTCAAAGCTTAAAGAATTCTTTTGAAAACTACAGGGCTTCATCAGAGCCTGATCAACCAAGGAAAATTCAATTTGGAAAAAGTCCTATGAATAGTTGTGCGCTAATATTGTTTACAGATGGACGGATAGACATTTTGAAAATAACACTTTTGCGGTACTCAAGACACCCCAAAACATGTATTTCTGTTGAAATCTTAAAATTGATTTTTCACAGCATTACATAACATTCTGTATACTATGTATATTACTCTGTATGCGAGAAAGTAAAACCAGTCATTTTATTGCAAACCCACTTTAAAGACTAACTTTAATTTCAGTTTGGAATATTTAAATACAACACAAACTTAATATTGCAGGAGCTTCCCTGATTTCTGTTTATATTGGGTGAATCAGAAGACTATACAATTCATCAATGCCTACATTACTTAAACATTAACTTTCAGTTTTACAAATGTAAATAAAAGTAAAAAATTAAGAAGAAACCTTCTCCAACGATGAAATTGAGTCCTGGTAAAGCTGAATCGTCTTTTCCAGCATTCTACACCGACGTGCAACATCATCAATTTCTGCAAGTTGTGGACCCATCTTCGCAAAATCTTTCAAGTCGATTCCTGTAAAGTAAATACACAATGGATGACATATGCATACATGACAGCAAGCAATGCAAGGTATCAAGCAGGCAAGGAAAAACATCTTCACACATTAGATAAATAAATTTTATAAAAAATTAGATAAAATGCAATTTAGGACAAAAAGTCTGAATGGAAAAGATTACTATCAATAAAAAACAATTATTTGAATATCATTACTTTTTTTATTTTGTTGGGTCTTCATAGACACGATGCTTCTTCAAGCAATTTGGGAGGAGTTGAGTACTTTGCACTTGGAATAATTACTTACTGCACTTATTATTAGGAGTAATCCTCCATTACCAATATGTCATGTCTCGTTGTAATCAGTTGTCAAGAGGTCCGCCAGGTAGCATTCTTCTACCACGCACTCCTGCATCACTACCCAGCGGCCAAAAGTGGGAAGGAATAAGGATAGGGCTAAGGTTTAGGACACTTTACAGTGGTTGGACTAGCCTCTGCAAAGCAGGCAAACTCATTTTGTCGTAACAAATTTCACACGAGGTTTTGTGGGGATTCTAAGGGAAGCTAACCCAGAACCTCAGTGGTGAAGCACCAAGCAAGCGACTTCGCCACGAGATCGCCTTTAAAAATAACAACTTACAAGATATTTCATTTTAGCTTAAACAAGGATGGATATCCAGCATTAATTAAATGAAAGTTATTATTTCTCTGAATTTAAAGTTATGAAATTCAATGTGTAATTTTTATCATTGGAAGTCTTAAAGACATTAATAGCATTTACAGTATTATTACTATAGTAATTTACATACTTTATTAATAAAATAATATAATAGTAAAACTATTGAATATGAATGAATTACAGAAAAACGTCAATATTTATTGATATTTTTCAAAATCTATTAATAATCAATCTTTCATGCGCTACATGTCAAAATTAAAATATTTGTGGTAGTGACAAACAAAGCAAATAACCAAAAAACAATAATCTAGAACTGATTGGCAAATTCTATTAGTTAATATAACAAAGCAGCACTTATCCAATCATGAAGTAGGAAGTTTAGAAAAACCAAACAATATTCTTTCAATTACTATTAATCAGAATCCATCAGTTAAAATAATTAACTATGCAACTATATAGTTTATGTTTTTACATTTCTATTTGTAATGTAAATCGGAAGCAGGAAGAAATATTTCCAAAAATAGTCCAGTAGCAATAGTAGAATCAATTGTGTTTTTTGTAAATTCCTCTTAATTCTCTAATTTGAATCACACAGAATGATCACCTTAATTTTTTCATACAAACAATAATTTCTTGCGAGTTCATAAATTAAATGTAACATTGAAGAAAGATCTTACGCTTTTTAAAACTAACCCTGGTTTCATGACAAAACACGACAAACATAACATGCTATAGTTACTACCATGTGAAGATGTTCAAGATCAGGAGAGTTTATTCTAAAATGTTTGTTTTGTAAATTTTCACAGATTGACAAAAGCAAAACACCTAAAAATTTCTCTTGAATGGAATGAAAATATCAACTAATCGTTGTACATACCTGAGAGAATAACTAAAATAAAAAAAAAGCATACAATATTGCACTATAGTTAGTTGTGCACAAGTTACACATCTGGTCACAATTCACAGGATAATTGTCATTGAATGTATCTGAGAAGATGCCATGAAGTTACACACACTTAACTTCAAGTTGTATACCTACCAGCAGTAAAAAGCCTTCCAGCTGCAGAAAGAACGATAGCTCTGCAATCAGCATTATCTCCCAGCTTTTGAAAACATTCACCAACTTCCCTATAAAGAATAACACTTCAAGTTACCAAGTACTATAAGTTATTAACGACAATATGATACTTACAACCACATTTTTCTATTCATTGCATTTAATTTATCCGGCCTGTTGAGTTGGACATGATACACAAATTGTTTAGGAACTGACACTGCTAGTGTTTCGAACTTCGGGATATCAGCGGAATTAGAATACATTGCAACAAAATCTGAAAATTAAACAACGTAAAGCAAATACCGGTCTCATTTGACAACTAATTTATTATACGTGTGTCAATGAGTCCAAACAAAAGTTAAAAATGTAATATACTGGTCACAAAAACACAATCAGCAGCGCTTACTAGGTGAAATCGAACGCAAAGTTTCAAGAGTTCTAGGCCTCAGCACTCGTGAAAGAGCAGACATTGTTGAAATGACTGGCAATTACTCGTATTTCCAAAGTGAGAAAGAAAATATGACTGAACGTTCCGTTTGGAAGAGGAATCGAGGATAGGATTATCGCTATCGCACACGGTGCCACCCCGAGCAGGTAAATCGTATTAATCTTACGTTGTGTCGTTACTCTTTTTATAGTCCGTAAAACATTGGGAGGGAAAACAACAGTTTACGGTATTTTGTAATAAACCGAATCTCTAAATTGATATGAAAAATAAGTATGATATGATGCATCCGATGATGAAACCTGCCCGCTGATTACGTATTTATAAATTTCACCTTTGAAATTGTTATTTTGAGTGCACCGACATGCTCTGACCTTTGCTTTGCAATGACACAAGAGCTTGATCAGAGTCCAATACCAATACGGTATCTACGCTCACTCTGGACACAATATTTATTGTCATTCTATCATTTTAAACGTTCGAATCCATTTGAGGGTGTGGGGACGAAAAAAATGATTGATGGAGAAGAAAATCTATTAAGTTACGTCACACAACTAGACTAAGCCCGGTCGTAAGGCCCCAGCCAGGGCCGTCATTTGCATTGTTATGTTAGTGGTATGTGATTAGTGAATGTTCATGGTGATAATCGTGATAATATAGTAGGGGCTTCCAGGCAAGTCTGTAATAAGCCCCCCCCCCACGGCTACCTGAAGATGGCTGTGCCCCTACACCAGAGAGTATACACCCCTATATAGCCCTACACTGTGTGGACGGTGTATAACGCCAATTTGTCGGGCCGACCGGCCAGTCAATCCAACAAATTGCATCGTGTGGGTGCAAGTTGTCCTACACATAATACTCTCTGAGTTGTCCAATAGAAAAAAAAAAAAATTGTCGGTTGGTCCTGACCCACCATATTGCAAGATAAATTGTGTACAATAGTGTGAAGAAGTGATGGGCCAACGTACAGTGGCTGGTTCGAAAAGGAAAGTTGTTTAATCGGAAGGTTATCTGATATTTGAGGGTTTTGGAGGTCGCTGATTACGAATATGAAGTCGAAAATTTCAAGAAATAAAATTATGGATCAAATTTGGCAGAAAAGTAAATAAAACATAAAAAGCAAACTTCTTTTCAAAATCGGTAATGTTAGCGAATTATGACAATAATTATAAAAATGAAAGCAACATGAAGAAAAGTGATTGTTTTTAATTATAAATTGTAGTACATGCAAAATCATAAGAAAGTCATTATTAAACAGATTAAAAACTCCTTTATTCAAATACGTGTCAGCAATGCAGTTGCAGCGACTTGCAGCAATTTTTGTGATTTTGAAAGGTAATACGTAGTATATACAAGAAAATTGCAAAAAGTATAAATAAATAAGGCAGCGAAAATTAGCTCCAAAACAAATCGATAATCGCGATATTCATATGGAAGAGAATAAAAAATTTAAACTCTTAAAAATTCAGCCTTCTACGGCAATCGATTACAGAGATACAATGAAAAACGTGTTTTTCATAGTTTGTTTTGCTTATATTCCTTGTAAAAATCTGGGAAAAATTGCAGATACGGAGAAGAATATTTTAATTTGATGGCAATTTTGTCAACCTATTTTGACGCCAAAGTCAAATAGATTTTTTTTTTTATATTGATTTTCGACGTGATAACTTTGGAATACTGTCTCAGTTTCCCCCCCTAGAATGTGTCTCATAACATTCTATAACGAATATTTTTTTCAAAATTTTAAACAATGTGCACGATTATTAAAAATGATTAAAACAAATTTTATCAGTAAAATTAAAATTCGCGCCGAAATACAATTGGAATTTCTTTTTTTACCAATTTTTAAACACATATTTATTCGTAACATATGACTCAAAATCTTATATGTTTCGTTGATTATGCACCAAACTCAATCGGAATATCCATTCTAGAAAGAGATGGGTGGGCTCTTGCGCATCGTATCCGACGTCAGCCAATGAGCTTCACGTACCAGTGTGGGCCATAATATTAACGGGAATTATAACGTCATTAAAACAATCAAAGTTTGTTTGTTTTTTAAATATTTCAACTTTTATTTCAATTACACTTTCATCGTGTTATTTTTGGTTGATCACAGAGGAAAACTGCCACTTTATGCCACTTTCAAAACATTTCTCAACATTTTTCGCTCTTCATGCAACAGTTTTTTCTGTTTTCTGCCTGAATAAATCTAAATCTAAATCTTAGATAGAATATAGTACTAAAGAGAAAAGGGGTTTCTATTAAAATATTAAAACTACCAAAGGCTAAATATATCTTTCCTTACAATTTCAATAAAATTTAATTATTAATTAAAAATGTAATTATTAAATTTGCCCGTGGGCGGATTTAGACACTGTAGGCCTTCAAGCACAAAAAGTATGGGCACTCCTGCACAAAAATATTTAAAACTAATTATGAATAAATCTAAAAAACACTATAATAGAATAAATCATTGTTCCAATACAAATGTAAAGTTACATATTATTTACAAAATATAAATCGCTTTTTAAATTTCTAATTTACAATTACATGTTTGGTTTCTTATTATTCCATGTTTTTCCATTCCAATGGTTTATATTAACTCCCGCAAACAGTATTTTATCATTGCAACACATCTGAAGCCACTAAAAAGTCTATTTCTTTCTGTATTGAATACCTACTTAGTAGCTCTACAGATTGAGGTGCTGATCTATGCTAAAGATTGCTGCTTTGAGTCCTGTGTAAGCAACTGTGATGCAAAAGGCAATGACAATCAACTGAGTGTTTACATAATAAAAAAGATAATATGAATAATTTTCGATTAATTGAATAAATACTCATTGTTCAGGAACAAAAAAAAACAGACATACGGTACAATTCAAAATAATAGTACTGTACTGAATGTAAAAAATTCTATGAACTCTCAAGATCACCCATTTTCTCATAGAGAGACATCAAAGTGAATCATTGGGAGTATTAATTGAATGAAGATTTCCATTTAGATCGTACTAATTACAGCTTTTATGCATATCTGATTACTATCAAACGCAATGTGCTCTAGGATTGAGGATATTTTAATTGCTGCCAGAAGATCCAGAGGATTGTATGAACTCTTGCGGTTTGTCACTCGATTTGAATGAAGCGCGTTGCGAGCGCGGTGTTGCCGAGTTGCGCGTCACAGCCCCACTCTAGAAAGCGCGCGAAACTCCCCCTTTGGACTGATATAGACTCATAATTTGGAAAACTCTCCCATCTGAAACGGTAGATTTCCTTCTAGTTGTGCATATTGATTCTTCAAGATGCTATCAAAAGAAGAGTTTTTAATATGTTCAACAGCTAATTTACTCACAATTTCAAAATTTCAGGTCAGATCTGTAAGATCACCATAAGAACCCATGTAAAAACAGCAAACTTTCGGTCTCGTTACGCGGAAACTAGACGGTAAAATCGATTAAAACTCTACCAGAACATAGAAGAACCTCTCACCTTTCGATTAATACAATACAAATGGCATGTTTAACGTAACACTTATCTCGCTCTAACCACCTTAAATAATCATTTGTATACAGTGCAATAATGTATTTCTGTTTAGGCAATTCGAACTCGTTAAACAGAAGGTTTACAGTTACGAATGTTTTAAATATACAATATCGTCCTCCATATGCCAAAACAACGAATGTGCATTTTGTTAGTTTTGAGAAAAAGGCCATCGAAACTTTGAGGCCCGTGGAAAATGACATATTTGCAAAATATGTGAATATTTGTGTGTCAATACGCCTCATTAGTAGTTAGAATAATGTGTATTGCAGAATGTTATTTTAAATGTGATTACACTCTTCTCTATAACTTGATTTTGACAAATCCGTGGTTGTGGTATGATTCAAAATTCGACTGTTGCATTTTGATTTACACACAAAAATCAAAATTCCATATATCCACAGATGTGACATACATTTTGTATACATGTAAACGACAAGACAAAAAATCAAGAATGTGATATATTCATTTTTATGCTATAAAATAAAGTACAATGTGCACTTTCGCGGAAATAAGACTTTCTGTAATTCACCAAGGAATAAAGGTACAAAATTCGCGATTCTTGTTCGATTAAGATCATTGAATTTAGTTGCCAGTCATGGGCTTATCACGAAATCTCAATTTTAGCACCTGTGTGATTTTGGCATATGGAGGACAATATAATTAAAGAGCTCACTGCTGTGTGTAATGTTAAACTGATTCAATTCGCTTTACAATATAATCATACCAACCTGAATGCGCAAAACCGTCATTAAGTTAGAATATCTGTGGTGTTTAATAATACTTCCAGTAAAGCCAACTGTAGCACAGAGAACACGAAATCCAAATCGAATAAAGCTGCTTGCCTTGAGAAGTGAGAACGCTTGAGACTGAGTGGTTAATAGTTCTTTATTGGAGCCTTATGTGCAGCTGCAATACTTACGTGCCCGTACTATTAATCTTAGAATTTGTTTCATAATTGTACAGTAATTTCAGCATGATTTTCTACAGAAATATCTGAAGACTATTTGAAATCAGTGAAGGCTTGTTACATGTTAATGTATCAAGCAATTTAATGGAAAAGTTGCTTTGAAATGCCAATCGGTTAATCTGTGTCAAAGGTTGTGACCTGATCTCGTTTCCCAAAGTTTGACAATAAAAAGATCGAGACCTTACGTAAGTAGCCACATTAAATATTACTACCGAGCGAAACGTGTCCGAAAGTATTTTGTGAATCAAGTTAAAATTTCACACACAATTAACGCCAAATATAATGATTTGGTTGTTTCTTATATCTGCAATATACCCAACTTTTGCTCAATTATCGAATGACCCAAATCAACTTCAAAATTGGTGTTTGGATGCCAAACATCACAAAAGTAAGCCAGGGCCAGAGGATGAACTTCATAAGCAAGTGAGTGCATCATTTAATTATATATATAACATTATATTGATATATAAATATAATATAAATCCTTGATTATATGTAAATTATTTATAAATACTATTTTTTAAAAATATTTTCCAGTGTGTGCCTTGGAAAGAAAGGGCATGCTGTACTGCAAACACTACTAGACACCTCCATGTTGCAAATTTGTACAAATTTAATTATAACCATTGCAGTGAACATAGAAATATGTCTGAATCTTGTCGTAGACATTTTATGCAAGATGAGTGTTTTTATGAGTGTTCACCAAACATTGGTCCATGGGTTGTCAAGGTCAATATATTTTTCTTTTATTAAAATTTAATATGGAATGAAATGCAGACCAAAGTTGCCAATGTCTTGCCCTTGAAATATTTTGGGATTTTTTAAATACATTCTTTACAGATAGTTTTCTTCATTGGATTGTAGGTTTCTATGAAAATTAGAAATGAGCGATTCTTTGAAGTTCCTTTGTGTGCAAGTGATTGTAATGCTTGGTTTGATGCTTGCAAAGATGATTTCACGTGCAGTGAAAAGTGGACTGACCTGATTGTTAAAGATGGACATCTTACTCCATGCCATAATCAAAATGAATGTAAAACATTTGCAGATGTGTTTAAAACTTCCAAAAACTTTTGTGAAAAGGTGAGTACCTGTGTTTCTACAAGGACATGTTCATTAATGCCTGGTTAATGTGTAATTCTTTTAACATTTAGATATGGGATCACTCCTGGAAATATACTGAAGATACAGATCCGTGCATGCGGATTTGGTTTGATGGAAGTAAAGGTAACCCCAATGACAGGATTGCACAGTATTATATACAAACATTACTGGGAAACGATGCAGTTTCAAATAAATTGTTTGATTGGCTCACTATAACTGTGCTATATCTCGTTGCAAATGTATTAATTTAGAATTTGATGAAACATATTAGTATTTTAAAATGTAGTTTAGAAGGCAAGGAATTGCTTCGTTATTCCAGCAAAACCGTCCATAGCTTACTGCTCAGTTAAAATGCAAATAAGACCTAGTACACAGTTGAATAGAATGTTCAAATACTTTAATACTCCAAATCATGAATGTTAAAATACTTTTTTGAAGATTGTTATTCTATTTTTTTTATAGCACTGTTTGTACATTATCAAATTTTGACAAATTAAATATTTGTTTTCTAAACTTGCTTCATTTCTTGACCTAAATCCTGAAACAATTTTTAGGAAACTATTTGCAGTTACAAATGGCAACGATGTTGGCGTGTAGTTGCTGTACAAGAAAACCAAAACTGAAAATTCTAAGCGAATGCTTGTCCCAGAACTTGTAATATATGCCACTTACTCCACTCATTGGCTCTAGTGCTTGCCAATTAGCTGTAGTGGGTGGGGAAAACTATTCAGTATGGTAATTTTTGTAAATACAAAGCTAACACCAAAGTGACTAAAATAAACAATTTCTATTTTTTAAAGGGTTTGCTAATGGATTAAATTGATATGCATAAGTACAGAGACCCTAAATCCATAATTAAAAGCTGAAGCTTGCTCCCATTTACTTTTCAATTGAACTGTTCATAAAACACGATTTTTTTTGGTCACTTTAAATCGTGAATACAATGTGATGCATCTTTACGAACTGTAGTAAGGTGGTAATAAATGAAAAGCAAAGGGGGAAACAAAGAAAAACTTTTCAAAGATTATATAATTTTTAATTGTGTTCAAGAACTTATTACCACACAAATATTTCAACTTTCTGAAGACTTAATTCAAAAAAAGAAACAAAGTTAAGTATCCTAGTTAATAATGTTACAACACAAGACTTTCTTCTAAATGTCCACAAATGAGTAATGTATTTCAGGTTACGGATAGACAATATCACTGAAAAAAAGTCACAAACTATTACGGAAAGCCATCATCATCATCCTCAGCCATTTCCTTGGCTAATTCCATATCTTGTTGCTCTCTCTCTCTTCTTTCCTCTGCTGATTCCAAGTCTTTTCCATAGGATTTTGGTGGATAGCGCATAGCCTTTACACTTTGATTATGCAGATCCAAGCAGAAAGCAATTCGCTGATGAAAGGCAAGTTGAGGTTCACGAGTACAGTAAATATCTGTGGTTTCCTTGCTTCGCATGTACCCCCTCTCTGGATCTAAAGTAGCTTCAATCACACCATCTCGAATTGCCTTTGCAACAATGAATTCAGCATCTTCAGGAGAATCAAGACCCAGTTTCTTTGCTATATCTGCAGGGGATATGCGAGAATATGACAGGCCCACAGATCGAATGGCAGTCTTGATAACATTATGCCGAAGGCGCAGAATCAAAGTGAATGTATGATCAGCACGAAACTGAGGGCCAAAGTTTTCTAAAACTTCCCCAAAACGCTGTAAATTACCCATTCTTACAGCTTGTGTGAGCTGAAAGTATGGAGCAAGAGACCTCCTCAAAGGAGCTTGGCGAAATATTTGTCTTTCAGGTATGTCTCCAAGTAAAAGTTCTACAGTTACTGCAAGTTTCTGCACTGTTTGACGAAAGCCTACAGCAGCATTTTGAGGTGCTTTCCTTAAAGCTTGTACTAAATGCTTGTGAGCAGCAGAATATTCAAGTCTTGCTGCTTTAATACGGCCCAAGTAGTAAAAGAATCGAGCCCACTCATTGTTACTGGCAGATTCAGGAAATACAGATTTTGATACAAGTTTATCTGCTTGATCATATAAACTGTAGTGTAAATAATTTCGAAGCAAGCAATTTATTAATACAGCCTGGCCCTCGAAATCATTTCGCAAGGTTGCTGTACGAAGCCGTGAATGTAAGATGCCCCGAATGTTTTCAAGTTGATTGGTTAATTCATAACTTCGGGAATGATAAAAGTAACATTTGGCTGCCACAAGATCCAATGTACGTCGATTCTGTGCTGTTACTTTCTGCAATAGAAGGTTGGAGCACTGAACTGCTTCTTCATACTTATGACTGTCAATTAATTTTAAAAGAACAAGTAAGTGGATATATGCATCTACTTCTGGTAATAGAGGAGTAACTGAGCTTCGGCCACTTCGCACGCGATGGGAACCTGAACTCTCAGTTTCCATAGGTTCTTCCACAAAAGCCAATAGGGCATCTTTATCTGCAGCTGAATGAGTATAAAAGCCAGATATAATGCCACGCAGTACATTAGGATTCAATTTTCTTCTAGTATTAGGAATAGATCTTAATACTCTAAGAATAAATCGGGGTTCTTTGTTCTGAACTGCTTTTTCAATTTGCCTTACATGCTCTCTGATGTCTTGAATGCTAAGTAGATCAGCATCTTTCTTGCTGTCACCTGCTTCTCCTTCAGCAGCAGGGCTATCAGCATTCTTCATTTCAACATCAGTCTGTTCTGCTAAAACCACCATTTTTTCCGTTTAAATGTACGCCGCGTGTATATGCCACTCCTGTAATACAGATGAATCAACAAAAAATGTATTTACTAAAACAGCAAGATAAAATCTATCGAAGGTAGATATAACCTCATCGACAGTGTAGTAAAGCGGTACGTCAACTCAAAAAATATTAATACATTTTCTATTACATTTTCTGTGGAAAAAAATCATTTATTTATTAATCATACCTGAATGTATTTTACTCGGGTTTCACGATTAACGGTGTGAATGTACTATTTTCCTAACTTTCGATGACAATTCAAGAAAACTGCTGCGTAACATCAGAGAATATGAATATCATTCAAAGAATAAATAGAGGCGTTTGTAGGGTAAAAATTTCCCTTGTATTGTTAAATTCCCGAAAAAAACAAATGAACAGAGAAAAATTACCTTTTTACCTAGTAGTCAGCTGTTTAAGTGTAAAGTTGGTGAAAATGAAATTAACGCATGCAGTGAATCCAGTGAATGTCTGAGTTGGTGGTGTGGTGGCGTAATCGGGCAATTTGTCCTGTTATCCTGGACTTTGTCTTGACTCCTGATTTTGGCGGGGGTGTGGTCCGTCTGGTTTCTACAGTGGTCGGTGCAGGTGGTGAAGCGGTGAAGGCAGTGAAGATCAGAGAAGTTATCGTCTTCTGACTCTCAGACTGTGCATGTTGCGTTAACAAAATGGCAGGTGTTTCGAGGTTAACTATATCCGTATTTTCAGTCGCGTTGGTAATTACCGTCGGTGAATTGTTCGTTAACCCAGCAAATTCTCCATCGCATAGCAAAGAAATCCCATCGACAAGATTGGGTGTTAATTCTTATATAGGACCTACCTTGAAGTTCTTATATTGGTACGTAAGTTATTCTATGTAGCCGATTTCAGCTACTTCATGTTTCCTTTAGTTTGATTTTATGTAGTGTTGTTAAGAATGGTAAAGCGACTAGTAAGTTTAGAAATAAGGTGTTTCGAGTGTACAGTTCAGTGACGGGATAATGTTTAAACTATTTCGATATCACCACTCGCGGAAATTATTACAGTGGCAACACAATTTGTAGAGTATGGATGTTTTCTATGAAGATTCTTGAAGCTGTGGTCATAGTGTACATGTTGCCTATTTAAGCAAGTACATTTTTACTTAGCTTTTCATCGTTTAAGATGTAGTCATGTTTTTGCAGCTGAATTTTAATGCAAATTTTGAAAAAGTAAAATACATGTAAATGGCAAGCTTATGAATTAATGTTGTAATTTACCAAACCAGACATTTTTTAACATTGTGTTCTTATAATTAAGTAATAAAAGGGGAAAGGGAACACTGTTGCATGGGAAGATACTGTATTAGAAAGTTTAAACTTCCTAGCCACGAAAGCCTATATTGTTTTATACATTTGCAAGTTGTTTATGGCATATTGTATGAATATACATATAAAATTGTGTGAAGAGCTATACCATGTAATAATGTGTAGCTGTTTTTGAGTTTGAGTCAATAAAATAATATAGAGCAATAAACTTTACATAACCGAAGTTTGGCCTTCATCAGGGCAACAGAACGTATACAACGTATGTATACATGAATATGGAATGAACATTTCATTATAGCTTTAGTACAATTTTAGTATGTGAACATATTAATTTACCTGTAGGGTTTTTAATGATGTATGTTCTATCTCGCATAAATCATATAAGATTTCAACTCTGTGGTAATCATTATGCAAGTTGTGCATCCATCTCTTTTAGCATTAGTTATGATAGTGTTGCCATGTCAACCATGAACATATACGAAATTGGTTTGCTTTACATGGTCAACACAATTCAGAAAACACCCAAAAACACAATTTGCATACAAAAAACACTTGTGCGCACACACAATTCAACAATAATGTTGCAACAAAGATTTCTTTTTTAATAATGGAATTGTTGATAGAAAGTTATGAATGAATTAGTGTGGTAATGGTACAACAATTGCCAAACGTGTATTATTTATGAATTCTATTATGTGTCCAATCAAAACGCACACCAGTCTATCAGAATAAACTATATTAAATAGTTATTACTCTATTTTGTAAATTTGTGAAAAATAAACCTTAGTATTATATTTATTTGTATAGTAATAGTACAAAAGTTGCCAAATACGTATTAATTTGAAATATTATTGTGTGAGTAATCAAAATATGCACTAACTTACCAGAATGAACTAGATTAAATAGTTATTACCCCATTTAGCACTTGTAACCGATACACAAGTATTATAGTTAGAATAGCAAATGTATGTCGGTCAATAAACTTATGTTAATAAAGGAAGTTACAATTTAAATTATGAAGCAAAGCAGTTTTGTGTGAATGATATTAATATAGTTAATGGATTAGCAATAATATAATGTACTAACAGCTTCACTTCATAATTTAAATTGTACTTTCCTGTATTAGCATAAGACTGACATATATTTGCTATTCTAAATATAATACTCATCCATCTGTTACAAGTTAGCAAAATGGTGTAGTAACCATTTAATATATAGTACAATTTATTTAGTCGTGCTCTTAAGGTAAATCAGCTGTAGCGATTTCATCCAATTGGGAGCTTGTATATCATTACAGTGATGTCACTGTGGGGACATTCAAGCTCTGAATCAGATGAAACTGTAAACAGCTGATTTTCATCAAGTGCATGGATAAATAAATCCTAGTATAGTTTATGCATAAGTTAGTGCATATTTTTCTTAGACTCACTATAATATTCAAAACTGAATACCATGTTTGGCAAGAATTGTACTATTACCATACTAATGTTCATTTGTCACAAATTTACAAAATTGTGTAATAACTATTTAATATAGTTTATTCTGATAAATACTAAGGCAGTTTACTTGGCCTGGCTCAAGGGAGTAAATCATGGAGCTTGAAACTGGGTGAACAAAGCATATTGACTTGCATTAAGTGTTTTGGAATTGGGCTATTTCCAGAGTGGCACACCAAGATTGCTGGGTTATCTTCTCTTAAGAATCAATTTTGGATGAGTTGTCTTTGCCAAAAAATGAATGGAAAAAAAATTTGTATATTCCTCTTTGTTGTAATTTTATAGTTTCTAAATTTGAAATTTTTGCGCCTGAGATTTTTAATATGTCATCTATGTATATGTAGGAAAAAATGTATTTTAATTTGTCCATGACCAATTTTTATTTCAGTTACTCATGAGGATATCGAGCACTCTTTGAACAGTATGCAACAATTCTACGTCAAAAATATCCTGAAATCCTTATTGAAGGCGATCTCTATCCTCCTCCCAATTACAATGCCATGTTGGCTCAAGCCGTAGTAAGTAGCGAGTTGTAATACAAAGAATGCTGAAATGCATATTGAATCATATGGGCCTAAAGATTTTTTTCTTGCAGGGTGTTGCCAAAATACTGTTCATAGTGTGTATCCTCAGTGGAGCCAATTTATTTAACTTCATTGGTCAAGAGCAACCTGCTTGGTATTTATGGTGCATAAATAATAAAATTTATTCCTGTATGATGGTATTTTTTATGTGTAATGCTATTGAAGGCCAGTTGGTATCAACAGGTGCTTTCGAAATTTCTTTTAATGGTAAGATTGAAACATTTATTTTACTTTTCCTAACGACTTACTGAATTTTAAAATTAAAATGTCTTATTGCAGATGTCCCAGTTTGGTCCAAGTTGGAAACTGGAAGAATTCCACAACCACCTGAACTATTCCAAATAATTGATAATCATCTTAATTTTCAGAAACAGAGGTGAAATAAAAAGTGATGTTTTTTAACCTGCTAAATCACCGCATTGCACTTCAAACCCTGTATATAATTCTGCATCTTAGTTCACTGTAGTAAGGGCCTCTATGGTAAAGTATGATAGCAACTTCATAAAGCAGTAATATGCTGCTGGAAGTCGCTGGAAGTTTATTACCAGAGAAGAAATTACTTCAGAGTTCCAAGGTGTTAGAATATTGTTGTGCATATATTTATTGTAGTTGTTTGTGGTAATGGAGAGTTTAGAAATAAAATATTTGTATCATTTTCTGCATTACATCTTATTGTAGGAAAAATTGTTTTGTGAAATATATACAATACTTGTGCAAGATGTCAATGTTTACATTATGACTTATGATCATCTGTTCCATAGAGAACAATGTGTGCATCACAAATTAAATTTATAGCATTAATATGAATACAGTAAAATCCTTTTATTCCCATATACTCAAATTTTTAGTGATCCTTTCGCTTTCAAAATTAGTTTCCTCCTAACTTTCACTCTTTTTCCCCTATGCAAATGCCAGAGATGACCCTGGCAAGTATTGTCCTGGGCAGTTTTTGCTTTAAAACCTATTTTCAAAATGGAAATCCAGGTTGCATTGTTTCATATATTGCTGATGCATCTGTCAGTACGTAACTTAAGTATGTACTTTACTTTCAATTTCACTATTGTCCTGGCTAGTGAAAACCCACAATCTGCAATTCTGCCAAACCTGGTGATTTTTCCCTTTATCGATGCTCCCCCCCTCTTTTAGATTATTTAATTTAGCTTTTTATATTCTTTCTAGATACCGAAATCATTGATTGGTATCAATAAGTCTTCAAATTTAGATGAGAAATCTTGAAACGGAATTAAGTTCCAATAATTGCAGTGATTTTTCTTTAAAGGTTAAATATTATCAATGGACATGGATAATGTATGTAAACATGCATAAATAATTTCCCACAACTTATGCATCCCCCCCCCCCCTTCCGACTTGGGAGGAAAAAAGGTGGAGGGTTGTGGACTTTTGCTGTTTGAGTAAAATTAAAATTGAAGGTAAACACACTGGATTTCAGAAAATCGTGTGTGAACTAATTCAACCGGAAGAAGTTGTCATATACATTGCCAGTTAACTGAAGGGTAGACTGGACATCAACTATTACATAAAGTGGTTATTCATCAAGGTTAATACATAGTTTCAGTTATTGGCATAAAACAAATGAAATTAAATCTATGAAGTTTCACATCGAAGACAATGTTCCTGAAATACATGATTGCCTGTGCACTGTACCATTTTTTCTTTATGCTTGACTGTTGGCTTCAGCAGAAGCTTGTTTCTGCACAGCCTTGCTACAAACCCTGCATGCATTCTAAAGCAAACCCTAGACTTCAGTGATAACTATTCAGCAGGGTTACTTTTTATGGAGTGGAATTTTGATTTTGGAGGGGGGGCATTAAAGCAAGGCACTGCAATTAACTGATACTAAACACTGGATTTCAAATACCCATACAGTGCGGTTACTTTCAATGAAGTGAAATTTTGATTTTGGGGTCATAAAAGCAGGGCACAAGTACTATGCTTAACCACCTCCTCCACTTTCGCACTCTTGAGTTAGTAGCAAAGGAAGACTTCATCACTTGGAAAAGCCACTGGTATAGCATGTCACTACTGTCAGTGTTGTCACATGTTCAAATGTCAAACACAAAGAAGTTTGGTACAACAGAATTTACTCAACTTTTTTCCAATGCTGCAAGTGTTAAAAGAAAGATGACACTTCACTAGAATTCCTGGAGGCATACCTGTGTCTGTATATTGACTTTCCACACCTTAATATTAATTTGTGCACATTGTCTTAACAGTACATCTATAAAAGATTGTTTGAATGTATTACAACCACAGCTCAATTGTATGTGAATAATGTATATAGGAAAAAGAAAAATACAAATGTACATTGGCCTTTGGTATTTTTTTCCATTGGTTACATACAGGTATTGTATTTACTTTAAAACATGTTAAATAAGGCTCAACAGCAATCTCCAAAAAACAAAACAAACTAAAGTACATTACAATTACGAATCTTATTTGTACACATCCTTTTGAAATTCCAAAAGCCAACATTTTGTTATTAAGAAATAGGTTACAAGTGGTGCACAAGTGGCACAAACATTCAATGTCAAGCTGTACAAGTACCTATTTCTGCAAGAATTATATCCTGCACAGCGTAATTAATAAGACACAGCAGGAGCTGCCAGCAACTCGCTTAGGTGAATCCTAGCGATCATAATTTTCATGAAAATCATTGATTTGTGTTCCACCTGTGCATTTCTACAAAATCAGTGAAATCCATTCAAAAATTCAACCAATATAATTTATATTAAATTACATTTTTGTGTAGGAAATGCAGTGGTTAAGATTACTTACATCTACAAGAAACTTATGACCTAAATAATTATATTTTGAAGACAGCACTGCAACAAATAAAGCGTTCTCTGCAAAACAATTCACAAAAAATACAAAATGTGTCTTTGTACCAGCTAAAACAGGCTGCAAATCCTTCAAGTACTTCCATCTGAATTATCAAAAGCCACACAGCTGATTTTATTGAACATAATGCAGAGAAAAATGTTAAAACTGTCACTAAAAGTTCAAATTACACCTTTCTGCCACATTTTCTTTTTCACACATATCCTTACATCACTCATCAGCACTTTATAGATTTCTAGTCAACCTTCACCACACTATAAATCTTCCTCACAAACCAGAAACAGGCGAAGAAACCAATAGTGCCTATAGATAGGGGGAAAACAATGATTTGAAATTACAAATATTAAGATAATCGTAAGTAATCCACATACTGTTGTATAATTGATAACAATTACCTGTTAGTAGGAAGAATAGAAACACTATAATTAGGGTGTATCCGAAGTAAAGAAAAGTGGAAGCAGCATCTTCTATGTTCAACTTGGTCACAAAATAATGGTTGCAGTATACAAATAAGTAAAATGCAGTAAAACCACTTGTAAGAAAACTGCGCCACCACCAATGATAATCCTGCACAGAAAAGTTTAACATAGAAAATGTTTGTAATCACTGTCATCTTCAATGTGGAAACACATTGTAATTTGCTTTAGGACAATTTTTGTTAGTTTCTGGTATCTCTTTCAAATTAATTTTTTTATAATGGCTGTCAGGAAGTGCTATCAACTCAAATTAGTAGTTTCTGCCTTGGTTGCTGGTGTGCCACCACAACTTTAATTCCTTTCATGGATTCACTGTTTATTGTGGACAAGTGGATTGTGAAATATCATTTCTCAATTAGTTATTCTTTGAGCAGTGATTTATTTAATGTTCCCTATCAGTTCGTTCCTGTCTGAGGTTTGCAGTCCTGCTGACATACAGAGCACTCGGTCAAACACTTATCAGGTGTGTGTACATTACTAGTTTCATAAGCATCATCCAAGTTTCACACATTGTCAAATGTGACTGGGTAGGTTTGTTAGTAGTTAGTATTAGTAGGTTTGCAAACCTTGTTGCGGCTTGTGCAAGTATTAAAGTATGCAGCTAGAATACTGTAATTTTGGTTATTTCTATTCTCATTGATTGCAAGTGCAATGTTTATATAAATTTGGCAAGTTACAACATTGCAATAAGAATTCAGTGTCATGTAGTGATGCCATCTTGCATTAGGTGAAAGAGACTATGAAAATTTAAAATTTAGGACAATCCAAGTGCACTAATGTTTTTTAGAAAAAATTAATGCAGTTACGGAAAATGTAAATGACCTAGAAAGCTGAGCCAATAATTGAAAGAAGGAAATTGGATAATTTAGAACTAAGAAGAGAGGAAGTAGACTAACATTTTTCCACATCTGAGAAACATTAAATTCACAGGATATCTAATTACAACTACAGTATTTCAAACAGAATTTAATCCACAAATCATTCTTATTTACCAGTAAGATACTAAATAAGATTTCCAAGGATGAGGAAGCTCCCATGAAGCTGAGAATGGAGAAGGTAACTAGCCAGCAAGACAAGTGCTCCACAAATAATCATATACCAACATGACCATACATTATGTTCAGAGTGTTTTGACTTTTCCTGAGGGCAGGATGGACTTAACAACCTTTTTTCTGGAAGGGATGGTGATCAGGGCCATTTTGACAGCATTGGGGGCCCCTTATTCTTACTTTCACTGATTCCGGTTTTAAGTGGAAAGACAGAAGATAATATTTCACTGCGCCATTCGATTTCAGACTACGATTTTCTGTCAAATGCCTATTCTATCATTCTGATTGCATTATTCGAGTTTTAAATTTACAAGTTACAAATGTTAATGTGGCTATAAGTGAACAGCCTGTCTGCAAAAGACTGTTTTATAAATTTGTGATTTAGCACTACTCTAATTAACTAGTATAGAATGCCTATCGTGCACATGAAAGAACTTTTAAAAATTACAAAGTAAACCTATGGTGTCATCAAGAGGAGAACAAATGCAAAGCATGCACAATGGTAAATAGGTTCAAGAGGCGGAGAATGCGGTATGGACAATAGCGTGTTTGCTGAACGGAGAGGCGGATAGTGCCGAAGCTGAAGGGAATGGCCTGGTGAATGGCCCAGTGGTAATCTTGCCACCACAACGGAGTAATTGGCTATCTGCAGCTGTTGGCAGATGCTTAATGGGGAGAAAATCAGGAAAGCAGTAAATCACTAACCCGTACAAAATTGTTTGAAAAATGTAAAAGTAGGGTAAAACAATTTGTATAAATAGCAAATTAATAGAATCCATGGTAGGTTTCTGAGGTGTTGATAGATGGCAGGAGTGAAACAAAACCAATAATGTAGTCCTGGCTTGAAATAAAGAGGAAACTTACAGAACAAGGAAATCTTTGGTGTTTTGTAGCAACACTGGTTTCTAATGAAAAACATTGAGGGTTTCCAACATGTAAAAATGCTTGTGCCTCAATCCATGAAAATATAACTCTATTAAGACATTTTGTCATCCTAGTCAAATGGCATGTGGTCTACTATGACAGATCACAGTAGTTGAAGGAGGAACGATCAACTTTCCTGTCTTCAAGACTCTCCTCCACATATCACATTACACAATTCTTATTCAGACATCAGCCACAATGGAATTTAAGTTCAGTGAAATTTATCAAATCCCTCTTTTCTTTATTTCATCATGTCTTTCAGACATATTCTCTTTTTCGCCTGTATCTCACAGTTAAGCAGTACTTCACCATTAAACAAAATGGTTTACATCTTTTAAATATCTGAAAATATTAAAAAGAATTCAAAGCTGTTTTCTAGACTAAGGTATAATTAGGTCATCCTACCTGCTTTATTGGTTGGTTCCATTTCACAGATTCAACAACCTTATAAACCAAAAACCTTGTAAGGGTTCTAAGACCATTACATTAAAATCTCCACTACATTCATAATAATTTGCCATCACTTCTGCTCTAATTTATTTCAATAATTTCAA
The DNA here is from genome assembly GCA_017312745.1 of Gryllus bimaculatus. Lineage (NCBI taxonomy): Eukaryota > Metazoa > Arthropoda > Insecta > Orthoptera > Gryllidae > Gryllus > Gryllus bimaculatus. The sequence continues at coordinate 4,768,999 of BOPP01000011.1, forward strand.
AGAGAAGAATACCAGAACTATTGTTGGGAAACAAACCATAACCTTTTGATCGTCATGCATTTGCACCTGGCAAGTCATTATCAGAACTAGTGCAACTAAGTCTGTTCTCGCTACTTATCCATTCAGCCCCTAAGCCTCTCTCAATCCTCACCCCCAGTCTCATCTCGGCCTATCCTCAATTGTCACCAGTCTCAACACCTTAAGCTCAAGCCAGCCCCCTCAGCATCTATTCTTACATTCCTGTCTCCACCCCATCACCAGTTGTTCTTGCCCCTTCCCTTCCGCAGTCTCTTTACGCCTTTGTCAAAACTCCTCATCCTGCTTTCATCCTAGGTTTCCTTCCGTTTTAGAAGTAAAAATAAACTCTTGTGTCAACTCTCCATAAATTGTAGAACTTTTTTAATTGCAACTCACCTCAGCACATAGATGAAAGTAGCAGAGCAAAATAGTTGTCTCAGAACACGTGATCACCAATATAATAAATACCAAAAATAAGAAACCAAACATGTAGTACATCTGACTAGACCTGCACAAAGATTACATTTCATTACACTTAAAAATAAAATATAAGAAACATTAAAAATTGGGAAAGAGGTCATTAACTTGAAAATACCAACCACAATGAATTTAGTATGAAGAAAAGTTGAATGAAGATGCAGCCAAAGGGTAAAACACCACCCATAATAATGCCAGGGAGTGGCTGAGTGTAAATGCTCTGCTCGGGGATCTTACGAGGGATTTGATTGGTGCGCACAGGATGTTCTATTGGCTATGAATAAACAAGCATAAAAAATATGAATAATTAAAACATTTTCAGAATTTTAAACAAATAAACATCCAGTAAATCACTATCCTTCACACATCCAAATTCTCTCCAGTAAACAACTTTTTACATTCAATTCCACTAACAAATTTCTTTGTGCGTCAGTTCTCCTCATGACTGTAAGTTTCTTTTATTCTTGAAATAAAGGACATTCAATAGTATAATGGTCCTGATTTGTTTTCACAGGGTGTATCTTTCTACACCATCTCTTATTCTTTTTACAAAGTTGGCTCCACATGATCAGTAAGGGATTTTTACATCCTAGAAGGCTCGAGAGATTCCCCACCAAATGGAAAAAGTGTATTATGGTTTTACAATTTACAACTGCCAGGGAACTAAAAAGAGATTCTTATTACTTTATGTTTTTAAACAATGTACTTCTATTTGTACTTTTTTCATGAAACAAAAACTTTACTCTATAGTAAAATGGAAATATAGATATTTTAAATGATAAGTATTAATGTATTCTTATGACCAGAGCTTGAATATGCAAGCACAAAAGCATTGAAAAATAAGCAGCCAAATAGGCAATACAAAATTTTAAAATAGGTATTATAGTGGCAAGTAGACAGGAAAATTGTCACAAAAATTCCTCAATAAGCACAGTAAAATACTAAATATAAGAATTTAGTCATAACACACCCACAAAGGATGAAACTCCATTAGCATATAGAAAGAAAGTACATAAATACAATTTTGATATATATTTTGCACGGTACTCAATTAAAACATGTTCCAAGTTTTCAATAGTGAACGAAAATCTTCTTTAATTCAAAATTTCTTCACGATAGAAGAACGTTCTCCCTGCATAGTTGGAGAACAATATTTCACTAAAGCACTATGCTCAGCCACATTGAAACATTCTTTTAATAACTACATTTCAGTCGTAACATATAACTCACCCGTTTTCTGAAGCCAAAGTATGCCCCAATGAAAGTGAGAGGTACAGACACACCAAACCATAGTGCAAGGAGAGCAATGAGTGTGCTAAACGGAACTGCAGCTGAACTGCCCTTGCCCCACAGAACCAAGTTCATGATGAAGAACAAACAGAACACAACTCCTGGACTAAGCATAGAGGTCAGCAAAACATTGGACTTCCATTTCTCTCCTCCAAAGCTCTTGTATATACGAGCTGAGACATAACCAGCAGGGGTGCCCAAACACACAAAAAGTACCATGGCACATGTCATCAGAGCTCCCCGATTTGCTGGCGATAAGAAACCCAAACAGGCAAAAGCTGCAAAGAAAGTAAACATACATTAATACAATGCATGCATGGCTATTTTAGCAACCAAACATTATTACTTGGGCAGTGGTCACAGTGGAGCAGATTTTGTCCGATGTGCCCAATTCGTTCAAATACATGCTGCTGAACAGAAATAGTCACAGTGTACCTGATCAACCTTTTCTGACTGTGATAAAAACATTGGCTATTGGACAAAGATCTTTTTTGTTTGATTCTGTCAGTTCCAGGCGCCCCAAATCAGCTGGAGAGTCAAGGCCATCTGCAATACATGTAGGTCTTGAGTGTGCTTCTCACAAATATTTAAAATAATGAGATATAGAATTATGGGAGTATTTAGTCAATTTCAGCTGCAACATTCAGGTGTTTTTGGATGAAATAATTTCAGACGATTTTCATAGCTGTCCAGCTATAAATGGTCAATATTTTGAATGCATTGTGAATTCACCACAGTCTTATACAACATCAACTTTGTATGCAATAAACATCTATAACAGATGTCTTCCATAGAAAATGTATCGTCATCATATAAATACCTCTCACATACTTCAGAGTGGAATCCAATTACATTTCTTTTACATGCCATTTAAATGTGTATTAAATTTGATTCTGAGACTGATTTAAAAAAAAATTGTATCTACTAAAGAAAACTTTCTACTAAAAGTACTTACAATTAATTTTTTCAATGACAATACAAGAAAATGCAAAAGAAAAATGTAATTTGCTATTAAAACACACAGTGGTGCAACAATGTCATGTTTTGCGTACTGAAATGTAAATGGAATAAGATAATCTTTGTTTATCTTATAACCCATTTGGGTTTATTTACCTTTATAACCAAACTCATGAAATGTCAATGATATAGGGAGTTTTACATATTAAACAAGTTTGTTATCGAGTTGACACCCTAAATGAATTCTGTTAAAAGAACCCTAACTTCAAAAAAATTTATATTCAATATTGGTGGAAATCTTACCATCTAGCTGCTAGGGATGTTGATGTACTGACAGAAGTTTTACCATAAGCCCAAAATTATTTTTCGGAATTAAGGACCCACAAAACATTGATTCTGACTAATCACGTTAGAAAAAGTGATTTAGTACATAAAAGGAACAAAATTATCCTCTTTTTTGTTATTGGCATCCACAAATATCGCTACTTTGCAGCATTAAAATACTTTTTCTATACTACATATGTATAATGCCTACCAAAAGAATAAGGACACTTTCTCATCACATTCCTGCAAAGTGTTCTTATACATTTGATTTATCATTATGCCTTAAAAACAACCACCTTTGCAATACGAATAAACAAAAAGAAGGAGTAGAAGAAGAAGAAGAAGACCGAGGAGAATATGGAGAACAAGAAGATTGCTAACTCAAAAATTAAGGAGTTCCGAAAGATTTTCTATTATCAGTTTAACGAAGAAATTTGCCCATTTCTCAGAAAAAACTATTATACTTATATTGAACAATTGTGGTTTATAAAATGTACCTACTTCATGCTCATATTAGACTTAACAATTAGTGAAACTTAAAGTGCTTTAAATTTTCTTTTTGAAAAATAGGATAAATAAAACATTATATAAACCAATTGGTAGAAATTAAAATTTTGCGCCAATTGATAAGCTTACTCTTTAGTATTGCTCATCATTGTTCTTATTCCTTCGGCAGGCACTGTAGTATGGAAGTATGTAAAAATAACCATAATACACATATTACCATAAAAATAACCATAATACACATATTACCAATTATCACTAGTAAAAAGGATAGTAAAATAAAATGTAGTATTAAAATCAGCATTCTTAATTCTGCCTGTTATATGAGGACTTTTATGGGACTATTCTTCGGAGTATTTTCATTCCTTTGTTAATTACAGAGAGACAAAATAATTTCACTAAATGTATCAGGATTTATTATAATAGTGAATATTAATATATTATTGGACACAGCAATAAGTTATGGTAGTGCAATAACAGGAAGCAAAAATGTAAACTATATCATTATTCTCATATGTGCAAAATGAAAACTAACGCATCACAATCATTCATACACCTGTATCTCATCTTAATGAATATGGTGTTTTTTAGTACCGATGAATTATATTTCTCAAAAAGGATATTTGATGATTTACTTACCCAAAGTAATAAGAGTCATGAAGAAAACTTGGGTGCCTGACCCAAGAAGAACTGACAACAGCATGCCTTTTCGAGGAGGTCGGAAAACATCCCCATGCACTAATTTCCAACCAAATTCTTCTTGTGCATCCTCCCCAGAATCAATCTGTTAAGAAGACATTTTACTCGTGGTCATCATAAGATTGCAAGACATTGTTCTTTTAAAGGGTACTCAAAAACAATTCATTGAGTAATCACGTCAAAACATTGCACTTTCAAAAAGTTTAATTATAAATTTTGCATTGTTCAAGTCTCTTATATATGTTGAAGATGGATTTTTTGACTATTGATATTGGACTGCAGTCAAGATGCAAATGGGGATCAGGGAGATCATAAGAACATGCTACAATTCTGAAAAATTTATATGGAACAGATTCAGGTATCCATTATTACCGTAATAAAATGGAGATCACACACTAGAGGGAAATAACACCGAAGATCTAACAAGTAGTATGTAGGCAACTCATGAGATCATGATATGTCTTTCTCACAAATCTCAACTGTTAAGAAGCCTTAGCAACAATATGATCAATGTCTTTTGAAGCTCATTTTTGAGTCTAATATCACAAGGTCTCTCACTGACATAACTGTTTTCAAATTGGTATCTATTATCCCTTTTGAATGGAGAATTACTTTAGTTCTCATAAAAGAAAAAGACAACATAATCATAGTTATAGTCATTAAATCATGTTGATACCAGTGGTGGCGACTCATGAACAAACGTTCAGGGTAGGCAAAACAGATTACTGAACAGCAGCAGATCTGTTAGCAACGTCACTACCTGTTAGCCATTTGTGTGAATCATATCACAAAGGATTCAATTTTCTTGCATTTTTCATGCCAGCACGATGTACAACCAAAATCAACATGGTCAACCATCGTTTCCTACAACATTACGATGAGAAAGTTTCAATACGATTTCTGATAAGAAGTTCATTCATTGTATCTCTTGTAATATTAACATAAAAACAGACTTAATATAAAAAAATCAAGAAACACTAATAATTTATACTAATTTAAAATGAAAACAATATATAAATAATAAGAATATTGGCAGAATACTACCAGTTCTCTTGCCCCATAACTGATATATCATGTGACCTTTTCTGAAGCAATCCACCTGCAAGTATTTGTTTACTTTGCCATTCTCATAGTTTATCTTTGCCACTCATCTGACTAATATGGATTCACTTGAGATACGCTAAGATATCTGTAATCAGCAGGATGTTTTTAAAGGGTGGGTTTGGGTGGCGAAAATATTTGGTTGCAGCAAAAGCTATGACATTACCTCAAGACATGTTGCTACCAGTCAGTAAGTGTTAATGTTTTGATATTTCAGCCATCACGTAGGAGCCTCTATGTGAATGGTAGTGTGTGGCAACACTATGTTAAACACTTTTATGTTAGAGATGCTTATACGCTGTAGCTATCAGTAGCGTCCTCTTCACTCTGGGCCTATGACGTTGCCAGTGAAGGAAGGTGTTAACCCCCACACTTCTCTTTTCGCAAATATATTTAGAGTAAAATTTAATTATATAAACAAAATCCTAATTTAATTTATATTATATTAGAAGAATGAGGGAAATATTGTTGCAAAATAACAATGAGGGTGTTGTAGTTTCTATTGCAAAAGACTGGAATAATACATTTTAGAATATTTAAAAATACTTGCTCGATGATTTTCCCATTCTTCAGTTGTCATTTTAAAAATTAAATTCTGTTAAGATTATTTGATTAGGACAGGGGTGTCTTATTCGTGAGGCTTCAAGAGCCACAATTAACACCTTTAATACGGTCGCAGGCCACATTTTCATTACTCAAGTGACCCACTCCTGACTTCCCTGTACTGTTGATGAGCAGTTTGCTAGGTTGCTATGAAGGGGAGGAGGAACCACACGAATGAGGCTGTACCATGCATAGCACTGTGGAACACATTGGGATGATTTTAAATTTCAGAATTTACTCGAAACTTATCTTCAAATCTAAAGAACCTACCATTTTTATATAAAGGGCGTGTTAACCCTGGCAAGGGACTTTCACTTTTGACAAGAACATTTTGCTGGCCACAATAATTGGCACCACAGGCACCCAGTTGGACAGCACTTGTTTAGGATATGGTCACCCGGTATCAATGACTAGTTTCTTTTCTTCATATGAAAGGGAAGAAAAGCAATTATTTTAAAACTTTTGTATGACTATTTCATTATCCATACCAAAAAATACCACTACTTTCATGAGTATTACTAAAGAATGCAACACGCAACGGAGAATATCACAATCAAGAACACTCAATCATAACACGATGTTTAATTGAGATGCAATGCCTTCATACGCTATGTCCGTGAGTAGGGGGACGTCACACGCATGCCCTGCCATATGCCCTGAACAGTCCTGAACACATTGGAGACTTTCACCAACGACCTGACCTGCTCTCGCACACTGCCTGCGTTGCATAGATGTGCTGGTGCCGAGCTATATCACTGTTAACACGGAAGACCAAATAAATGAAACAATCTAAATTAATTCAAATGGAAAAAATGATTTTTTTTTTAAATGTCCTTTGGCATCGACATACCACTCGCACACTCAATGAAAACACCACTGATAGCTATTGTAGGCAATGTAGTTAATTAGCATCTATAAAGGCTTGTAAAGTAACACAATCAATGTGTCAATTTTCTTTAACATAGCATACAAGAAGTTCAAACTCTAATTCAATAAGTGAAGGCACCTCCCCATCATCATTTTTATAATTATTTTTATTATTATTATGTTTATTATTATTATTATTATTATTATTATTATTATTATTATTATTATTATTATTATCATTATCATCATCACTACTACTACTAGTTTCAAGTGTAAATGAAAAAAGAATTCTTACATACCTGATTATATCGTGCAATATCCTTGTGCAATGTGCGAAGCATGATCATTGCTACCATTCCAGACAAGAACAAAACAATGACCAAAGAATTTAAGATGCTGAACCATTGAATGTTCGTATGTGGCATTGATTCCAAAATGTAGTCCCAACGCGATGACCACTTAATAGTGTTATTTTTCTGTACAAAGCAAATAAACAAACATGCATTAGATAAAATACATTGAAAAATACATTTTCATATACTGTATTCCAATGACATTATAATATCAACTTCTTACTGAATTTGAAATGGTACACATTCATCAGCAAATGTAACACATGAAAAGACCACATTCAGGCAAGCATACACACAATCTAATTGGTCAGGAATTTTAATAATTCATGAAATTAAAGACAAAATAAAATCAACAACCAAAATGCCTACAAAAGTACTTTAAAATTAGCCATAAACTGAATCACCATTCATAAGACTTTACACAATCCTTTATGAATGAGATTCGTTCTTTGGCACACCAACTATTTTATTAATATGAGTGATCAAACATGAGACCATTCAATTGTGCACAGCGATACAAGCAAAACAGAACATTTGTAAATTAGAAATTTAATTTTTCAACTTCTGAAGTGGTTTAGGCTAAAATTTAGAAAATCACCTCTGTAATATCAATTCTGAAATTGGGGTGATGGAGAAAAATTTCTAATTATAGATCCCTCTTGATAATTAACATAACTCCTGAATACTTTGAGACATTGATAACAGACACGAAAGAATATCATGATACCATTGTCACTGCATCAGCACGATTTAATTTAGAAGAGAAATATCAAACTAAGCTCGATGTGATCCACACAATGTATACTAAATTCTATACAAGATAACTCACAGGTAGACAGATAGTGTCTATACCAATTTCAGTAGCGCTTTTGATTTGTTGAATCTCTTGGACTTAGGGTCTTCTTTCAGAATGGTTCTCTAGCTATTTGTCAGACATGCCTCAGTTGGTGAGGTATGAAAATTTTCTTTTGGGTGAAATAGCTTGTCTGTCCGGAGTTCCTTCATGTCTATCAACGTTCTAGTTTGGAACCAATGTCTATTCAATATACGTATTAATGATATGTCTACGGCACTGAGAAACATGAGCCAGTAATTGAAACTAGGACTTGAGAGAATGTATAATAGTTTTTTCATTATTTTACATGCATCCAAAAAGTAAAAATCTTGAAACATTTTTGGTTCATCAAATGTGAAACTAATGCTTCTAATATACCACAAGTTCCTGTCACACACTACATTTCAATTAAATGAAGTTCAGGAAAATATACGTATATATAGCACTTACCACAAAAGTAACACTATAGGTGTACACAATAGAGAGCTTCTCATTATTAGTTAAATCTCGAGTAGGAATATCCAGAGGCTCTTTTTGATTCATGCAATCTCTTGAAGCCTCACTCCTGTGCTTGATACTGCGAGGGATTACTTTAGCCGCTATGGGAGAAAAAGCAAAACACTGCTCACTATTTCCTCAAGAAAATACAAAATACCATATTATGTCTGTCAATGCATTAAAACATTACAAATCATTGTCTGAAAAAAGAGACTCAATTTCATTTTTTATTTATTTGTGCACCATCACAAGATTATTTTAAAATATTTATATTTTTCACATCAACTTCATATGAAATTTATTTGAATTTAAGTAATCTGAATCCACTTTTGAAGCAGGTTGTTTGAGTTTAAACTAGATTTTTATGGATACTACATACAAATATGATAACTTTTTCCTACATAAATGTTTTGGGGGAATAATTAATTAAATGACAAAATCCAAACCAGAATGAACATCACACCATCACTGTGGCAGGTAGATGGTTAATATGAATAGCAAGAAAAATTTAAACAATATCAATTAGTCCCATATAACACTCAACGGAGGGGGTATACAAAATAATACAAATACTCACAAATAATGCGACCGCCAGAATCTCCTACTGCAACACCCCAATCCTGACCTTCTCCGCTGTGATACGTGATAGTCAGATCCACATGGTTGAACATGTAATATGTTTTGGACTTGTACATGCTCTACGAAACATCAAAGGATAGGGTACAGTTTAACTTGTGTAAATCTGATTTCCTTTGTAATTAAATTAATCATAGTTTAGCGTCTGCCATTACTTATCACACTTACCCCACTTATACATGTGTCTGAATTTGTTCGTTTTTCATGTACATAGCAGCCCATGGGAAACCCAGTACTACAGTAGATTCGATCATTGTCCAAAGCGTAGCACCAGGTAACAGGCATGTTATCTACACCATTACAATTCAGTGAAATTAATTACAACTTACTTATAAATTACAAATACCCTTTTAATTTAACTATAGTGAACATTTCATTAACACAGTAGCAAATACCAGCTAATACTAAGATAACACGAATATATTTGGATTAACGTATTACAAATTTGAAAATAATTTAATTTATGGAAGGTAACTGCCTCCATTCTAACTTATTTCAGAAATTATTTTCTAAATTAGTACTTCACAATATTTCAATGAAGCCTACGTACTACGAAAACAACCTTAATATTTAGTTTGGACACCCCAATAAATTAAATATAATATTCCAAAATATTAAAATTATGTTAACAATATTTATTATTAAAATATTAATTTTATGAATAACTATAAATAAGGAAAAGAAAATTGATATCAGTCTACTGATGTCATCAGTATTTCTAGATGAAAACTCAAAAAAATTGAAACTGCAAATGACTGCCTCTAATTTTGCTAACACAATCTCAAATTTTAACGTACATCCCTAAAAGCTATATTGACAACATTTACACTAAACAACAGAAGTCTGAAATTCACTTAAACATCACTGCATCTTTAGTCAAGCAGAGTTCAAGTCAAAAGAAAGGTTAAAAAATTGAGATGGTGTTAAAGAGTAGTTTGTGTATGGTTTGATATTTTTTGAGTTTTCATTTAAAAGCACTGATGAGGTTTGGAAACCTCCAGATGAAATTTATGATTTAACCCGTTTTTAGTGGAAACATTTATGTGACTTGCTCAATCTAAAATATAAGCTTCAAAACATAAATTAAATTTATTCATTGCAAAATATATTTTACTTTGACCTTTACCCTGCATTTTTATTTAGGTAAGTGACTCACCAATAATCCAGTGATGCTGATAGTTAAGACTCATTCCCATCTTCAACAACTGCAATTTGTGCTCAGATTCTTTGTCACCAGCAGTGTAGTTCCGAACGCAAGCCACTTTACACGTCTCATTTTTCAGGAAAGAGATCTGCCCCAAAATGCAATATTAGACTATTTGATGATTAATTCCAATTTTTGTTACATCTGCACTAATTAAAAATTTCATTTGCAAATTATAAGGGACAATCTTTCAGTTTGTATGACCTTGCCTCACCACTACCACAGGTGATACTAAATATACAATCTAGAAGATAATATTTTGTGGGAAGAAAAACTTTATTTTCTAGAAATTGAAAGATGACCATGAAAGTGTAGAACATTAAAACTATGCTTAACTCATAGGGTAAAAGATTTTAAGCCCTTAACTAAGGAGAATTTTTTAACTAATATTATTTGTATTGGCTTGTATCATCTAGTTGCTTTCTTATACAGATACATGTATACAATGTAATATACACACATAGGATGGAGAAAGTTATGCAATGTTAAAAAGGGGATTTTCAGAAGAAGAAGAAGAAGAAGAAAGAAAGAAAGAAAATCGTTGCTGGATACTGATAACAAAAAAGTGGATAAATTCAGTTGCTAAATTAAGGGAGAAAATCCTCTAACACATGGTGTAGCCAAAATCCCTGTTTTATGGGTCCTACCAAAATATCAATTGACGCCAAAACATCAATCTGTCTGTGAATACCAATACAGGTCCGTAAACCATATAAAGGATTTTTACCAAATTGAAGAAACCACTGTTGATGTAGCTCTCGTCAAAGCTTTGAGAGTTTGAAAATCATTCTTTAAAATTGTGAAGTGCAAAATTTTATCAAACATGGCTCACAATTTTTCTTTAAATGTCTTGTATGAATGAGTAAAACAGACCCATAAAGTTGGCACAGGTCCAGTTTTCATTGTCAACTCTGAATGTTTGAAAAGGAAAAGTTTGAATTTTTTCACTGTTTTTCTACAAATACAAAATTGAAAATACAGATTTTTCCTTCAAATGAAGTTTCCCCCATATTTAGTTCTTTCATTAAGACATGTACATTCTTTAGAAATATTTAGTAGATTTTACGCAATATCACATGAAGTATATGCAATTTAAAAAAATAAAAACAATATTTTCTCAACAACAGCTCCAATTTTTTTCTCTAAACTTTGGGTAGGGATAGTACAAAATCTACGCTATAAAATTTGCAAATGCTATTTTACTCTATTCTTTTGTTGTTGATTTTTGACAAAATTACATTTGGTGTGTTCTTTTCTCGTTGATTTTTCCTCTTGAAATACATAAATGTAATTTTTTTTAAATCCTTCACACTGTTAATATGCATATTTCCAGTGGTTTGAATATATTATTGCAGTTATGAGTGGAAGTGTTTCAAATAACTTCAAATAAAGTTAATTGAAAACAAACATTTTCTATGAAAAAGAACTTCAAATTTCGTATTAATTCTTAAAGTAATATTTCAGTTCTACTATTCAGAAACGGAAAAATTGAGAATACTTTTTAAAAAATATTTTTTGGGGCGACTATAGATGACACATGGCAAGTCAGAATGGCTATCCCAGACCGAAGAAAGTAGAAAACTAATACAAGAAAGTCTGTGCCATTCTGTAGCAGCGCTAGTTCCTTTCTTCTTTACAGATGACTTATGAGAGAAGCTACAGAAAATAAAAAAAAAAAAAACTTGTGAGAAGAGAGAAAAAATTACATATTAGAACACCCAAGTTAAAAACAAGAAATTTGAATGTAAAAGTAAAACAATGAGTACAATCAAGGGTTCTCTCTTCCAATTGTCTTATTTTAATGACCTCAACAAATGAATTAGTGTTACTGCAACGACAAACACTTTCTCGCATTAATTGTAACATCTGCAATTCTGGAAAATCAGAAATTTCAATGAAATCCTGTACTGTTTTAAGCGTCTTTTGTTCTACCCAAGGAAAGCCACACACACGACAACACACAACACACCACACACACACACACACACACCACACTTATAAATTACCTTTATTTGCACAGAAAAACTGTGCATTTTCAAAAACTTGTACATGTCCTTATTTAAAGATCTAATTTTTTGACAACATATATAGTTAAGTACAAGTACTGCATTTCTACTGCAGAAATGTGGGATTTTTTGGCAGATCCTATTATGGGGCTCTGGTATCGAGAAAATGGGTAAACCTTGTTCCAATATGTAGTAAATTGCCTCTAACCTGTTGTGCAGTCAGAATCCACATTTTGTGGGTCCTAGATACCAAAAAAATGGTTGACGTAAAAATGTCAGCCAACCACTAAATCATAGAATTTTCACTAAAATTGATATTTCTGATTCCTCTTCTGACAGCCCCTTCAATTTAAAGTTGCTATTGTTAGTTACAATTTTCTCATGAGAAGGCAGTTTTGAGTAAGACTGACTTTGCGAGCCCTTTTTTTGTAAAGAACTTTTATCTGTGTAATAACGCTTTCACATAAATGTGTGAACAATCCTAATGTCTTCTGTTATATTTGTGGAAATTATGTTATCATTAAATAATGATTAGGCATTAGTGACTTTGTGAAGAAAGTTTATTTTGCTTATTTTACAGTAAAACTTGGAGATCAGGACAGGGTATGATGTTTGGGATAATTCTATTAAGATTTTAAGGTTCTGGATGAAAGGAAAGAGTACCTGCAATTCCTATTGTTTGGATTTTTGATTAATTAGGGATTCCAGATGTGTCAATTACAAAGATCAGTAGTCTCGTACGTGTGACACCCTTTGAGAGATGGTGGTGGTCTCCCCCTGCTGGATGGTGACATCTGGCAATGACCCATCGTCGGCTAAAGGGGTTTCCCCCAACCAGATGGACACTGTCCCAGTTGAGAAAGGTCTAAGCTCCTAACTGCTCTCTCAGCATTTGTGGTAGTATAGAGCATGTAAGTGTAAGCGTTTGAAAGTAAGGGATGACGATAGGACAAAAAAGAGGAAGGAAAGATCTTGCTGGATCTGGGGGCCTGCTTGGTGAAGTACTGCTCTGGCGTTTGTCTAGTGTTGATCAGAGAAACCCTAAAAAACTACCGATCAGAGCAGCTGGCTGCTAGAATGCTGCCACCATCAGGGCTTGAACCTAGAACCTCCTGGTCAGAGGCACTGCAGTCAGTTAGTGCCCAGACCCACCTCTTATGGTACCTATTGTTTAGAGAGAGCCCAAAGACCACCTTACTGTTATTTCTGTTTAGTTAATGTTCAGGCGTGCAATATGAAAAATATAAACATATTGTGAGCCCAAGCCAATTCTACATGGAGACAACCTGCCTGCTCCTACCCTCCTACTTGTCTTCGTGAACATGACAAAGATGTTTCTGAAAAAGATACTTGAGGAGATAAGAGTAATTATGATGACCACAAACCTGAACTAAACTTACCCAGACTGAACGTAATGATCTAGAACAAGATCTGAATTTGCCCAAGAAATCTGTAGAATTAGTTGGGTTTCTGCTAAAATGTAAGAATCTTCTGTTACCAGGGACACATTTTTTACTGTACAAGCACAGAAATACAAGCCTATTTATTTCAACATAACAATTACTTATTTTATATCCTACTTATATTATTACTTTTCATAGATTCATCCAAAAGGAGCCTCAAAGGTGTGTAACTGCATAATAAGAATATTTATGCAGTCTTTCCTATGGTTCATTCAGTTCAAAGGAAAGAGACATATGAGAATGTGAATGTATTGTTAATCAGTACATTCAGTTACAAGACACAAATGTGGGCTATATATGACAACTTCGATTTTATAGGAATGCTATTATGACAGCAACCACAACACAAAAATTCCCTGCTTCCCATGCAAGTGGGACCACCAGTCAAAACAAGAGCATTGGGTTGTGAGAGATTGGCCATAGTAGAGAACTTCTCACCTAGAACTAAAATTATTCCACACAAACCACTTGAAAAACCCAACGAAGTTTTGCTTTCTCTAATCCGTATCAAATTTGGCCTGATGAAGTATTTTCTGAGGGTTCTACCACAAGATGGGTTCAACTTCAAGTACATTTCAATGCAATGCTTCACCAAATAACAGACTTGTTTGGCCACAAATTTGCAAATTGATGAAGGATAAAGAATTTGAGAAAATAAACAAGTTAAAAAATGGACTTCCTTCAGACTGGTCACTGGAATCAATTTTTAGGAGTTAGAAATGCCCCAATTAAAAGAATATTGTAAAATAATGATGAAAACTTCCAGAAGTTGGGTTGTATCTTGAGAGTAAAGCTTCACTTTTTGCACTTCCATGTCAACTATTTTCCAGAAAATATAGGGCATTATAGTGAAGAATAAGGTCAACTCTTCAACAAAGATATTAAGGAATTGGAGAATGGATATCAGGGGAAAACAAAATTAAAATAGAATTGTTAACTACTTGAATGTTGCAGATGGACAGATGAATGTTTAAGAGGAACAGGGAAGATGGATGATGTGAAAGGAAATCAAAAAGGAAAGAAAGTTTTAAAATTAATAAATATGTTTTTGAGTTTTGTTAAACACAAATATATAAAAACTTCTTTTTACTATTTTCAAGAATGATTTTGTGAAAAATGGGCCAATTTATATCATGTTTTAATAAATTAGTAAAATTCATGGGAAAAAAAGAAAAGTGTGTAAAAATCTGGGGATAGAAAAAAAAAATCAAGATATTTCTAGAAATTTACAAGAAAATATTGATATACAAATAATTATAGACAGCAGAGATAAAGATAAAAATCCAGGCTAGTGTAATTAATAGGATAATTAAACTGCCATTTTGATTAGAAATTTTCATTTCTGAGTGAAGTTCACAACCTCTTACAACAAACAACAGAACGATCTGTTACTGCAAGAAACAGAAGCTGTTCAAGACACTGCTGCTGAGAGTATCCAAATCTTTCCATTGCACTTTCAAAATCTTTAAAATGTCTCGGGCAATACATTGCCAAATAAACCCACATATTAATAGTTGCAAAAAAACTGATAACTTTGCCATCAAAAACATTAAATTTGAAACAAGTAAACACATTCTTAATTTCATGTTTTAGAAGAATGCAAAATTGAGGAATCATTACAAAAAAAAAAAAACACACACACACACACACCTTTAGTTCAACATCACATATTCTTTTCAACAAAAAAAGGTATCGGTATTCTTAGAAAAATGAGATCTTACTCATTA
This sequence comes from Gryllus bimaculatus, assembly GCA_017312745.1. Lineage (NCBI taxonomy): Eukaryota > Metazoa > Arthropoda > Insecta > Orthoptera > Gryllidae > Gryllus > Gryllus bimaculatus. The sequence goes on from BOPP01000011.1 coordinate 4,784,561, forward strand.
TGACTGCTGTGCGCAGCTGACAAAAATTAACCCTTATTGTAACTCCTTCCTTTCATTTATATGTAATTATTCACTGAATATCTGCAATTTAATGTATCTTCATCACCTGTATGATCAAAGAAGGAATAAACTCAACACTGGGAAAAAAAATTACTTCAAAGAGAATATCTGCTGACGAGTCAGACTTGAAGCGATGGTGGATATTGAAATGTGATCGAACTGAAAATAAATAAATACTCAAATAACGCAAACCTTGTAAGGTGATGGTCGGATTCTTTCTCCAAATACAACCTGCCCCAAGTTCTCCACTGGTGACTGTGATTCATCAGTGACACAGAAGTCGAAACTACAACACCATAAGAATAATCAATTAACATAGTTTGTGATTAAAAGTATTGTTAACTCCAAATTGTAACTTACTGATGATATTCATAAGGTATAACAGACTCTTCTGTGTTCAATCTATTCACATACAGAACAACATCAGCCTGAAAGAAAACAATTGCATTAATAAAGCTATTACAGTATGACAATTTCTGTCTTTAGCTAACTAATATCATGGCAGTAGTCAATTACAGTCAACATCGCTAACTTCTAGATTATAATTTAGCTTGCTGTGTATCTACAATGTGGAACTGCACATTAGACAATTGTTTGTTCCAGGATTAATGTACCGCTTATGCAAGAACCTAACACCAAAGGAGAAAAAGATTTTCAAATAAGAAGTACCAAATCCCAAGTGGATCTAATTTTCTTCAGTTTAAACATAAAAAACAAAATCCCTTATTACTTCCTTTGTACAAAAATAACTGGTAGGTAAAGAAGTACGTCAAGTCACAAGCACGCGGAAGTAGTAAAATGTCAATATTTACCTTGCAAGATTGTAACGATTCTTCTACTTTGCAGTAAGTCACTGGGGCTAGGCCCGGTAAATAAAATCCTTGTGATGTCTTCAGTGCAAAGACAACACAAACACATAATACTGTCCAAAACATTTTGGATACTGACATAGGGGTAAACTACTACAAGCCACGAGATGAAAAACTGCTCTACTTAACAACACAAATAATTTTCATAAATAAATAACACTTATCACCAAGGGAATCTTCATCTCTGTTACGAAGAATTACGTGCTTTCGCGCTGACACGTCATGTAGCACTCGCCCAAATGCTCGACGGGCAACGTAAGCCGATGCTCACTTCAATCCGGTCCCCAGTGCTTACAGTGGCCAACCGTGGCGATAAACCGTATCAGAAGAAATAAACACTTTGTTGTTAATCCCTACTTCACGTAAGGAACCAAATCTCAATTTCACAATATGCCTGCATATTCATAACAGGTATTAAACCCTACACAATTTTTTAAATTATTACAAAACTCCTTTTCTTTCGATCTTCGATGTTTTTTGTGGTACGTACTTGAAAAGTGCTTCAAATGTTTCGCAAGATGATAGTGTGTGTGATAAAACGTCATATCAGACGCGCATTCACCACTCACTCATTCGAAACCATTTAAAGTAATTTTTTATAACGTCTTTTTTATTGAAACTTGTTTTTAAATGTATCTAGAAATATGTGTAGATTATTTGGATACTATTAGCACTGGATACTACTGTGAAGATAAGGGAAAAGGAAATGAATTTCAATAGAAAGTACCAACAATAATAAAACATTTCATACAAATAAATATACAATATATTTTTCAAAGAACCGTACATTCGTATGGTAATTACATTCATCGTTCCCGGCCGGCTTGTTCCCCGAACAATTTACACAATTTTAATTTATTGATAACATTTAATCACTTTCGCTGCTTTCTGATAAATGGGCTTCTTTCAATACTGTTCTTTTCTTTTTACGATCTCTCTGCGTTTTATCCAATCCACGAGCTGATTTTCGAAATACTTCAATGGCTTTCATTTTATTCTTTAACAAATTCAATTTGTCTTTCTCCTTTTGCAAAATAAATTCTTTTTCTACGTGTGTCGCAAAAGGCCCACTCATAGGTTTTTTAGAACATCTATTCCCAGGGTTTGTTATTGTGGTTGCATTGCTCGTGCAACCGCTCGGGCCAGGAATCGGCACCGAAGTTCCTGGTCTGCCTTCTGTCTGAATATCCTCGCCCACAACGCTCATGTTATTTTTCTGTTTAATGCTGCGACCCCTTCCTCTATTCGCTCTGAAACTAGAGGCTGGCCCTTGAACCTTTTTTAATGTTGCATGAATTTTCCTCATAGTTTCTGACTTTCCTCTTAGTTTGGGTCCAGATGCTATTTTTATTTTTTTCATGGGCGAAGATTCATCTTCGGAATCGCTCCCTCCTGATGCATCCATTTTTTCAATTGCTTCTTGAACACGTTTACTTAAGTTACCACCTCCTGGAGGCAAGCTTGGTTTTGGTTGAAAATAATTTTCAATCGTAAGCTGCGACTGAAATGGCAAACATTTGGTATACAAATAATTCCATTTTCTTTTCATCAAAATTACTTACGTTTTATTATTACTTAAGTTATACTTGATTCAATACCTACAATTTTAATATTCATTTTCTTCATTATAGGTTGCAAAATTTCATGTGTCTTTGAGGTGGGCCATCCAAATTTTACTCTTGCAAATTCTTTAATAGACTCCACATCTGGAGTTCCCCAACTAAATTTTTCCAGAGATTCATCAACTTTGGGAGATAAATATGCTTCCACAACAGTCACACTAGGAAATTCTAAACCATAAAAAAAGAAGAAAAAAAAAAAAGAAAAAAAAAATTAGTAACATATAGGTAGTTGTCCACACAAAATTTTATTCAATTAATTCTTTTAGGTCATTTTTGAAGCCAAATAATTTTGATATTTTGAGTTTTACATATTGGATTGTTTCAAAGAAGTGGGTCTGACATACAATATAATTACAATCAGCATTCATTACTTCATGTTTAGTGACATGTGAAACATTTACAGGCACTCACTACTAGCAATGCAATTATACTTCTTAAGCTAATAAGTATTATGATTTCAACAATTATCAAAAATATTTCTTTTCAATTTTTAAACAGAAAATACAATATACTGTTTTATGGTAAATAAATGCAATCTGTTAAAAAAATGTCTCTTGACATACATAGAAAAAAAAATTATTTTTTACCATTTCTTGAAATAATGTCTGTTTCACCTCGCACATTCAAGTTAACTGCTTTGGGCTCTACCTCTCATTCAAGAGCATGACAAAAAAAATTGTGGTCTCTGAATTCTGTAGAGATATTGCCTTCCTGTATCACGTCATTTTCCAAAAGACAATTGTTTTGATAATCACCAAAAATGTACCAATTCATGCACCAAAGACAAAAAACAACTATATTTTGAAACTAAAAAGGATGTAAAAAAAAATAATCATAAAAGGGTTTGCTGATGAAATAATAGAATAAAAGCCCAGCAACAAAAATGTTAAATGGTATATTCTAGTCAAACACATTATTATAGTAGTATTTTATTTTTTCAAACTAGTTGCACTACAACGTTGATTGGTGCTTATCTTGTCTTTCCTCTGAGCATACCTTTTGAAATATACTTTGGTAGAGCCCAGATTTGTAAGCAAATACATACAAATTGTATACAAATGACAGTGTTTCAATGCATGGATAATTGTGTGAAATTAAAAAATTAAATTTTCAAAAAATATTTTTCTACCAGTAATTCTTTTCTTAGTTTTAAAGAGGCTGCTTCAATGGTCACAATTCAAATTTTTATAGAAATATTTTGCACTGCATTTGACTACTAAATATTTATTTCCTTAATTTATACTGCATATTTTAAAGATTTATCGTGCATATTAAAAGAAATATTTTAGGCACTTTACTGCATAGAAATACTAGCTCCAGTTATAAATTATCTATCGAAACATAGAAGGCTATTCAAATTAAATTAAGGAAAGTCTGGTGTAATGAAGTTAATCTAGAGTTCAAAAGGTAGAGCACGTTCTTCTTGTTGAGCTGCTCTTCATATGCATTTTATGTGAGCAGATAATTTTAAGCAAATTTATAATCTCTACAATCAAATCATTATATTTATCCTCACATCATATATAAATCAAGTCATACATTATAATCTAGCCAATTAATGAATAAATAATAGAAATAAAAACTATAAAATCTCTTATTCAACATGTAGTTTTTTCAACTACACAATAAATAATACATGTGTGTGCAGAGCATTCACTAAAGTTAACATAAAATTATTTACGGACTACTTGCTGAAGGAACCATGCATCAAGGAATCATCACATTTTATAACACTATTGACAGAAATGAAAAATATAATGTATTTTGTCAAAGCTTTCATTTCACTTTATCACATGCTTTCCTCTCAAAAAAAGAAAATTAAACATTATACAGAAAAAATAATACTGGATCACACAAGGAATTAGAACATTGTGTAAAAACAAATGTACACTTTACTATATTTCTAAACATCATAATATATCATCTGGTTTCCATGTCTACTTCTGAGAAGGCAAAATAATTTTAAGGAAAGTAATAGTTCAGGCAAAGATAATGAAAAATAATCAGGATAATTTTGGAATTTTGAACGCTAGTAACAAAACTAAAGCAATGTGGAATATTGAACAGTCAGTAAACTAAAAAATTAATATTCACCTGGTTTAGATAAATTTTCTGGATTATTTATTGAAAACTTGTGTACCTGCCTTTATACACCTGTTAACTCACATTTTCAATGCTTCTTTTTGCACAGGAATATTTCCAGATATTTTCAAAATAGCAAAAATTAGGCCACTTTTTAAAAAGGGGAACAAAAATGAAATTCAAAATTACCGGCAAATTTCTCTTTTGTGAGATCTCTTAAAAATATTAGAGAGGCTTTTCTATATGTGAATGGAAACTTTTCTCAGGAAAAATGAAGCATTTTAAGACTCACAACATGGTTTTAGAAAATCAAAATCTACGGAAACTGCCATTTTTTCAAGATTTTGCTTCATCAATGGACCAAAATGGAGCACCCATTGGAATATTTTTATATCTTTCAAAAGCTTTTGATGTTATTGTCCATAACATCTTACTATCAAAATTACCTTCTTATGGAACCCGTGATATCACCCTAAATTGGATAATCTCTACCATTGGATCTCTGGATCAGGTTTTTGTCCAGTTTCCTTGATACATTGATCAAATGCTGAGATGGCCCCTTGTTTTACTTCTGGATGTAAATGTAGCTTCACTATGCGCACGTTTTGTTGAACTTTCCTTTTGCTTGGAGTGGTCAGAGTAAACGAGTAGAGGGAAGGGCAAGTTACTATTTTGTTATCAATGCAGAAAAATCAAATCTGTAGTACATTTTACCGTTGCAAATAAGTTTTCTATAACTCGGGAATGAAAAAGTCTAATCTGTTATCAAATGTTGCTAATCTCGCACTTTTTTAAATTTTATTTTTATTTATTTATTTATCTTCAGCTTTTACTCATCTTCCAACTATTTATAGTTTAAATGATAGGATGGGATTCTGGAACTCAAGACAACTTGTGCAGATGTTCTTCTCCTCCACACATCACATACAGTTTTTTACTGTTTTTTTGACTGAATAAATCTAAATCTAACTAATTTAAACATTTACATCATTGATAAGCAACCAAAATGAGTATATTTATTGGTTAATTATAAAAAAATGTTAATAATAAAAACAACATATTTATATTTTAATCAATCAATTACACTTTCAATCATACCAAAATTCAGTAAATATTCAATTATACAATTGAATATAAAAGATTAAGATAAGTAAATTAATAATTCTAATAGGCTTGGAAAGGAACAACTCTAAAAGCTCCATTGATATTATTTACTACATTCAGAACTGTAAATATCTACCACATTCTTATTTCCATTAAACTGTAGCCTAATAGTAACATCAAACTTATGTACTAAACTTATGAACAACATATCATTTTCTAGAAAATTGTTAAGTCAAAAAGAGGTATAACCTTTTTGAGGGCTTATGGTCAGGTGCCTATGCAAATAATTGCACTAGTTGCACATAATGAGCCTAAAAGTTGGAAATGTACGCATATTCAACATCTGCTTCTTTCAGAAAGAGTTATGTGTTCAACAGTATTCATTGAATCCAAAAGCTGACAAAGGTGACATTGTATGTGAAGCAAAGATACAATCAGATTGTTTTAGAAAAGAAGAAGCTGAAAGTGTCAAGAAAAGGTATATGTCTAAATAAATAAGGTTGTGCTAAAAGAGGACATACTTTCTTGTATTATTTGTAATGGCTAAGCAATATTATACAACTTGAATCTTCAAAAGTGTTTTGAAAGATACATTTTTTTTCCATGTCAAGATTCAAACTCAGGTTTTTAAGGTATAGCATGCCATTCACTTGACTGCAACTTGACAAGCCTTTTAGCTAAACTCAACTTTTCTGATTCTTTAAAAGAAAGTTCGTATCCCCTCACCATTTTCAAAATTTCAGAGATTTTCAAGGGCATTATTTCAGGATATACTTTTCAAAAACAGTTTTCATCAACCAAAAAACGCAACTAAAATCAATACATAATAAAAAACAAATTAAAATCAATAATAAAACTTGCAAGGGTTTTTTTTTGTTGCAATTTTTGCAAATACAAAGTCTATTGAAAATGGGACCTGCACCATTTCTTAAAAAGAGTAGCTGTGTGAAGACACTGGAAAATTTTGAACTTTTGCAATTCTCAATGATCTAGAGAGAGACATTTTCTTTTATATGAAGGACCCAAAAAATGTGTATTCTGAATACACTGCGAGTTAGAGGAAGTAATTTATCAAATATAAGAACTACAATTATTCACTTTTGCAGTATCAAAGGCCAACAATATGAATTTTTCTTCTGAAATACTGCTGTTTTTCATTGCAACATTTCAGAACTTTTTCCATACTTAATAAATAGTATAAAAGAAAGTAAAATTACAAAAGAAGTTTGAGTTAAATGAGGTAAAATGTAAATAAATTATTCTTGTGAACTGCAGATGTATCTATTGTTGACACAAATCTAACTGATTCTTCATTTGAAGTATTTACTGTATATGATTGTATAAATTAAAAAGGTCTTTAGGGAATGCAATCTACAAATGTTATCACCAATGAGTGGTCCTTTCAAGGTCCTTTCCTGAAGGCAAAATACTGTACCTGTACAGGACATCCCAGAAATATCATTCAGCAAATAACAAATAATAAACTTTTTTTTAAAGATGTTTTGAAAAATTTTGCTGTTTTTTTAAACTGTCTCTCTGTGTAAACCATCTAGCCAAATACATTTATTATATGTGATTGTGATTGATATGACAGACAATATTCTGCTTTTAATGTTCCCATTTTTAAAGTAATAAAGAATTATTTAAAAGTTCTAAAAGAATTCAAAATTGCCATTTTTTTCTTTTTTATCAACTGTGATTCCCAGAAAGTATTAGGAACAGAAAAAAGCACACATCCCTAAATAACCTAAGCTTTAGAAAGTCTTGTGAAACTTGGAGATAATGGTCCAGAAGTTATTATTGACAATTGATTTGTTTTGTAAGATTTAATGATATGATTCAGCAATTGAAAAAATTATTTTTTACAGCCAACAATTGAAGACTATGTTTTGTCTCATTTTTCAGTCTCAAAACATTGGCTTTACCAAGTAATTTTATCAATTGCTGATTGATGTCAATAAATCTTTAAAAATAAACTGACTATCACTAATGACTCCTGGACCATTCTCCCTAAGTGAAAATGAAATAGACAGTCTGGGAAATTAACTCAAGTTTTATGAAAACAGATTAATGTATCATATTACATAAGACAAAAGCTGTAATGTATAAAAGTCTAGGGACATTTTTCAGAGGTTTATTAGAATTAATTTTTGAACAATACTTACAAAATATCTTTCTTAAAGTTAGTTATGTTTTTGTGTATTTTCATACCTGTAGTCAATTCCAAATCTTTAAGTTTGTTACGCAATTTTGCTTTGTCCCGTCGTCCCATTGTGCCTGAAGTATACCATTCACGAAACCTTCGCAGGCCTTCGACCAATTCATCAGGAGGGCCTTGCTTAGACCTGGCAGGAAATGCTGCTAGGATTTCCAAAGCTGTTACAGGGCCTACACCAGGTACACCAGTGGTGTAATCACTTCCAACCAGGAGAGCCAATAATACCAACTGAGATCTTGTGAGCTCTGTAGGCAATAAAAAATTAATAAATTGCATTTTTAAATTATAAACTTTGTTGTAATCTACCACATTGAAAATTGAAAACAGAAAGTGGTACTGTGACCTTCATCATAAAGCAACCAGACCTTCTAATAAATGTATAAGGATAACAATTCAATTAGATCTTGAGACATTGAAGAGATATAATTTGAACTATTAGTTTTTCTGACACTCCTCTAAGAGTTTCGTGTTTTTGATTTCAAATCATTGTCGTTCTTGAACCACTGCAATAAATTTCAGCTAGGCAGCAGCTATGAGTGCACCTTTATTATAGAAGTTTAGTAATGAATTTCCCCATATTTTTGAATCAACAAGATGGCTCAACTTCTAAGGCGGAATCTGGATGAAAATAAAATAAGATAATAAAAAACCAAGGGATGCACGATACTGAAAATTGTATTTGCATTAGCCTTGTGAAGTGCAGACTCTGGATATTGTAATGACTTGGAGGAGATGTTACATTCAGGTGCTAATTATTTCACATAGTTTGACATTAATATATTAAGGTATTTATAAACAGTGGCATTACACAAGATGGGTTGCTTGGTGTCACCCAAGAACTAAAGAATATGACAATATTTGGTACTCTTAATTTAAAAGTGGTGCCATTTGCCCTGTTTCACCACCTGGGGCTTGTGGATTGATGGGGTGGGAAGTGGGTCAGTGGGGATTATCCCATTATTCCAGCTCCCATTCTTTGCACTAAAGTGACAATATTGCATGGTTTTTGGTACAAAACTGTGGTACAACTACTAGCATTGACTTTAAAAATACAGTAAATCTGTCTAAGTCGGAATCAATTGGGACAAAAAGAAGTTCCGGTTTAGGGAGGTTTCTGTTTTATGCAGTTGTCCATTTTATGACACTAGTTATGTTGATATTTCCATTCTGAAACTAGAAAATTAATGTAAGTTCAGAAATAGTTAATGTATAGTAAAATGTACATGATTTTATTGTGGATTTTAAAATAGATTTACATATGATGTATTTAAGGAAGAAATCAATAAATTAATATTAAACAATCATTGTCAGTTTCTGAGTTTCTTTTGCTTCCATAAGTTTAACCTTTCCATCTAATGTTAGAGAATGTTAGAGTTTTATGGTTTTCACATTGTTAAACTGTTTATAAGACTCATAAAAATACATACCACCTCACTGCCTAATGGCTGCAATCGGACTGCTTGCTGACTCTTTTCTGATAGCCTCGCATGGCCTTAAGCAATGCGACTCTGGCCGAGGGGTTACGGTTCTGAACGTGGGGAAGGAAGAGGCATGGATGGAAGCAATGCCCACACACCTCCCCACGCTCAGAGAGGAGGGGGAGGGAATTCCCCTGCGGCCTAAGCCTTGAGAGGCAAGTGACCCCGAGGTAGAGTTCTACGCTGTCAGCTGAAGCCCCTCTCCTTCATAGACAATGTAGTTGTGTTGTTTACTCTTTATATTGAGTCTGAGATTTAATGTTTTTCCTAACACGCTCACCCTTTCACGAGTCAATGCTTTCGAGGAAGACTAACCTCTCCAACATCACACTGTCCATGAAAAAGCCAGATTACTTCAATAATGCAAGGCAAATTTGGATAATTCAAGTTGTTTGTTCCTGTTCTTTCTTCAAAAATTTCTCTCCAAGAAATGGTCAACTTTCTTGTCTAATGCTGTCAACATTTGCTTCAACTATAGATCTTCTTGAAGAAGGTGCCATTCACTGACTGTGATATTTTTGTTCACATCTTTAATACGAAAATGTTAGAAATCTTTATAAGATTTGCAATACTGAAAATAGTGATATTTGTTGATTGAAGACATCTGAATATCTTTCAGAATTTTCCTAACAAAAGAGTTTTGTCAAGTAAATTATTTCCAACTAATTAAATGCTGCTGTGTGTCTTTGTCGTAAAACAACTGTTCTCCCTCAGTTATCTTACTTAGTAATAAATAGTCTTTCACTTGGTGAGGGAGTGTCATAAATTTTGTGATCAACCTCAAGTTCTCACTCTTAGAGAGATCTTCAGAATATTTGTCGAAATCACTGAGAACATCTGATTTACATGTCCAACGAAAGCAATGGTAGTTTTGAAGCTCCTCATAAAAAACATGAATGAGAGGTTCAGGTTCTAAAAGAGGTTTGAAAAAGAACCGAAAATAACTGCACTGCTAATTATGAATTAACCTTCTACAAGTATTTTTTTTCCTTAGTAGATCCCCAAATTCCTTGTATTAATTTTGTAACATGCTGATCTGCTTTGCACAAAAATTAAATAAAACATTTCTTAAGAAGGAGCCATCGTTTAGCAATACATTTTGCAACAATTTACGGTGTAAACACTGAAGTTAAAAGTATTTTATGAAGTATGTATATACTATATAAGTATGAAAAGGGGCATATTCAATTACTCTCGAATAAGGTGGAAATCTTTTCATTTAGCTGGTCAGTTATGAAGAAAGTAGTACAATTTAAACAAAGTTTATGAACATCTACACCAAAATGTACTATAACCTTCACAAATCCGTTACATACAATTTATTAATTACACAAGCATATAGCAAGACCTGATAATTGTCCATTTTTTCTTTCAGCTTTGATGCATTCACTGAGATCATAGAGTATGTAATTACTATTATTTGTGCCATGAGCATCCAAACTCCACATCTTTGTTAGGGAAAGATTAGCATTTTCTACTGCTACCACAATGTTACCATAGATCTTTTGTGTCCCTAAAAAAAATAATTTTGCAGGTGATAAACTTTTTTCTTGTGTGATCTTGACCCAAATCTGATGCACTCTTGAAGTTGTTTTTCCACATTCACATTTTTTAATGTAATCTTTAGTATATTCTTTGAAAAACAGTAATATTTGTTAAGTTGTAATGTTAGAAAATGAGGGTTGAAAGGGGAAGCATTAAATAAAAGAATAATACAGTGTTAGCTGGCCAAAGATAAGTTAATAGCGTGTTGACTGTTTTACATTAACTTGGGCTTTAAATACCAATTCAATGTTTTAATCATCCACAAAACTATGGTCACAATTGATGGAAAAAACAAAGAGCAAAACTTTTTGGAGACTTTTGACACACATTTGTAAATAAAATTTTGTGTCTACTTTATAATATAATTTTGAAAATTTTATGCTAGTTTGAATGATAATTGAAAAACAAATCAATTTTACGTTCATTAATCCATACATGATATAAACAAAAATTTTATTTGTTTATAAACAGATTTACTTACCTTTAGTAGCATACACAGAGATTCTATTAGTTCATTTTAATCTAAATTTGTATTAAAAAATTGAGTTTTAGTATAAAAAATGAGAATAGTGAGTACATGAGGAAAATAAATCAAATGTATTGGAGACCAAATAATTCATATATCACAAATCGGAATCATCTGTAATCTGAACACCTCAAGGTGCAAAAATGTTTCTATACACAAGTTTTTGCCACTGTTATCAATGGCTCTGTACTTCAAATATACTCCATTGTAAAAATGTATAATTGTATTTTCTTATTACATCAATGTATTTGAAATTACTTTAGAATTAATATTTTTATTTTTACCCTTTTAAATTGTCAAAATTTCCTTCAAACTTCTAAAAACATGCTTGTTCAAAAATCTGAACTATCTATGGCCCAATTAGTTCAAATTTTGACACCCTACTGAAGAGGGAAAAGCAAGTCGCTGGGAGGTCTGTAGTTTTTTCAATAAATTTCAATATCCATTTTTTCAGTAAATTTCAATATCACATCATATGCTATTATTGTAGTTCATTGCCATTGATTATAAACAAGTTTTTCTTATTTTAGAGTAACAGATTAATTGAAAGACTCTTTACCATATACTGTGTTAATGAAAGTTAAAATGTTCATGAAATTTTTTAAGTGAACCATTTCAGAAATATTACTAAATTAATTTACACTTTCAAACATGTGTACTTACTGAAAGACTGTAGGATATCTATATCTCTAAATTGTAAAACGTGTTTCTTCTGATCAAAAAAATTTTTATAAACTTTTTGACCTCCAAAAAGCCAAATATCACTGTCATCAGTGATTGTTCCATCTGTAAGAGACAAACGGTCCAAAAAGGCACATTGGGCTTCTGCCTCCATTGGAGCCAGAACATAGGGTACTCCAAATAGCTGTAACAGCTCCTGCAATGAAAAACATACACAAATAGAAAGGCTTAGGAGTTGAAAGTATCTAATAAAATAGTAAAACAAGACAACTAAAACTCATAGAGCCAGGAGGCTGAGAACATTTCAGTCACAAAACTCTAATAGCAGTGATTCAAAAGCAAGCACCTAATTGTAAGTAGAAATTGAAAAAAAGATTAGGATTTACTGTGGTTTAGTTATTCGCAATAGAATACACCAATTAAAAAGCCTTCTTGGACAGAATTTAAAATAATTGAAAATTGCTAGTCAGTACATTGTTGTGAATTGGTAAAATTAACTTTCCAACTCACCTGAGCTTCTTGTGTCATTTGTTCAGTAATAGAGGCTGCAAGACGTTCTTCTCTTGCTTGTTCCCTTCGTAAACGGTTACCTTCTTGTTGTAGAGAATCCTAAAACCAAGGACAACTAAACATTGTACAGAGGTATTTTTAAAGGATAGAATTGTGAACATTCCCATTTTATGATTACTACCTTAATAGCTAAAATAAATAGATAGTAATAATAAATACAAACAATAAATTTTCTTTTATTAGAGATTAACTTAGTGAAACAATGTACTAAATAATTACAGTGTACTAAATTACTGCAATTAAATAGATTAAATAAAAAAATAATACATACAAATTTTCATGAACAATAAATAAAGGATTTTAGTTTGATTCTGCTTTTCATTTTGTTTCTGTTTAATATATAGGCACAGAAAGCTTTTGTACACAGTTTCTAGAAACTAATAACAATTTTGATTTTCACACTTCTTTAGATATTAAACAAAACATTTTGTTTATTTACCAAATATTCTACAAAAATTAAACACAGAGGTGAATGAAAATCACAGGGTGAATACATTATTTCAAAACTATTTGTTTTGAATTAAAAGAAGCAAAATAATAACTTCAAAAAATATGTTGGGGTTAAAACTAGATGAGAACTCTTTATCTTTCTCTTACCTGAAGTTCCTCCAGTTGTTCAGTAGAAAGTTTCACAGGTTCCCTTTTAGATGTGTTATAATTACTTTCTTCTGAAACTTCTAGTGACTCGGAAATTTCTTCTGCTATTTCAGAGCCACTATCAGTCATTACCATTACATTCTCAGAATCTGAGGTAGGAGAATGTGGTACAGCAGTTTCTTCAACATCAGCATTTTTTAATATATTTTTGAAATGTTCATTTTGTTGCACAGAATTCTGAGGTGTTTTTATTGAAGGAGTTTTAGAAAGTAAAGAGGAATTTATTTCATTTGTAAGAACATTATCTGCTGTCATCACAGTTTTAGTAATGTTCGGCTGGATATTTGCAAGTGGTTTGGAACACTCTTCAAAGACATCAGCAAATATGTCTTCTTCAATGTCTTTCATACTTGCCTTAATCACAACTTCCAAAGGAGCTACTTTTGGTTGTGTTTTCTGAGACTCTTTGAATTTAGCGGCTGACTGATCTAATTCCTTTACTTCAATGAAGTCTTCATCACTGCTGCAACTATGCTTTTCTTCCGTATATTTTCCATTTTTGTAATTTTCTGATGATTGGAGAGAAATATTTATAAAAGAATTACAAGTAACTTGGGAAATTTGATCTGAAGATACTTTCTTCATTTCCTTACACTTTTCCTCCAGATATACTTTGGGAGAAATGATAAGGTCTGAATCAGAAACAGAAGTTACATCTCCTTGATCAGATATTCCTTTCTCATTGGATAGTTTGTCAAGATACTCTACAGACGAGTCTGGGGAATGCTGGTGCACCTTTTTATCTTCTTCTATTCTACTTCCTTTGGCTTCCTTCTCATCATCATTATAATCTCTTTGTTTAATATCAACTTCCATTACATTTTCCTTTACATCACAATTCAATTTTTGACATTTTGAAACATTTCTGGAAGAATAATTGGAACTCAAAATATTTTCATTTTGGTTGTTGGTTTGGTCAGATTTTTTCGCAGAATAATCACTAACTACATCCGCACTTGTCACAGGCACATTTAATTCAGAACACGAAGAAGTACTGGGAGTGACAGATTGACTATCTAAGGACAAATCACTTTTACCTTTAGAGTTAGATAACTCTACAATATTGCTGAAACAGACTTTGCTTGTTGATGGTTCATCTAAAGAAGTGGATTTATTTGCAGATGAATGATCTTTGATAACAGTAAATATCTCCTCTTGAGTCAGTCCGCTGTTTTCAAATATAAAATTATGAGCTGCCTTCAGTTGTTTGGTAACAATGTCATCAGAATCAATCTTTGACATTTTTGTATAATCAAATTCAGGTAATAGTTCTGGAATTTCTTCATCAGAATAATATTCTTCAAAGAATCCTTCAGCAATATTCTCAGCTTTGGGTACAGTGGCTTCATCAACCACTGAAGTGTCCTCCTCCACAGAATCTGAGAATTTAGTCTCTGATGCATTTTCTTCAATTTTGGAAGATGTTATATTTGCTTTACCTAAAACAAATTTGATTCATTATTTTATTTTGAGTTCTTATTACAAACCCATTAGCACATATTTTCAATATGGTAAGATAGCATTCTCGTCCTCAATTTAATAAGATAATAATATCCATTAGCAATCTTCCAATGGATTTGGAAATATTTGTTAGATAACTGGGATTTTCTCTGGCTGTTGAATTAGCAGACGCCAGACCAGTGGCTTTAACATCCTTCAACCATATCTCCAAGATTCCCAAGCGGTCATTAAACCTTTTCATAAAAATTTTCATACAAATGGCACCAAACAAGTTGTTGTGAACTATAGATCAATACCACTCCTCTCAGGATTTTCAAAAATATATGAAAAGCTATTGAAGAGAAGGTTGAAAAGTTACCTGTAATATTAACACTGATACGCAACATGGATCTAAGGAAAAACTGATCCATGATTTATTTAGCTTTGTACATGAAGTCCTCATGGCATTAGAGAAAACAAGACATTTAACCTGTTAGTCTACAAGACCTGTTACTCTCTTTCTAGATATGTCGAAAGCTTGACATATCAAAGAAGAGAACAAATCACAGAAATATTTGTCAATCTATTACAGAATTCTGGCATCAAAACTAGAAGGTTAGGAATTAGGGGAATGGCCCACTATTGGATCTAATTATATCTATGAGATAGAAAGAAAATAGTTGTGTTATGTTGCCCCCCATTCCCTCCCCACAGACATACAAAAACACTTGGAACCAAAAGCTATGACCTATAAGATCCTGACAGGATCTAGATTAGGTTCTATTGTATTTCTTATGTCGGTCAGTAACTTCCCATCAATAATGGAAAACAATAAGACAGTTGTTTTTGCTGTTGCCACAAATACAATATTTAAAGGAAAAACAACCAAAGCTCTACAAGACAAAATCAATTGAGTTGTTGAGGAACTAATTCAATGGATTCGTCAAAATAAATTAATCACAAACACAGACAATGCAATTGCTATTCCCACTCAATCCGATACACACCAAACTTGACATAAGAATGCAGCAGCATCACACATGTGCAAATTTCTCTGAATCAATATGCAATCCAATCTGAAGTGGAACTCACTCCTAGAAAATATTAATTCAAAATTGAGCAAACTCAATAATACTCTTAGAATAATGACAAGGAACAGTATCATTGGCTCACTTCAAACAGGGTGCTTCGCAAATATTCGCTCAAATCTCAGATACGGAATAATAATCTGGAACCAACCACCAGAGGAAAAGCAAACCTTTCCAAAAAATGAAGAATCTGGATGATAAAAAATACAAAAAGACCAGACTCCAATACAAAAAATTTAAACTTAATATCCTTCTACATATTTAACACTTCTACTCATACTACAAAAGACAATCATTTAAGCTTTGTGCCAACCATTGTACACCAGCTCATTATATCAAAAAAGTACATGAATACAATTCTTAAACAAATTACTAAAACAACGAATAGATATTACAGGATTACACAGCATAAAGAATAAATCCCAGCAGTAACTTTTCTACGTTTATGAATTTTTCAATGAGATACGTGCAAACTGATTTTACAGATGCTGCAGTATGATTTGGTATACAAAAGCAAACCTGGCCAAAATCCTTCTTCCTCCTCCTGAATCTCTTCATACCTACTTAAGATAAACGTGATGACTATCTATTAGACTTGTCATCACTAAAATTGTTATTATTCTTATTATTGTTATTGTTACCATATCTGATTCTTATATTGTGTTTTTACATATGTAGTAATATGGGCTACATCTTGAGTATAACCAATTCCTATTTCAAGTATAAAGAAAAACATAAATTACATGGGAAGCAAGGGGGACAAAATCCATTATATATACTATATTATAGTGAATGAGGGAATATTTGATAAAGTAAAGAATACAAAAGTTTTCAGGAGAAGGAAACTGGATACCAACCGCTACCCAGTGAAAACTAAACTGAAATTTAACAGACAAGACATTAAAAAGAAAACAGGAAAAATTAAAGCAACACAAAAGCTGTAAACCTATATATTAGAAGACAGCATTGGATACCTGTACCAAGGCTGCCTTTGAGAGAAGCCATAAAGAATAGACAAACAAAACATGGAAGGATTCTGGTCAACTCTAAAACAAGTAATCAAAGAAACAGCTGAAGAAACATTAGGATACCAAATACCCAAAAAACAAAAATGGGTAATGAGTGATCATGAGGAAGAGGAAAGCATACCAAAAATATCTGCAGTTACACACCACAAAAGATAACAAAGAATATAAGAGATGTAGAGCAGAAACAAGAAGATAAACATGGCAAATTGACAGATGACTGACAGAAATTTGTGACATTGATAGAAAGAGACATCACAAGCCCCCAAAGAATGGGTTTTAAAATCATAAAAAGGCTCAGAGTAGAGACAAGAGACAGTGGCTGCAGAGATCTCATTCCTGAAGAGAAATGGATAGAGCCCTATGAGAAGTTAAGGAGTAAGCCAAAACCAGGTACAACAGACCCCAGGATGAGTAACACAGTAATTGAGATTCAAGAAATATTGTCACAGATATCCAAATATGAGATGGAAAAGATGCTAATAAAAGTAAAAATAGGAAAATCCCACGAGCAGATGAAATCTCTGTGCAATTAATAAATTACGGTGGGGAAGAACTCAAGGACAACATGATAGTACTCTTCAATAAAGTCTGGGAAGAAAATTCAGCCCCAAAAGAATGGCAGACAGGTGTCATAAATTTGTACATGACAGGAGCAAAAAAAATTGTAAGAATTGTAGGGGGATAACATAACTATCAACAGCATCAAAACTTTTTGCCAACATACTAAGAAACAGAATGAACGAATACAGTGAAACATTACTGGGAGAATAACATAATGGATTCAGAGGAGGAAGCAGTGCAATAGCTGCAATATTTATGATTCATTACAAAACAATCCTTGACAGATTGCAATGAAGTGAATTTACCAATTTACCTATTACTCATAGACTTTGAGAAAGCATATGATAGAGTAGACTGTGAATTAATGTGGCAAATACTAGTAGAGGACATACCTATAGAAATTAGAAAAGGAAACCAAGGCCTCTACACTGATGAAGGAAAAGGCATTAGGGCAAAGGGATGTGGGAAGGCCACAAAAGAAACGGCAATATCAGGAACAGCTGGAGATGGAAGCTTCCTGGGAAATTGGTCAGGCAACAGACCTAGCAACCTGCAGTTAATAATGATGATGATGATGATGACACATAGTAATATAATAACCAATCTAACTTATAATACACAATTGTAATTATAAATTGACTCAATAATAATAATAATAATAATAATAATAATAATAATAATAATAATAATGGTGATGATAATAATAATAAAGTTCAGCAAGGGGAAAACCATTCATCATGTCTCAGTTTGTTCAATTCTAACAAAGATCAAATACTTGAAAAAACAAGATTGTGTGTAGTTACTTCCACTGTCAGATCTGTAACCCCCTCAAAGTTCCAAACATATACTCCAAGTGGTACAAATACTCACCAAAACTGGAGGTATACAATTTACATGACCAACCAATTTGAACTAATAGCATGATAGCGGCAAACAAAGTCGATATTGTTATCCTGGTTTTGAAGAAAAACACATTTCTACTTATATATTTTGCTGCGCCATGTGATCAATTCTTCATAGCCAAGGAGGCAGAGAAATATAAATACAAAAGTTTGGAAATCATGATCAGCTGAATGTGGAGCATGAATGCATAGGTAATTCCTCATGGTTATCGGAGCTCTGAGATTTGTTTAGAAAAATTTGCATACGAACTTGGCTAAACTAAATTCCAGGTCATTCAAAAGACTGGGAAGTGCAAGACATTGCTTTTGTTGGGAACAACTCACATTTTACGCAAAGTATTGTAACGTACCAACAGGTCTAGATCTGCTCCTTAGAAAGATGGTTGCAACCCGAAGTAGATTTTAAATTCAACTGATTCTCCTGAAGTCATGAATTAGAGTAATAATAATAATAATAATAATAATAATAATAATAATAATAACAATAACAATAAAATAACAAGAAAAGGACATACAAATTAGAGAGAATGCTATGGACATCAAAGTTGTAGTCGTTAGAATTACTGAAATGGGGGAACAAAGAAAATTAACAAACAAGTATGCAGTTAGGTAAATTTAGAAAACTTCCAAGAGCTCTCAATAATGTTTATCAATACGGCATGATTAGGGCACGATTTACCCTCATGGAGGCTCTAGAGTGATCTTTAAAACGAGCCTTTATACTATACATTCTTCATTATTGAATCTGGAGCTACAATACAAATCTGACTATAATACATTCCTTCATTACTGAATCCTGATTTATACTTAAGGACAGGAATCTAAATTTGATTTTCTATTGAGAAAATGATGACAAACAATATTTGTTAACACTTTCAGTCCTACACCTTAAGATGGCTCAGGATACCCTTTTTTTATTTACCATGTGAGCAAGTCTCATTAAATATTCTGGACCAATATTTTTTCCCTAGTTAAGTAGGTTTCAAAGTTTTATTTGCCATTAATTTCATTCACCTAACTCTAATTTACTTCTTGGTAAAAATGCCTCAAAATGGCCAAGATTCACTGGAAATAACAAGGTGTCAAAGGCTTAGGACTGAAGTGTTAATAACATTTTTAATGTGACTTGTACTTCTCGAGGAAAACTTTAATGTAATAGTATTAACTAATTTATACTATAGACAATTGTCAGCAGTAAAAAGATAAGCCACACACACAACGATTATTGCAGGTACCTATGTAAGCATGATGTATTTATGTATGTATGTATGTGTGTATGTATGTAGGTGGTATGTGTGTTGATTATGTGTGTAAGATGATGTATGTATTGTATGTATGTATGTTATGTATGTTTAGTGTATGTATGTATGTGTGTATGTATGTATGTATGCTATGTATGTATGTATGTATGTTGTATGTATGTATTATGTATGTGTGTATGATGTATGTATGTATGTAGTAATGTATGTATGTATGTATGTATGGTATGTAGTGTAATGTATGTAATGTAGTATGTATGTATGTATGTATGTATGTATGTATGTAACTGCTTATATGTATGTATGTATGTATGAATGTATGTAATGTATGCTATGTTATGTAATGTATGTATGTATGTATGTATGTATGTATGATATGTAGTATGTAATGTTGTATGTATGTATGGTTATGTATGTATGTATGTATGTAATGTATGTATGTATGTTGTATGTATGTATGTATGATAATGTATGTAATGTATGTATTGTATGTATGTATGTATGTATGTATGTATGTATGTATGATGTATGTATGTATGTAATGTATGTATGTATGTATGTATATGTATGTATGTATGTATGTATGTATGTATGTATGCTATGTATGTATGTATGTATGTATGTATGTATGTAATGTATGTATGTATGTACATGTATGTATGTATGTATGTATTATGATACATATGTCATTGGCTATTAGTAATGTAATGTAATATTCTATTATTGATGTATGTATGTATGGTATGTATGTTATGTATGTATGTATGTATGTATGTAGTATGTAATGTATGTATGTAAGTATGTTAATGTATGTATGTATGTATGTTAAGTTAGTATGTATGTAGTATGTATGTATGTATGTATGTATGTAGTATGTATGTATGTATGTATGTATGTATGTATGTATGTATGTATGTTATGTATGTATGTATGATGTAATGTATGTATGTATGTATGTATGTATGATTATGTATGTATGTATGTATGTATGTATGTATGTATGTATGTATGTATGTATGTATGTACTTTGGTGCAAAGACACACACTATAATCTTGCCCAACGAGGAATTGAACCAGCTGTCGCGTCATGGAAAGTCAGCACACTGACCACTGGGTTACCGTTTTACAGTTAAAAAAAAAAAACAGATCTAAACTACAGGATCTATGTTGAGAACCACAGCTGGCCATCATTCTCTCCAAAATTAATAATCTAAGGAATGGTAACATATTATTCCCTCTATAAGAAACAATAGAAGTCAAACTTTGAAAGAGTATTCCTGCTGGAGAGGGAATTACCCCCCGGGGTATGTCAATTACATTTCAGGTGAAAATCAGCAGTATGCAGATTATGGCATACTTGAATTATCGGGCTCATAATCCTCAAAACACATTAACTACAATCCATTTTACCATCACACATAACTCAGAAACAATGTGTCCTAGATCCTTAATACTAATCTTTTTGTTTCCCAGCATTGGACACAAATTGTTTTCTATATCATTCATTTACAAAATGAGACCTTTGGGGACATTCTATTCTATTTTCTTATGGTTCCGTCAGTCCATACTTTTATCATGTTTTGGTGTTTTCTGCTCTCCTGGGTTCTGTGACTATCCAGAACTTCTCATTTTATTTGGTATGGGAGGCACAGCACAACTCTCTGCTGTAACATTTATAAAATTATCTTATGGTTGCAACTTAAGTGGAAAATTTGAATTTTCAGGTTAATTTCCAGATTAACAAGAGCAGGAAGCAATGAACATGTGAGGAATATCTGGGTGAATATTGGAGGGAATATCTGAGAGAAAATTTTCGAGAACTTTAAGGGAAACGTTTGGGGAACATTTGGTGCTACACTTACACTATTTGCGACCGTATAAGGCTTTCCTATTGGGTTAATAGTTCAAACATCTGAGGGGCCTCTCTTTTGCACTCTTTGTTGTAAAACTACAATAATTCTTGCTTTTGCCACGAGTACACTCACAAAGGAGGCAAGTCACTTTTAGACGTTTGTGCTTGACAGATCAGCACACACGTGCATACTGTGTCACTTTAACCGCAGCTGCAGATGCCTCTCTCAGCCCCTCCCCTCGCACAGGGCTCTAGATGAAGAGAACATTGAGAGGAACACGTACACTCTCGTGGTGAACAAGTGATACAACGTTTGAAAAACTGTGTAGTGTACACATAAGGCAAGCATTGGTGGTGACGAAACGGCAGACAAGAATTAGAGAGGTGGAAGAAACGGAACAAGCCGAAGAGAAGCAAATAATCAAGTTATGAATCCGCAAAAGGAGAGCAGAGCTGCGCACCCGCGGGCTGGCCGGTGAGCAGGACGAAGCGAGCGCGGGCGTCAGCGGCGATGCGCTGGCCCGGCAGCGCCGCCGCCGCCGCCAGCACGCCGGTCTCCGCCATCAGCGCCTCCAGCTCGGCCAGGCTCATGGACCGACCGCCCATCTCCCTCTCCGCCGCCTCCAGCGACTGCTGCACCGAGCGCCGCTGCAGCAGGCGCTTCATCTGGTAGCTGGAGAAGTCGCCCGACTCCTGCGCACACGGAAGCGCTCCGCTGCAACTCGACTCCCCTCTCGATCGGGTTCTCGGCCCGCTTCCCCGGTCCTCGAGCAATGAACTCAGACGGCCGCTTGCTTTGCTCCAGGGCGTACATGCAACTTCAAATTAACTTCTCCCCATAGTACGCCACACACACTTTTTAACTGTTTTAGACTAAATAGATAAATAAATATGCCAGAAATAAGGTCTACGTAAATAATTACTAATATTTGAGGTCTAACGACACTAGGTCTACTCTAAAATGTCTACACATTGCGCTTGTCTACATGAAAAAATGTCTAATATAAGTATGTCTACATGCAGAAATGTCTATTGCCTAAATATCTACACACAAAGGTGCCTACATGCAAAAATTAATACAGCAAATATGTCTGCATGTAAAAAAGATGATGAATGTTAGTTAGACTTGTTAGTAAATGTAATTATAAATTCATGTTTAACTCAAAAATATATGCATAAAATATATATGCAGTGCATGAATAGGACAGAGGTTCAATAAAATCATCCATCAAATTCTTCTACTTCAGCTGCTTACAATTTCAGGCGATAACGTAATCGTTTCAAGTAGGCGAGTATTTCATTTCGCTGTCTGTAGTCTTCATAGCGCGATACCATTATTTGAACTTACTCCATATTGACAGAATGTTTTAGCGGAATACTCGTTACACATGACATTTAGCTGATAAATTTTGCAGTTAGAAAACATTTTTGTCGGTAGACATTTGACCGGTGGACGTTTAATGATTAAACTTTTACAGCTGTGGACCACATTTTTTTGTTAGACCTTAATACAGTTAGACATTTTTCCTGAAGACCACCTGACCTTGAAGCGGTTTATGTGCTCAGGCTGTCGGGATAGGTCAACAATGAACCTACAGCCTAGGGACATTCAGTACGGGCATGCCCACGCAGGGAGTGGGGACAGGGGAGCCGTGCCCTCCTGAACATTTTCAAAGTGGACCCGTAGCCCTACGCAGTAAGTAATTTATTTCAGTAAATATTATCAATTTCTGATTTCACCCTGTTTATGCTGAAGTTCTCTAAAATATTCGATAACCCTGTAAATAGTTCAACATAAAATCAATTGTTTTTGTTATATGTTGTGAATCATTAAATGTATAGTTTCATTTTCCTTATAGTGTTTTATTTATTACCAACAAAAATCGCATGTTAACAAAAACGTTTAATGGGAAAGGTGGTCCAGGAACGGAATTGCCCCTCCCCCTCGTCTTTGGGCTGTGACAGTTTTATCCGCAGGACCCTGATCACTTGCTCGTGTTTCGTCGCAGGGGGAAAACTGATGTATCCCAACACCTCGATTCGCAGCTCAATTGTTATTTCTGGCTTTGCGACACAAAAGAGTAGACGTCTTGTGGCGGATTTAGCACGTACGTGGCCCTAGGCGCAGTTAAATCCTGAGGCCCCTCTATAACTTACAGTGTGCATTCGCGGTGCGCATTATTATTATTATTATTATTATTATTATTATTATTATTATTATTATTATTATTATTATTATTTACTCTTAGTGCGCACCGGTGGACTGTAGACACCTCATCGAGAACAAAGCTGAGTTACAGAAAATCTACGAAAGATGTTTGTATTAGTTGAAATAACTAATATCGTAAAACTTCACAGTATCACGCAAACTCATTTTCAAAACTGTTGTTCTGAATCATAGATAAGTGAGCGCCTCGCAACACTTCTCGCTACGTTCTGAGCAATACGGCCTACTATAGAGAAGGAGGCCGTGGCAAAACATCACCAGTAAGTGTTGTACATCGGACATTCGGACTGTCGTGGACGAAAGAGAGTGGCGATGTGGAATGTAACAATTGTTCATAATAATGCAAAACAGGAGGCCCCGGACATTGGATCGCATGCATTGCTTTGTCAACAATTTGGAATTCATTAAAACTGCGTAATATCTTTCTGCAGGTTGTTATTGCGAAGGTGTTTGTTGGTGTTCTTTTTTGGTGATGGAGCCACGGAAATTAAGGAACTTAAGACACCGCAGGTTCTTGGATCGAAACCTCGGATATCACTGGCGCTTAGACACTGGCCTCTAGGAATAAATAGCAATGATTCACGACTTGACGAATGATTGACAATGTTCAAAGATAATTACTTTACGTTCAATGTCAAAGAGGCTTGGAACTTTGTTATGCAAGAAAATTATGTAAGCAATGAATGCGTGCCGTCACATCACACGTAATAGAATAATAAAAGGACATTCTTAAAGGAATATTCGGAAAATTAGAATAAATATTAGAGAAAACACTCCTCCTTGTCGAAAGAATTAAGTGTATGATCTCAAACATTATCGGGGCCACTAAGTGATAGTCACAATTTCGCACGATAAGCCTGTCACTGGCGCTGGATGGACACAGCAATGCCACATTCAACACGTGCCCAAGTGACACTTGTCATGCCATATTATCCGCTGTCAGTAACTAAAAATTGATAAGACGTGATGATGAAAGCGCACGAAACGCGGTATTCCGTTAACTCTTTTTCCTCACTCCATGGAATATGTAGTCGGTGTTAGCTTCGTGAACACAATCTATATTCAAGTGAAAATAGCAAATATTATTTATCAAATGTTTAAATTACCTTCCACGTAGCATTGGTTTAACGCTCTCAACAGAACAAACAGTGAAGTGCTTCCTTCAACGAGTTGCATAAGGCTAACATTCAGATCGATTGTCTCGAATAAATTAACCGGTAAATGCATATATACTCTCTGCATAGTACCAGCTGGCAGATAGAAACCGGAAATTACGATCCTCTACATTTTTAACACTAAAACGGAAAAAATATTAAACCTATAAATATAATTTTCTCTTAAATTGTTTCAACAGTAGAAAGGACTTTTTCTCTGCAAATGGAGGACAGCACTATATAAGAATCCCATTGGCCGGTAATCAGACATAAGACTTCTATGTAAATGGCTCTTTTATAGTTTTGATATAAGACACTAGAAATTATTTCCATATTACAGGTTCTACATTTATAAAGCCTAAAAATGCACAATCTGCCATTAATGATCTATTTTCATGAGTTTTTTAAATTATTTTTTTCAGGTTGTCTCGCAGTCGGATCATCGAAAGAGAATTCTGTGATTTTTGTGCTCGGAACTTTATCGCTAGCAGTTTTAGAACATGCTATTGAAAACAATTTTCTCAAATTACAATCCAGGTGACTCGGTTAGAATTACTTCGTAGAGTTGGGTATTTGTGATAACCTCGATCGGAGATGCCACAAAATTCGATTAACCATTCTACATAATTACAGTCATCCTAATCAGTCTGCGTATGAGTTTTATTGTTGCCATTTAAGTTCTAGGATGCCAAAAGTTAAAAGCAATAAAATCGCTTTTATTGGACATTTGAAGAGGGAATTATACTTTTTAAGCGTGGGCACGTATTTTTTTGTAAACCATGCTTCAAACAGGTAACCAAGAATTCATTTTAATTAATTTCAGCGAAATGTAGTAATTGTCAGAACAGTATGAACCGCTTCTCTCTGGTTCGAATGACGATAGTACAAACACTACGCGTCTCAATTGCTTCCACGTTGTGTGACAAATTTTATTTAAATAATAGTGCAAACACAAGAGCCAATAAATTTGCTTGAAGTTAAATAAAATGTATTTTGAAAAATTATTTTTATTTCAATTTATACTGCCTACTTAATAAATTATAACGCATATTTTCACCTTTTAAGAGCCCATTTTACGCGCACCAAATGGAGATTTTAAAGTTTAAATATCAAGTCTGCCGATAACATAAGCAAGATAATCACGTCAATTATGCTATTTCTACTGCCTGTGAATTTCGTAAGAATCGAGATCGAACAGCGCAGACATAACCGCCGGCAATTAAAACGTAATGCAACGACTTTTACAATTATTAAAAAAAATAAATTCAGAAACTCATCTGGCAATGAACTTCCCTTTTATAAGCGATGTATGTATGTTACGTAGAGGAAACTGATAATTACGATCTACTCTAAAATTTTGTTAACATTAAATAGGACCAATTCTCCCCATATGGGCAAAGATGTCGAGTACCAGCTGCATATGTAGATACACAGACAGCCCTGCTAGGTACAGAGAGAAGCGAATTCGATTCGAGTGCCGCCGATTCCTCCTTTCTACATCCGTTTGCAAGGAAAGTTTCAAATGTGCGAGATTAGGGAACCACTTGTCTACTCAAAACCAAAGTCTAAAACCTCCAAAGAGCTCTGAGCTGCCGTTATGTCTCATCAACTCCTGTACGCTGCCAATCGGATGAGGGGATATTATACGGCAGCCGTCGTTCAGCTTGCGCTACTCTTCGCACCTAGGAGTTGTGTAGAACGATTTATTAAGTCGTGCACTTGACGTAAATCAGCTGTTACGGTTTCATTCAATCGGAAGTTTACTACATGTCGCTACAGTGCCGTCACTACGGGGACGTTCAAGCTCCCGGTCGGATGAACCGGTGAACAGCTGTTGTAAGTCCAGTGCGCGGTTTGAGAAATGCTAGCGTAGTGGCGTGTCAAGCGGCCTGGGTTGAAGCCGCGTGCCGCCGGCAGCCGGAACGAACGTCGTGCGGTGGGGCGGGGGAGGGAGGGGCGGAAGGACAAGACGCGGGTACGCGCGGTTCCCACGGCAGCGGCGTGGGCGGTGCGGGGGCGGGGAGGGGGGAAGGGCCACGCACCCGGGGCATCTCGTGCAGGCGCCCCCACGAGCTCTGCTTGCGCGTCTCCTTGAGCTCCGTGAGGATCTCGTGGCGCACGTCGGCCGGCAGCGCGAGGAAGTCGGCGCCGCGCACATCCACCGAGTGCAGCTCCACCTCGCGCCCGCGCACGCGCACCACCGCGCGCCCGCCCGCCGCCGTAGTCGTCGACGTCGCCGTGGACCGCGCGTCGTCATCCGACGACGTCGCCTCCTCCTCCTCCTCCTCCCCGTCCTCGTACTCCGACCTGCGCAAACACACACAGCGGCCAAGGATGTATTAGGCAGTCTTCGCAAGTCGTAGCATGACAATTCTGGGGAGAATTCTTCTGCGCATGCGCCGGGATTTCTATTGATGGGTTCCGCCCTTCTCTCTGATTTGGCGTCTACGACAAATCTTCCCGTAGCTTGCACTTTACGTAGTTTTCACCGCCGCCACTATACACGAATTCGAAACTAATATTCAATAAGAATGGAAATAATGAAAATTACAATCGCCATAGTACCAATTTAATACAGCAGAAAGTTAGTTCATGGTTAATTTTTTCGCACGTTAATTCAAAGACGACAGGAATAATCTAACGTATAAGTTAAGGATTTGGAGGTTATCTGTACATTGAAACTACACTGACTGTAAAGAAAAAATTAATTGTTTATCTGGCGAAATAATTGCGTAATTACCATAATTTTCCATTAACAATAAAAACGATATAAATATGTAGTAAAATTGAAGGGTTACATTCCAAGACTATCTATATGATGATGCTATACTTAACTTCGGAAATAAAGACGTGTATTTTACATATTCGTATGATACAATTAGATTTCATATATGATACGTATTTCTATTTGGTAATGATTATAAAAGCAAAGTAGAGTCAGAAGATTCACATATGTTCAATAAAACCTTTTAGGTACTGCTATAGGTTTTCAGTTCCAAACACTTCCTAGTTTCACGCATATTTTTGATTGCATGACTTGCAAAAACTTTCTATTTACCCGGGCGAGAGGCCCACGAGTAATGATCAATTGTGGCCATTCACAAAGTGGCCGATATCGACCTTCTGGAGCAGTAGAGTAAAGATATGAGTGCGATTCCATCCACAAACCTTTTATCCGAGTCCATATTGTAAAAGTGTATTGCCTACACAAATAGTACTAGTAGCTTAAATAATAAAAATATCCCCTAAAACAGGCTCTCTTTTACATGGCGCCCGCCCGCATTGTGCGCCCGAACGCTACCCCACACATCTGGAGCCCATTTGAACTTTTTTAGGGGGCAATAGTATCAATTATCAATAAAAACTGTGGATGTTGACGACAGCTAAAATTGATTCCCCTAGTCCACAACTACTAATTAAATTATCTGTCGGTTAGTTTGAAATAGAATTAAGCGATTTCAAGAAGTAGTGCCAAAGTAAAGAATTTTTATTTCCCCTACTCTGTCAAAAGTGCCACACTCTCTCTCTCTTCATTGACCATGGAATACTACGATTGTTTGTTTACAAATCAATGTATTTTTCACCAAAACTGGCTTACATTAGAGCGGGAACATGTTTTAACGATATTTATAACTACAACATAAGTCATAAGAATCTTAATCATCAGATGCCACTACAAACAGATCACTATAGAATTCTACATATAATACATTACGTTACTGTACAATTCATTGCCAGATGCCGCTAAAGAAATGCTCACATGTTCCCTGTTTTGCTTCCGAATAAATATAATTTCACAATGCGCACGGTTTTTCAGTTCTTCTTTAGATAGTTGTAGAAATGGGGTAGTATTCCAATACAATAAAACATTCGCCGGGACGAATCCCTCCTCTAAGCCCACGTTTCGGTCCAATGCCACGACGAAGCCATGAGCCCAACAGGGTCCGCCCGAACTTCGTGCGGCCTGGGTCCCTTTCCCGTCTCCGCGCTGCCTGCCTCTCTACCAGAGGCCGTGACCACCCACGCTGCCACTACCCCCTCTGTGGGGGGTACCTTCGGGAGAACGGGCACCCATGGGCACGCATTTGACCTGCATGTAAAATTGTCGCGAAAGCCCAGCGTATGTGTACGCGCGCCTCTTCAGCCACAAAAGGCTCCAAGCCCAACTTAGTTCATTTCACAATTAACAGACAATTTAACTATAACAATCACAGCAATGAACACAAATGCAGTTTTATGACATCTTTGTATTTGTTCTTGCAATATTGCATTGAAAACTATTCATATTCTTCGACAATTTGGGGAGTTCTGAATTCAGGTTCACTGTTAAAGCGATGCAATAACGTTCAATGCGTATGCAATTCGTAATATTCAAGTGTTGGTGATGCCCTACACAAAAGACATCGTTTTTTCGTAATTTTACTCAATTTATGCAAAACAATTGCATAATTAATCGCATTATATCAAAAGGAATATTCCAATTATGAATATTATATATATATCATACGAATTATTTTTTGAACAGTATTATTTAAAAATGAAGTAAAACTGATCTCCCTTTAAAGTACCTTTTTGATTCGCCCATGCCTCCTGGATGGTGATAGAACAACAGAAATGTAATAAGCCCGCTTTTCGAAGCCCCTTCACGGTAGTGCTCTATGCTCTGAGCCACAGGCAGAATTTGTTGAACCGACGATTTTACGTAACATTTCGCACAAAAGCGAGGCCTCTGGAGAACTGTACGAATTTTCCCGGCCGTCGACGAATTTTCTCGCTTAGGCGCCCGACATGTCAACTGCAACTGCATGAGCTGCAACAACTCACAATAAATGAATTGTGAGTTATGAGCGTTACATAATAACATTTTGCAATAGTTGTTATTAAAATAATCCTAAGAAGCATTTAATTGTTTTCCTTTGCACTAGGAGTACTGCAGGTTTAACCTGCTTGGAATTTAGATGTTAGGAATTCTCTTCGTTTACCCTCCTCCGGTACTTCTATATCCATCAATTATTATGCGTTCGTTTCTTGCATTTCAGTTGTCAGTAAAATATTGTACGTGCTTATTTTGTCACATCATTTTTCGAGTTGCGCCACTACTGCAGCACATAAACAATTTGATATTACATTTAACACAACTTACGGAGTTTTTCTATGTAACATTTTGCAAAACCTGAAATTTTGGCATATTTTCATTTACGCAAGTTTTTTTTTTCTTTTTTTTTTTTCATTTGCCTTCTAGTAATGTTATTTGTACGCAATTTGGGTGCAAAATTTGGTTCACCCAAATAGCGTCCCCATTCAACCATAAATTCGCCGCAAATAAAAGGGATAAGTGTGAATTAAAGTAGAGATTTAGATTTCTAAACCCTTTCCCTAGCAACGTTTCTATCACTTCCTCTTTACGTTGGATCAATACATTAGTGTACATAATTCTAAAAGGCTAAATATGCATGCAACATATATTGTACTTCAGCTCCTGGGTTCCATCTCGGTCAGGGGTTTCGTTCAGTTTTCCTTTATCCATTGAGCAAATGCGGAGTCCCCTTGCTTTGCTTTTGGATTGTAAATGAAGCTTTACTTCGCGCAAGTTTTGTTGAGGTCATTTTTGCTAGTTGTGGGAGGGATTTTGTTTTGCCAATAATGATATAAAATTACATCTGTAGTTTGTTTGCCGATGTAAACGTGTTTTATAGTGCTAGGGAACGTTGGTACCTTTATTCATTAATGGTAGCTCAAAAAAACGAGTGAATGTTGTACTCCTCCCTCATACGACACTAACGTTTTTTTCTGAATTTTTACAATAACGAAATAAATTGCGTTACATACATATATGCACATACAAACCCGCAATCTCCAACAATATACCACTTGGAACAGATGCAGAACGATCTTGCACAGTGTGACGAACGACAGCTGCGCATAACGTGATAATATTTCAGGATTTGCGATTTTTGATTTTACTTTCTCAATTTTTACGGGAAATATTGAACTCAATTCTTTTTGGCGGAAAGGGAATCTCGGCGCTTGGACGACACCCAAGTTCAGTTTCTTTCGGAAACATTCCCTTCATTGCCACTGCACTTCGTTCTCCAGGCTCTTCGTCGCTGCGCGTTCTTGACCTTCTGCGTCGTTTTCAAACAGCATTTAATGTAAGAGCAGAATAGCAGCAATCGGATTATAATTCCGAGCAATTGTTGAATAAATTACCCTTAATGGTGGCGAAACATGGGAAGTAAGTAAAAACAATGCAAAAAACTACAATCTATAGAAATGGAGTCCCTTGGTAATTGCTGTAGGACCTCAAAATTACAACATATCCAAAATGAAATAGAACAGAATATGAATATAGACAGATTAATAAAATAGAATACAAGAGACTGATGTAGTGTGGACAAGTAAGGAGAATGGATGAGGTGGATGGCCGCTGAAAACATGGGACTGAAAGGGCAGGAGCTGAAAGAAGAACACGAGGAAGACCAAGGAGAGCTGTGGAGATTCTGCGTGCGAAGCGAAGGCTCCAGAGCCCCGCAAGCAGCGGACGCGGCGCACAGAACGAAGCGTTGACTCGAGTGCGGGAAACGACGAACGCGGGAAAACACTCGCTGAAAAGAGGACTATAATACAAGAACACAACGCACACGAAATAAAATATGCAAAATTGGCCGAAGTATTAAAACAGTCTTTTAATTATTCGGTCCAAAATAATTTTTTTGAATACTGCCTTCTAAATGCGACACGAATCATACGAAACGTATGATCGACAATTGATCATACGACTCGTATCTCACAGATCAGACTGGAAATTCTCAGTGGTATGGTAGGTAGTAGTGAGAGAGTTCAGAACAAGAATTCTCTCAGCGGAAAGGTTTTTGTAGCTAGGCAACTGTTACACAGCAAAGGCACAAAATCTGCCTTATTACTTAGTACTCAAAATAGTCGCAGGTGCAGTAGGAATACTAACATAAAAGCTTATTTAATTGCAATGATATTCATTTTATTCTGCATTGAACTCTGACATTTGTTACAGCTGATTTTTGCTCCCACGCAGCATCTTATAAATATATAATGGTATATAAATGAGTCTTTTGCTGTATTGAATAGGCCCACACGAGTTAACGTATATAACAAATAGGAAGACGTTTAACTTTGATAAAAAAAACAGCTTTTAATTTTTCATTTGGAAGCAAAGACTAATTTCGAAACACATTTTCTCCTTAATAGGAACTACTATTCTATAATATCCATTCCTGGGTTTGCAACTAGCTAGCAAACCATCATTTCATTCTTTCCTTAACCACAAGTGGTTGACAGGGGTCCCACGAGATGTTAACTTCCTTTCGCACATCATAAGAGAAAATGTAAGGCGTTTATTATTTAGAGGTGTGTTGTTAACAGGGGGCTGAGGCAGAACTGTGTGAACTTTGCTACTTTCACTACCATGAACGTACTGAAAAGGAAACGCTTACTGAAAAGAAAAAATGTAAAATCTGACAATGCTAGATGATTAATCCAAGCATTTAAGTGACAAATCTCATTACCTGAAAGAAGTAAATGCAGTATTTTAAATATCAGTTATATTAGTAATTCAGGAACATTTATGTATAATAGAAAAAGTAATGTACACAAGTATTGTAAGCAGGTCCCGATAGCCGAGATCGCCGAGGCAGTAGTGC
The DNA here is from genome assembly GCA_017312745.1 of Gryllus bimaculatus. NCBI lineage: Eukaryota > Metazoa > Arthropoda > Insecta > Orthoptera > Gryllidae > Gryllus > Gryllus bimaculatus. The sequence goes on from BOPP01000011.1 coordinate 4,817,160, forward strand.
CGTGGCGATTCGGGCCGAAGGATCTAGTCCCACCTACGGCATGGTTGTATTGGGTTCGTTCTTTCACCCCCTGTCATCACCACATCATCCCATCTTCACAGTTACCATACCGTTAAATGCAATAGTGGTCGCTAATAACCTACAAAAAATAGTTGTTGTTGCGACCTTAAAAAAAAGTACTTTAAGATGACTTATAAACGAACGAGGACTAGTTGAAAGAAGATACAGCAGCGCAATCTTCTTTGCATGAGTTGAAGATGGCATTTTGCAGAAATATACAGTTTCTACATTACTAGGTTATGTGACTGTTAACTTCTCCACTTTTCATTTAACGTCGATTACACCAGCAACGCCTTTTCGGCCAAGATATTATGAATTTAATAATTCCAAAAACTCGTTTAAGTGGCTGAATCGGTCACATTATGCTTCAAAAGTTACATTCTGGGCGAAACAAATTAAAGGATTAAAAAGGAAATATCAAAGAAAGCGAAGAAAGGATAGGGAACTTGCATATATGTAAAGTTACAATATTAACTGAACGCGTATTTTATGTTTTAAAATTAAGACATATTCCACTTCCTTTTTATTCCACATCTACGTATGTTTTACGCATGAGGTTCGATTTTGGCCCTTTGTAGGTACAAATTGTGGCTTTACAAGCACAACCCCATTCACAATATTAGAAATATCGAGATTTCTAGTGACTTCGTATTAAACTATATGAACAGCCTATCTATACGAGAACCAAAAAAATGAATGACCCTGCACAGTTCCTGGAATACGAACAACGCAAATATCAATAAAGTTATATTTGAAATTAAAAAAGGGTCATTTCTCGTCAATACGCAATTAGATAAACACAATCTTGAACTTTTCCCCACTATTTTTAACTCTAAATTCGCAGACAGTGTAGGCATTACTTGCAAATTCTTGGTGGACGCGTCTTGCAACTACTATAGAAGAAATGTAACACCAAAAATATTTTAAATCTAGAATGCACACGATATACTAGTTAACCGCGATCCTTGCTTCTGCGCAATGCAGCGAAAGGTCACACATCCAGACACTAGCAGGCCTAACTGGGCGTTAACCACAGCGTCAAAAAAACGACGATTTCCTTCTCCCTCAACACCATGGGCGACCGCTGGGCCTATTTTGCGTTTTCCGAGGCGCGGGCGTCAGAAACCACTCCGCCCCCACTTGGCTCCCGCCCTCCTTGTCCGCGTCTCGCTTCCTCTTCCTTCTGCCTGCCGGGCCGGGCCTGGCCGAGCCGGGCCGTTCCTTTGTGCGGGCGGCCTTACTTACAGCCCTCTCTTTGTTGCTTCACTTTTAATGGGAGCAACGCGCCAGCCGCTGAAACCGTGGGAAAGCGGACGACGCGCCGACGACGCGCCGCGACGCGCCACGCCGAGCGCCCGGGCGGCGGCGGCGGAGAGGCTCGAGGTTGGCAACCCGCGCGCCACGCGCCACCTTCCAACGAGGGATGCGACATCGCTGGCGATGGAGAAACTGGACAAACATCGACGTTTGCAACATCAATTTATTAAAACTGATGTTTCGTGATCGATGTTTTTCCGACGTCTTTTCGGGGAATGAAGAAATCCCATAATCATTTTACGGTAAAAGTTAAATAATGAAATAATAACTCATAGTATTACTGTTAATCATCTGTTTGGACCAACGGAACGCTGTTTGCACTACTTTCATTGACCAGACTCTCTCCCCCCTCCACGGCCTAATATTTCCTCTTTCTTCTTATTCAGTTAGCACGTTGGGATTTACTTTCTGTGTCCTAATTGGGAATCAATTGGTCCGATGGCCGGGATCCTCGGCGCAGGCTGGGGCCGTAGCCTAGGCAAAATGTTGGACCTGCTCCCACTGCGACGCCGCCAGGCCCCTCCACTCCCGTTTCTCATTCCGGGGCTCAGCCACTTAGGTCATCAGTTCCCGACATTTTCGTATAAGAACTGACTGAAAGACGTGCGGGCAAGCTGCGTGCACGTACATGTACGAATCGGTACATTTAAGACATGTGGTTAGGCGGAAGAGCGGGCCTGATGGCGACATATCAATAAAGGCATATTATTATTTATTATTATTATTATTATTATTATTATTATTATTATTATTATTATTATTATTATTATTATTACGTATGATTTCTGGGAATACAAGTCTCCCTAATATTCGATATACACACGCTGTTGAATGCCGAGAACGCACTGTCTAAACTATTATAACAAATTCCAGTGGTACTAAATCTTATAATTTCATGAGACACGGCAACTAGTGGGAACAATCGCAAATGGTACAAAATTGCATCTGGAGGTTCCTTCAGTGAGTGTCTCCGTAAAATCTCTTGGTGGTCCCCTGGAGGACCGCTGTTGGAACGAATGACTGAAAATAAAGTTCGAAATGGAAAAACCTTAAATTTAGTATTAAAGAAATTGAAGTTTATTCCACGATTCATTATAATGAATTAATAGCTGAAACCTAGAGATTACATCGCACAAAAGGAACGTAGTACATAGACACACGAAAAATTGAAAACCCAAAGATACTGTTTCATGTCGTTCTGTACTTCTCCACGGCTAAAGAAATAATGCAAATTTATAAATTCTGCAATAGTAAAACCACTATTGAATGTAGAAACAGAGTTAGTCTCGTTTCGGAAATGTACCTGAAATGTATTATATTTACCAATATTTGTACACTTATGTTTTTGATAAAGCAGAAAATATTGCTATTCATCTTAACAAAAAACGTGAAGCGTCACCAATAATTATAATAATTTGATCAGTTTGGCAGAAGGACATATGAATCATACGATTACTGCACAATACTTTTATATACACTGAATACTACAATGTAGTACTCTTCCAATTACATATAGTATTAGGTCTGGGAAAAGACGTAATGACAGCAGATAAGCGTTAATTCTATTAATTTTCACATCTTATTGGAACTTAAAGAGTCTGTGGTATAAAACAGATTCATAATAGCATGCAATAACATATCTGGGACTTACTACAGTTCATTTAAAGCAAAAAATCACGCAATTTGATAGAAAGCTCAAATTTCTTTCTGAACGAAACCCACTAAGCATACTAAATAAATTCATTAATACGGATGTTTTATTTCTTCCCGTAATTTTTGATGGGATACTCCTAAATAAATATATTACAACAGAGAACTTCATAAAGGTATCCCAGAACACGCATCAACACGCAGATATCCCACACTGATTTACATGTGGCACTATAAAAGGGGGAGTACTTTTAAGTCGCGTTTACATTCTGTGAAAATGGAAGAGGAGGTTTTGTGGGCGTAGAGGCAGTTCTGCAAGAAAACTCAATATCTACGGTAATATAACATGAGTTGCAAAAGTCTTCCACGTCGAGCTGACACGAGTCATAAAACAAAACGATTTATTCCAATATATTTTACATTGGCGTTCAACAAACGAAAGTAACCACGACCTCCCTCAAGGACAAGTACTTCGTATCGACATACGATGATCGCTGAAAAGCTCACCAGCGCGGAATCAGTGACGTACATGCGCAACTGAAAAACAACAACGCAGCGTCACTACCCCAATCGCGGGCAGCGCAGCCTCGCGTCGCTGGCTGCGCGGGGGCGGCCCGGCGCGGGAAGAAATGCAGAGTTTTCCTTCCTTTCGCACGGTGCCATTATGCCTTGAGCAATCGGAGTAAGTGGGCTGACAAGCATCGCCGCTATCTACGAAGGATGCGACCAATGCCATCAACTTATCTGCATTCACCGCCCTCTGCGAGAAGGCTCATTTACATCAATTCTCTCATTTAAAAAGTGTTCTCGGGAAACAATAATGCGTCATCCACTAAGGCAAACCAACACACATGATTATATATTATGAAAGTGCAGTTTTTAATTGTGATAACAGGAAGAAACGAAAAAATGGCAACTTTTTCAACTTCACTTTTTAAGTATGAGAAAGTATTATAATAATGTTCGGAAAACGGCGAATTTTCGACAGATAAACTCTTAATTTTCAGGCCCTCTTAACGAAATTGTGGATCAATCATGTTCCTATTTACAGTAAACTTCCTCTAATACGTTGTGTGGTCAGAATTCATGTTTTGAGTGTTCTTGATATCGAAAAATCGATTGACGGCAAAACGTCGGCATCTGTCTGTGGTACACGCTATCGCTGAAACGTTCGGCGCCGATGTTCTCCAAAATTGAGAGTCCTCGATCGATTTAAAGGAACTCGTAATTAGCCCTCTTAGTTAGAAAAGATGCTTCAATTTTGGGGGATAGTTTAAATCAAGTTTCAACATTTTCAAAATTTTATCAAAAAATGGCTTCAAATTTTATGGTTAATCATTGTCCCTGGATAGCGTAAAGAACGCTTAATGATGCTCCCTGATTTTTGCGAAAATTACAAAAGTTTAAAACTTTTTTGGGTGTCTTCCTACATTTACAATACTGAGCATTTTTTTTCTTAATGAAATTCGTTTTTACGTCAGATCTTGATATAAGATCATGTACAATCATTCAAAAATAAGAGTTGTTGTCACGCAATTTTGCGTGAAATACAGGCCATTTTAAACAAATTTTCTAAAAAACAACGACAAATTATTCCTTTAAATCTTATCCTTATATGTATCACAGGACGGTAAAAATGGTGTTAGTCTGATTTCCGGAAAACTCTCCCTATTTTCAAAAATTGCACAAATTAACATTTCAAAACTACAAAATTGAAAACAGAGATTTTTGCCTTAAACAGAGTATGTTCTAAAAAAGAAAGGCTCATTAAAGAAGGTCAGGTACTATCGTTTTTAAAAAACGAGTCGTTTTCGCGTAATTTTTGCGACAAATTAATTCAATTTATAAAAAACTTATTCTCAAAAACCGCGCCAATTTTCGCTTCAACTTTTTTCCACAGATAAACAAGGGAATATTAAAAGCATGTCACAGGTCTTATTTTCGTTGAAATCTAAGGTCGCATTTCCGAAAATTGCATTTGGGGAAGATAATTACACTTAAACATTTTTAAGCGACGGCTCAAGTGATTACGTCAGAGCGACTTGTTGGTCAAGCAGTAACACGCACGACGTGTTAAATTAAAAGAACTGAGTTCGAGTCACGGCGCTGAAAAACTGTTGGCTGGTTGAAAACCTTCTTAAGGTTCACGTAGTAATATAATGTAGCAGTTACGTTACAAAAAATGCAAAGAAAATATGTTCTAGTACTGTGGTAGTAGCTTTGAGTATATAAACGATTCGCAAAAAATAAAGATATGTGATATAATATAAATTATTTGTCAATTTTAATCCACGTGATTACGAGACTATAGTGCTAATAAAGCATTTTAATCCATTGAAATGCACATTTTAGTACTCCAAAAATTGTAACTATACTTCGATCCAATCGGGATCCAACACTATTATCGAATCACAAACTTGAACATCACGATGACGTCACTGTGGTGCCGATTGGACCGACCAAGCACTATTGTTTGGACACGTTTTACACAAATAAAATTATTTTATTTCGAAAATTTGAATTCCCTGGTATATTTCGAAAAACCGAAAAACGTTAAAACACTCCCGTATTCACAACGATGTTTGCAGACTACCACCGTAGTGATAGGGCTCGGTAGGGCCTCAACGGTTGGAGATGCACATATCGTGGGAGACAGAAAGAGACTTCCTTCCAGAACGACCAACCTTACACGAAGGACTAACACATGTACATTTTGATTCAAAACCATTATCAAATGGAAATAATTTTGCCAAACATAAATAATGCATTCAATATTTGTCATTGAGTAAAGAATTGACTCAATTTGCGCACTTTCAATATCACGCGAAATTCTTGAAGAGTCAGACGAAGACAAAACAATTGGCATTTTCTCCTCGAACGAAGCGCAGCGCTCAGCAACGAGCCCCCGCCCAATGGCTGCGCAACGGAAGACCCTACTTTGAAGCCTAGGGCCAAAGACGAAGTGTAGGAATAGCAGCAAGAACGTGGCACGGTGCAATACCTGGGAGAGCACCACACGCCAGAGAGAGCGCCAGTTGCAAAATCATTTCATATACATGGATATTCTGCAATATCTTGAATATTGAATGTCATTAAAATGAGAATGAATATTCCCAAATTATTACAAAATATTTGTCGACTATTTGGGAGTCGTCCAACCTAAGCAAGAGCCGCTGCTGTCTGAGTTCGAGATTCAAATGGTGATGGAGCGGTGGACAGAGCGGATTCGCGGCCGGTTTTCTCGGGGTTCTCCCGTTTCTCTCCTCTCACTCAACCATCGCCCCATCGTTTGACTGATTTAGTGATTCTTGGCACGTCAACTAACAGGGTCGTTAGTCCCGTTAGTGTAGTGCATACTTTTGGTCGGGAGGTGGCGGTGATCTTCCCCGCTTTATGGCGAGATTCAGCGCCGACCGACCGTTGGCTAGCGGGGTTTTCCCCCAACCAGATATCTCCCACCAGCGGGGCTCGGACTCAGCCAGAACAAGCTCTAAGCTCTCGACCGGTTTCCCGGCATTTGATGAAGTGTAGGGCATGTAAGTGTAAATGTATGTAAGGGGTGAGGATAAGAGAAGGAAGAAGTAGGAAAGATCGCGCGCGGTCCGTGACTCGCTTGTTACGGTACTGCTAAGGCATTCAACTGGTATTGATCTTAGGAATCACGGAAAACTACCGATCGGGGCAGCCGGCCGCTAGAATTCTCCCCCGGACAAGGACAAAAATAAATCAAGCTCTGTAGCTAGTGTCGGAAATCCTCCGACCGGCCGGAAGCGAGCTCAAGGACCACCCGGTCAGAGGCACCGCACTTCATGCCTTGAGCCACCTCTCCCGGCCATTGTGCTCGCATCGCGAAGAGGTAAATCCAAATAAAAAGTACTCCCTTTGCAGTTTTCACATCCCACTTAGTGTGAATCTATAAATCATTATTTAATACTATGCTCAAGAAAAGAAAAGAAAAAAAATCGTCCGCAGAAGTCGCTTTGTCTTTCAACCTGCGATGGATCTGTTTCTCGACAAGTCCTTCCGGGGCTCGTATCAGATGAAAACTAGTTCTTCCAGTTTTCCCCTCCCGGCCGGCGCGGCGAACGGCACCGCATTTTAAAGTCAGATTCAAAAGGAATTCGACGCAAGATACGCGACGGGCACACGTAGGCGACTTGCCCTTTGCACGCCACGCTACATTGATAGGGCGAAACGTCCGTAATATTAACGCAGATGCCAAATACACTGAAGCACTCAATATTCAGTGTATTAGGTATCCGCGTAAATATTTCTGCATTTCAGATAACTCGATGACAGTAATTTAACAGAAGAAATAAATTTAAAAAAATGAATCTTCTATTGCTTTGTATTATAAAAACTAAATAACCAGATAGCTTTTCACATGTTATTACTCAAAATTAATTTTACAAGACACGGCAAGACACGGTAGGAGCTCGCGGCAGCGCTCGAACACCGACAGCATACCACGCAGGCTTTTATATTTTTGATGACTAGTCTGCCGGATGTAAGCAAAACCCTATTTTGTCGCTTTGGAAAGAAAAATAGCTATTTATGCCTCAAGGACGTTGCAAGGTTTCTAATAAGCAAAGACAAAACGCCCTAGCAAACACAAAACGCCGGAGGGCCTTTGGCAAGAGATCATTAGGACCAGTTAACGCCCGTGGTACATACATACTTTTATTTATTCCGATTTACTTATTTACTAATTAACTAGATGTTAACTTGACTCTGTTTATCTTTTCATATTTCCCTCCCATAATTCACTATTATAATTCCTTCTATAAGGAAAAAAGTAGCATAATTCAACCGTTTTTGTATTTCCCTCGTAAACACGATCCTCTTGATCCAGTTAAGTTGTGGAAGTCCGTATTGATGGCAATAACAAGCTATGACGTATCAGTAAAAAAATTAAAATAATTACACGCTAGTGGCCAGCAGGTAAGATCGATAGTGTTTTAACGCTCGGGGGTGCATAAACGCCTTACTTTCCTGCATCTGCACATGCTCAGAAGATCGAGATTGCAATCGATTGCTGATGGCTAAGCCTAAACCTAAGACTAAATGCAAAAACTCCAGAATATTTGCAAATTTTATAAAGGTTTTACTGATAGCTCAAAATTATTTTTAGAGCCATTTTTTTACATTCTCCTACAAACGCCCAAGTCGATCATGTTTTGATTTAAAACAGGTTGGCAGTGCTGCGCCGTGTGATCGATTAGCACAATCATGGAACGCAACGTAGTTATGTCCACGTGCATTACGTAATGTATTACGTTCAGTTGACGAAGGTCGTCCAGAGGCGCCTTCCTCACAGGTATTAATTCTTAAAGGCATAATACTTTTACGAACTCTTGGCGACGTCCGTTCACACGCGAGGTTTTTTAAAATCATTTTTCGAATGCGTCTTAAGTTAAAATGGGAGTAGATTTACGCCTAATTAAAAACGTTTTGGGCCTTCTCAACATACAACGCTCTAAGACTGTTTTGCATATGTCCGTTCTCCCCTGAGATATGGCATAATATTTTGCAATTCATCATTCTCGTGATTGCTGCATTACACATTCGTATATTGTTTCGTATTCATTAAATTAGGACGTTTGCCATTGCCGTGAATATAAGAATACACTCATGAATAGGCAGGTTTTTGCTTGATGAAGTACTTTTGTTATTTGATAGGCGTTTTGTCAAATTCGAGTAATTCATGTTAGAACATACAACTCGCGGACGTTTTCTCGAGCTCTCATTTGATCGATGTGAGGAGCGAGGAGGTGGGGGAGTTAGTTACGGTATTTCAGCAGTACTATCAAATCAACCTGTAGCTCGTTTATCGACGCAGTGTCTATTACACGAGAGTGAATATTTCTGGATATCAAGCATTGTCAACGAAGCTCGTTGCAATCTTGTATCTGTGGTCTTAGTAAATGAGAGAGGTGCGAGATCCCAGAGCTGAAGGAAGTGCGTGCGTGTAATATTCGTACCACACTCCATGCCGCACTTCCATTCATAAAATTGCTGTGACATTTCCCCAGACACTGCTTATATTTCATGTACAAGTAATGTAATAGTCTGTATAATACTTTACAGATACAAACAATATTACGTACATTTCCAGAATAAGTAAAATAGTTTGCTTTGTCTTATTGCTTTTATGGTGTTCGAGAATATATTGAAGAATACCTCAAAAGTACTCTTTATGTGAGATATTTGCTTATTTGAAATCTTTAATTTTTGTATACTAGTGTGGGTGAACATAATTGAAGATGTAAAAAATTTAATTAATACTTTTACTTTGAGACTTTTGTATTCATTTTTGTAAATTAATAATAGTTTTCATTGACTCTACAGTGATATTTTAGAGCTTAGTTTGAACGTATAATTGCCAATAAGATTGGTGTAGTTTGTAAAGGGCTCCTGGACGAATATGTCGATCCAGTTTTTCACCGATCCTGAGGGCGAATGCTGGTTTCGTCCTGTTTGTTTCTGAGCAATAAATACAGCTCTAACCTCCACCAAACATCACATGAAATTAAATTTTGTTAGATGACATTAAATTGCCACGAATATAAAATTGCTAATTTAATTTTACATACATTTCGAGTCCAAAAATGACTCATTTTGTACGTTACGACCTGAGAAACATGAATTGAAAACCACGAAAGAAGGATTTAAAGGCCTAGAGCGCACTCTCTGTGCGTTTTGCACAATGTCGCAGCACAACGTGCATTTTCAATTCTATTCCTCTGAAATGTACAAAACATCAACTACACCCCGGGGGGCTCGATCAAATAGTAGGTCAAGAGGTGACTTCCGTAGTAACCTTAGGACGAGTAGCGGATGATATCTGACATTTTGCCAAATTACGAATATTGACTTAATTCACCTTCCTTATGAATGAAACGCTACCACTTTTTTGAACTTTTTTAAAGTTTTCATTGTCATTTTTATGAAAAATGACACTGAAAATACCTATTACATCCACACTTTATGGGCATCCCACTCCGTTAAAGTAATCATTTCTCTTTCCTACGTAACGTGATATGTCAGTTATAATGGCTTGCACCCGAACTCCTCAATTGTAATTATATTTATAAATGTAAAGATATTTAAATGGCAAGACAGGTCTTACGGTCTGAGCCTCGCTAGAAATACAGTTATAATCTATTATATTATATCAGAAGTATAGCTGAGTTTTGCGGCTCTCACACGCAACTCATCTTCATAAATGAGGTCGCTTGTTAATAGAGAATTTCTCGGAGTCGAGACGAATTGCGCTTTCACTTTAAAAATTTGAAGGACTTGTTGAAAAGAAGAAAGAATGAAAGAAAAGAAAGAAAGGATCATAAATATTTACGCAACCCCGAACACTCGGGCAGCATTGTTTATGTTTTTATACACACACACACACTAACACACACACACACACACACACACACACACACACACACATATATATATATATATATATATATATATATATATATATATATAGTTATTATTTTATATACATTAGGAGTTATTATTTTAATAACTCCTAAACGAACAGTTCTAGGGCCTTAAAACCTGTAATTTTGATATCAAGAGCTCACAGGGCTTCAGCCCCTCCCCGAAGACAACGTCACGTTTGGATATATACTAAAGGCTTTACTAATTTTCTATAATAACGAAAGTATTTCAATACACGAATTTATTAATGTCATAAATATTAACTATAAGACAGCAAATTAAAACATATTTTATATTCAACATGACGAAAAATTATTTATAAGAAAACATCATGTTTGCTGGACACTACTTCTCTAGCCCCTTATACACACGCGCGCGCGCGCACACCCACAGAAATTATGGGTGCGCCTCTGATAACATAAAATATATTCTCATACATTTGTATGATGAGAATGATAATATATGAAACGCGCCTTCTACAGCGGGAATGAAACAGTGGCAATGATGCACCACGCAGAAACGAAATCTCAATTCTCAACGCCCAACTGGTCCCAATTCTTCATTTCTAACGTGCTTTATTGCTGCTTTTTCGCCTCAGTTCCTTGGTTTGCATCTAGTGTCCTAACTCTTGCTCTTGAAAAACCGAACTGGGAACAGATAGAATTCAACTAGCGCATGTTGTGACATAAATCGAGCATCATGATACCGATGACATTATTCTGCTGCAATTCCAAATTTAAAGTCTTAACTGCAGCACTACAGCGTCGAAAAACAGGGCTTTCTCGAAATCAGAAGCCCACCTGCCTCAAGTCGGTATATCAGTTTTGAAGCTGAGCTTCAAGTAACACTGCAGCGATTTTATGATTTTCCTCAAACAGGTCGTAGATAAGGTCGGATAAGATAAGAACTCCTGGTAGTTGTAGTCAGGTCAGAGAGCTCGAATGTCCACCAGCTGAACCTCCAAACTGATCGCATCAACAAACGTTTACGCATAAAGATGAGAAAAAATATACTGCTTCAATTTAATAGAATAACTAAATTACACAACAAAACAGAGAACATTAACGTTAACTTGTTTCTCTCAACACAGTAAAAGGTCAAAATAATAATTTATGTCCAGTATGTATTTACCATTTGGCGAAAGTCAATAAAGAGCGAGGTAAGCATGCGATTACCAGAAATGACGCTGTATGATTGAAATACCGTGCTTTGAATGCTCCATAACGTGTCATACTAAATTTCACGCTGTTACGTAAAGCTAACATCAAATGTATGTCGTAAATATTCGTATAAAGCAAAGCTAAAAAAACAAGTCTGAGGTACTAGAATTCAGAACTAACAATCATTAGCAAACATATCGTACATAGTAGCTTCCACAACCTAAACACTCCGACAGAAGACACGGATCTGTTGTTCAATGCGAGTATGCATTTGCCAAATACCAACAGAAACAGATGTCACTCAATATGCTCATTGCTTCACAGTCAACAGCATGGCGAGCCGCGTTTCAATGAACATATTTAGGCAGCTGATGATTCCCAGAGAATAGAGCACAATGCGGGGAATAATTACGAATTTCAATAAAGCCCGTCCGCTGCTTGTATTAGCATGTATGTACTCGTACATAATTGCCACGTATCCTTCGAATACCCCCTTAGGTCGTCTGTGAAGTTATCGTACAACAAATACTGCGTCCTGACAAGACTGAATCATTCACACTCAATTTTTAGGCATTAACACAGCACAGTTAATAGGACTTTACATAGACGAGCACGGACATAAAATCTCCAAAATAATTTACCAATCACTCTTCATTACCCAGCGTTACCTTTCTTTATATACTTTTAAAGTGGAATCTTTGCTTCGAACCCTGTGAACCAGAAACGTTTGTGGACGTGTCCACAGTTAAGCGGACACAAGCGTTAAAAATTATTATCCTAAAAAAATATTAAGCACACTTAATAGAAGTATTACCATTTAGTTATTTAGTTAGAAAATAGTTCGACTGATAAATGAATAACATTTTTATTCGAAAAAATACTGTCGATTAGAGTAAAGAAACAATTTTCAAAGTGGACAATCGCTCCTAATAAAACTCTCCAAATGCAATTACCATTCATGTCACCGACTGTCTTTCACGTCTTTCACAAGTAACTCCCATGTACGATTAATGCAATACAATCGATAATTTAAAACATCGTCTTCGATTAACTCAAATATTACAGAAATATCAATGTTCAATTGATGGAAATCGATTTCTTTATTAAAAAACAAACGATTACAACATAAGAGTAATAAAAAAGAATAAAACGGGACGCTTTTATTTCGGCATTTTCCTCCTTTTTAAAGTTTTCGTTTCACACATGAGGAAAGTTTAATTAGGAATTTTTCACTACTTATCTCTGTTCGACTTAAATATAATTAATTTCAGCGATTATATTTGAACAATTTAGCTATAATGTCAATATGTTCGAGTACTGAACAAACTATACATATGTTTATTCCAAATACTTTATATAATCGTGAATCGTTATAAACACAAAAGACAAAAATATCTTATAATGTTTGTTTTTAAATAAAATTTAAACTAACTGCACTAGCTCAAAAGAACGATGTATTCACTTCTCATAGTGAAGCTACATTTACGATCAGAAGCAAAACAAGGGGCCATCTCAGCATTTGCTCAATGAATCAGGGAAACTGAACAAACCCTTCATCTAGACGGGGGTCATTGACCCGGAATTTTAAGTACATTATTTGTTACAAACATATTAAGTAAACTATTTCTCTCTCTCACAATACAAATGTAAACTATTTCTCTCTCTCTCTATATATATATATATATATATATATATAAACAGTGATATATGTTTTGTTAAAATAAACATTATTTTTATTTTTGATGACAAGTATAGTCTCTAATTGTATATAAACAGTTATACAGCAGAAAAGATTTTACTTTTAACTAAAATTCGTGAACCGACTTCACTTGTTTAATGTCGACTGGCGATGTGTTGTAAAGCAAGCAACTGTAGTGAGCTGTTGATACTGACACTTGGTGAACGAGATTTCTACGACGCGTGTTGTAATTATAAATAACAGTATTGCATGAAAATACGTTGCCACCGTTAAGTACGTTAAGTTCTTTGAAGTTGTTAATACAACGTCCTACTATCTCCACAACTTTGCCGCTTTATCGTTAAGATTCGTTTCTCATTGGCTACCTCCTCCTCCCGTAGCCCCTCCTTCGCTAGTTTCGCGACACCACCAACTAGAGAGAGGGAGAGGGAGAGAGGGAGAGAGAGAGAGAGAGTGTGTGTCTATGCACGGACGGCCTCTATCACGACAGACTCGTACGCGCCGAGAAGCTAATCACCACATCCTTGAAAGACAATTAGTACGTTGCAGACGGAGAACTACGTATTTAAAGCTCACCAGCGTTCATGGAAGAATCGAATTACTCGTACCCCTCAAATGCGAATAATTTCAATCATTTAAAAAATTCTAAATCGTTGTGGGTACATCAAATACATTTAAGACAATAATGCACACGTTCGAAACATCTGAAACCATTGCATATGAATAAAAGTTGTTTTTATTTTGCAAGTTGTTTGCGAACAAATATTAGTCAAAATTGCGTAAATTACTGCTTATTAGTAAATGAGAGGAGTAGAGTCCTAACACCGTACTCCACTAATATCACTACATTAATAATAGTTAACAACATAGATACAAAAATAAATACATAGAACAATCAATTTATAGTCGATAAGCAATGTCTAAAGTATGATGTTTAAGTTGTCTGGTTGTGTCACTGTTTTCTAGTAAGTTGTGGCTACAATATTGGGAGTGTTATGTAGTCGTTGAAGGTATTTTGCAATGGTCTTGATTTCTTCTTTTATTGTTGGGGTATGTAAGTCATCGTGTATAGTTGCGTTCGTTACGTACCATGGGGCATTTACAAATTTTCTTAAGGCTATTGATTGGAAGCCTAGTATTTCAATGTTAGAATTTTGAACCGTTCACTAAAGTTGTAGGCCATATATCCAGACTATTTGGTTTTAATATTGCTTTGTACGCAATTACTTAGTTTGCGATGCTTAAAGATTTTCTTCTCAGAAGTCAGTTTAACTTTATAAGTTGTAGGTCTAATTCTTTTATTCTTGATATGGTTTTTTCATGTGAGCCTTCTGTCCAGAGGAAGTCCATGATATTTTGCATAGTCGTTTTGAGGAACAGGTTGGGATCCAATTTTTATAGGTGGGCATGTTTCGTGCTTCAGACTGAAGGTGACTAGGGCAGATTTCTTGTCATTGATCGTAAGTTAATGTTAAAAGTTATCTACAAGTTAAATGACCTTGAATGTAAAAAGTAAGTTTTCCTCGGGAACTTATTTTTGTATTTGATGGTGTTGGAAATATTCTAACTTTGTTATGCGCCACATAGAAAGTTGCACCATCGTGTTCTACGAGTGCGGAATTGATAGGACGGCCTCTGGCGAACTGTGGAGGTGAGAGGGCGTGTTTGCGACTCCGCGGTGTCTCGTGACTTCAAACTTGTGCGTTGACTTATTGTGTCAAGTTGTGTTTTGTGTTTAGACTAGTGTGTAGTGTTTTCGTGATCAGTTGTGTTACCTGTTCAAGAAATTCTGAGTTCCAACTAGTGTTTTCAAGAAAATAATTCAGAATGGGTTCGTCGACAAGTCAAGCTGAACTACAAACTCCGCTGTTTCTTCAAAAATATCAGCAAAAATAACTCATTTTACATCAGAAGCCGCAAGGAACAGTAATAGCAATGACTTTGTCAGTAGTACAGTCAAGCTCAAGTCCATCCGATTTAGCAAATCCAGAACTTGTGGAACAACCAACAGTAATTTAAGTAGTGACAACAACACTTATAAATGGCACGTTGTAAGCAAGCGCAAGAGATGTAAATCAAACAACCCTGACAAACAAAAACAATCAAAACGTCAAAGTGCAAACGTAAGCAGTACACTAACATGCAATAAATTTTCAGATCTCGAACTAATTAAATGCGATGAATCCAATAATTGAGTAACTATTGAAAGTCTCAAATCCAGCAACTTTTAGAAGGTGCAAAATCCACCTTCAATATTTCCCCCTGAGGTAAATGACTTCCACGCAACGTCAGAAACTTTACAGAAAGCAGTGAAGAAAGAAGAATACTGCTGCAAGCCCGTGGGTCAAGATAAATTCAAAGTTTTACCGGCAACACCAGAAGATTATCGATCACTTACTAATACTAAATACCTTATTAAAGAGAAAATTATGTTTCCCAGCTAGCAGTTAAAACAAGAAAGAATATTTACAACAGTCTTCAAAAGTATGCATCCTACAATAAATATTGATGAACTGAAAGAAGAAATAGAAGAAAACGACCATACTGTAAGAAACATTCATAACTGCAAACATCGCGTAACAATAGTTTCCCTTCCGCTATTTTTTATTGATTTGGAACCAAAACATAATAATAGATATATAAACTGCAGTACCTTCAAAACATCAAAATAATAATTGAAGCTCCAAGAGTAAAGCGAGATCTAGTGCAATACCATGGCTGCCAAAGTAGGGATGTCCTCTTAACAGCTAAACTCTTATTTCTTAACAGTTAACGTTTCGTAACTGTTACGCGTTCTTTTATCCGTTTATTAGCTGTTATCGGTTGAAATGCATAGCATTGCAATCTCTTGGGCCAAATCCGAACTACTACAAGCTTTTGTGGCATCCATTTCGTACGAGAACAATAATCCATTGCAGCTAATCAATTGTGATTAGCAAGAGTTCAAATTATAGATTCATTAATAAATAATTCATAATTATTACACACCATCCGCCACAATATTTTTATTGTATACACTACAATACGAAATGTGTCTTTTAAATTAAATCCGTCCAATATGTTTCAAAACTTCTTTTTGTCCCATTGCTGCTTAGATAAGATCCACTAATATTTCTATAAGTCCGATAAAATAAAATGAGTTACGGTCGAATAACTCCCATTATAATATTTGATATTCAACAATCATTACCACTTTAGCTGTAGGTAAAAAAAAAACAGTTTTTTCTCATTATGTTTGGCACTCGTCACTTAACTAAGCACAAGTTGCATATTCGAAAGAATATTTGCAATCTAAACCCGAATCACTGTTATTTTAGTAATATTCTATACACATTTGCTACTCATCGCATAAATTACTATTCTTCCTTCATCCAGGCTCGTTCATATCAGCTGTTTCTCTGCCCAAACGTTTGTGGAAGTAGTGCAAGCAAGCGCCATGAGGTATCTGCATAAGCTTTACGGTGCTATAGAGTGATTTTTATAAGAATGGGCTAAAGTGACAGTTCGCTAAACAAGTGAACCTCACGTGTAATTCAGAGAAGTATCCCTTCGCCCGGCAGCTGTTCAGCCTCTTCGGAAAGTGTTTGTTTACGGCTCCCGCGAAGATATCATTATCCAGAAGCTGAGGTATATGCACGTACGCGAGTCCGAGAGATAATGAAATTTAATAACGTATATGAAAAAATTTCTTAACTTGCTCTCATATTCACTAAAAGAAAACTGACACGAATGTAAGTAGAAAGAAAAATGATTTTTCAGGGGACGGTCAAATCCTTTCTGGACGTTTCACAGCGAATGGCTCATGCAGTTTTGTAGTGAAGAGGGTCGTTTATTTATAATTACAACACTCCAACTACGAGTATCAAAACTTGGTACTATGCTCTCCTAATTCAAAACTAACAAGATATTCCAAGACGACTCATAGGGAAAAACATGTTTTACGATTGCCTCTCTCTGCTCCGCTCCCGCTGTGCTGGGCCCCCGCCATCCACTCTCTGTCCCCGCTCCCGTCCTCGCCTCTGCCACTGCAATTTCAGTGTTTTATTGTTTACATTATACTGCATTATGTTAATGGCAGTTGTAACTGCCTAGCGGCACAATAATGTACCTGACTTTGACCCTGTATCAATTTAGCCAAACATTTTCAACACCCTTATAATAAGCTCATAATATGCCTGTCACACACGCACGCACACGTATTATGAGCGTTTCAATCTATGCATTAGCTACTAATATTATAGTAGGAACCTATTTCTTTACATACCACCTTCAAAATGTCTTGGGTTTACACGTAACTTTTTTGTCACTGAGAACGGACAGGTCCGAAACCATTTGTATTAACCCAAAAAACAAAAGTTATGTTTCTAGACTGCAAAAGGCAATATCAAATACAATAACTTGATTTTCATTCCTTTTTTGAAGATTTCTAAGTGCGGAAGTCGTAAATGAGGCACTTAGACATGTGTCACAGACAGAGGAAAATGAATACGAATCCTGCAGGGAACTTCAAACTCTCTTGGGAGGGAATGTGGGATCTCAGTAACCCCTTCATCAATTCGTAATTTGATTAACATCGATACTCAATATAGAAACATTCATCGGTATGAGAGACCCCCCCCCACGTGAACGCACATCGCATCAAAGACCACATTGACCCTTTCATCTCGATGAACGAATTCGGGAGTTTTAGCGAACGCGCGCATGCGCACAGCGGTTTCAATAATACAGTTGTAAAATAATACGTGCGTTCGCTAAGGGGCCCTACACAAGAACGTTGCGTTGACGCGCTATAAGTAGAATAACACTGTAGCTCATGTCAAACGGCACACGAGAGTTTTGGGCGATCCGCACAAGATTCAGTGTTGAGGCTCTCACAGATCGGCGTAGAACGCTCCGCGCTAGACGCGGCGGCGGAATCCGTTCACACCGGAGCGTCAATTAGGAGCCAGCGTTTAGTGACAGTTTTCCTCATCCGATATTTCTGCCGCGGGCAATCCGCGCCGGTCTGTGGGAGCCTTTAATCTTCAACGCGCGTTATACTTATACTTTATTCTCACACTATTATACGCGTCGTGCGTCAACGTAACGCTCGTGTAACACAGACCTAAACCGTCCGAACTCGTTCGTCGATTTATTCACAGAGTCCGTTGACGTTTGATCACTTTGTGCCATCGAATCGGGAGCTTGAGCGTCATCCACGCTCCCGATTGGATGCCAGCGAAACAGCTGATTTACGTCAAGCGATCGCGGGCGGGTGGCCTACCTGCGTCGCGGCGGCGGCTTGGGCGGCAGGGTGAAGAGGGGGTCGAGGGCGGGCTGCGAGCCGGGGGGCAGCTGCAGCGGCGGGGGCGCGCGCCGCGGCGCCGCGTCGCCGCCCTCGCGCTCCCTCAGCGCCGCCTGCACGGCGCACTTGCGCAGGTGCAGCTCCAGCACGCGGCGGCGGTGGCGCTCCGCGCGGCCCTGCGCGTCCTCGCGCCGCCGCCGGCGCGCCGCCTGCGCACACACACCTCCTCACTTGGCGCACTGGCCCTCTTCCAAAGGCGGCTCCACACACTCGGCATTCGCCCAGCAGCGAGACACTGCGCGCCCGTGCGTTCGGCGAATGTTCGCCTCCGGAAGATCGACACGCGGTGGGCAAGGCGAATACCGAATGTTCGGCGAAGAGGAAGCAGGATTCGGCGAGGGGTTGCTCGAGATTCGCTGAATGCCGTATGTGTGGAGCCGGCTTAACACAATATCCATTTTTTTACTTTATAAATTTTTACACATTTAGTACTATATTACATATAATGCTACTTTCACAAAATATTTTTTTTATTCTATCAATTTTCTTCTTTATGATAATTGAATTTAATGAATATAAGTATTTTCGAAAAATAATTTTCCCCCTATATTATTGGCGATCGCCGTCGTGTAACACTTCGATAAGAATGTTGCACGTAAGAGTGATTGTTTCTTGGCCGTAAGTGTCGCCAGTTTGTACGATGCCTTGCATTGCTCAAGATGCGTATAATCTTGCCTATGCACCTTGGTCTGGCTACTAAACTACGGTCCTGGATAACAATACATTAAGTTTTTTCTTACTAATGGGAAAGTTGTTTGGTGCAAAGTGTATTGTAACTAAAAGTGATCTTATGCAAACGCGGCCATCCATTTTTGCTCCGCGGCAATGAATCTATGAATCTGAACAACTTAGCACCCTTCGTTTCCTTGGCCACAATACAATCAAAGTTATCATTAAAATGTCACCATCGCACACTTTAATAAACAATTTCCATAAAATTAGCCAATTTAGTTCTGAGTGTTCAATAAAACTCAAAAGAAATCATTTGAAATACTTGAACTCGCGAATGCTAGAATGTGTAAAGAAAAGCCGTAATGTAAATATTTAAATGAGAAATGTATCAAAAAAAGCATGAGTAATTTTCTAAAAATTAGAAAGGTACATCAAAATCACGATAATGTCATGCTCTTCAGGGCGTTTATGTCTATCCGCACAAAAAGTAAAAACAAACACATTAGGAGCCGTTTTTGAAAAAAATCTTGTTTTTAAAATTGTCCATATTTCACTCCGAATTATTAATACTTTCAAAAATGTACACGAGTCTCGTTATTTAAAAAATATTGAGAGTACATAAAAAAAACTCATTCACATGAAATTTAATTTGAAAAAAATCCTTATCATCAATAACTAGTACGAGGGAGTCCAAAATATTTTGGTTTTTATACTTTCGAAACTTCAAAATTAAAAGTGAAAATCTGACATAAGCCATCTTTAGAAGCGTATTTCATTTTATTCTTATAAGGAATGTACAGAAAACTTTTGGAGCAATGTTTGAGTAAATTTTGAAAATGTCGTTGCAGCTTCATGTTAGTCTCCTCCACAGAATAAAAATATCCGCTTCAAATCCAAGGGGCCGCGACATAAACCAGAGCGATCGGGGAAATGTAATTTTGGAGATAATCCTACTTCGGTGTAGCCACTAGCGTTGTTCACAGAAACGAAAGGACAAACGTTTTGCCGTATACCAATTTTTTGTATCCAGGACCCACAAAACATGTATTCTGGAGACACAGAGACTTAGAGAAAGTAATTTATTACGTCTTGAAATGATTCATCCGTTTTTTCGGCATCGGGGCCCCGTGGCACGAGTTTTCCTGTCGAAAAAATGTTGTTTTTTTTGTCGCAGCAAATCAATACTTTCCCTATACTTAGGTAAGTAATATGTGAGAAAGTGAACTAATTATGCTACAGAACGGAACTGACTTTCTTGTACCAGTTAGTTTCCTAACCTCTTTAGTCTCTGCTAGCTTTTCGGTTTTTCCTCATCCCCACCCCAGCTGCTACCCATCGGCGTTTAAAAGACACTTTTTGCACATTTTCTCCATTTCTTGGTCCTAGTAGTAAAATTGAAATACGAGTTTAAGAACTTTATAGTTGGGTAAAACTTGGTCCTGATACATATTCTCGTTGAAAAATTATTTTAAGAATTTGAGAAACTTCACTCTTCATAATTTGTCGCACATGTACGCACTAATCCAATTCTGTTTACAGAACGCCCGTAATGTAAATATTCACCACGTGCTAGATATTTCAAAAAAACATTTGGGTAATGTGTGAAAACCCAAAAGAATTCATCAAAATAGCCTTTAAGTCATTTTATTCTGTGCAGTTAGAACAATCCGTACAAAAAGTTTAGAGCCTTTGTGCGAACTTTTTTTAAAATATTGGACATATTACTCTCACAATTGCACGAAAATACAATTTCCAAGTGTTCACGACATTAATTGAATAACTAATAATTAAAAAAAACATTTGAAGATAAATTTTCTACCTTCAATGTTGTAGTTGTAGAATGACGGCGAAAAAATGTAACTTTAGCAATTTTTGAAATTTTACAGAATTTGACGAAAATGAGACTTACGCCATTTTTATTCGCGCTTTCTTGTCTATCCGAAAAAAATTAAACAATACATTTGGAGGCATTTTTGAGAAAATATTGATAATGTTGTTGGGTCTTCAAGCAGTTCATTCCCACTGCTTCAAATTGAAGGGGGTGCGACATCAACCAGAGCGTTCGGGGAATATTACTTTTGGTATACATCCTGCGAACGGATTAGCCGCTAACGTTGCTCATAGACGAACGAATTGCTGTAAATCAATTTTTCGCTATAAAGGGGGTTTGAATATTCAAGGTTTTAGTGGAAGTAATTTGCTACTTATTGGAAGAAGATTTATCCACTTTTCGCTATTAGGGCTCCATAGTACTTTATTTGGTCGAAAAATACCCGTTTCCTTCCGAGCGAGTACAACACTTTCACTATAGTATGTAAAAAGTACGCAAGAATGTAAAATTTGTGCGGTATCAAGGAACTAAAAATGTGAAATTTCTTTAAAATCACGAAATCTATTTTAGGCGATATTACGTAACTTTGTCTACATAACATATTACTCCGTATATACTCGTACGTACGTATACGAGAAAATAACTAGTGGAGCTACAACAGTATACACTTTCTAACATTAATTATAACTCTTGAAATTTTCGAACATTGAGAGTTCAACGAAAATGGCCACTTTTAATCGTCCTTTGATCTATCTGAGGGGGTAAAAACGGCCCAGTTTTGAAAAAAAAAAAGTATTTTGCATTAACTTCAAGCAAAATTTACTCGAAAACTAGTGTGTTATTATTTCCAAAAAAATGTTCATGACTTTTTTTAAAGATCTACTTTTGGGGTAAATTTCATTTATAAAACATAACTATAATAAATTGTTCTTTTGAAATTTTCGAAAATACATAGTTTGCCCAACATGGGTCAAACGCCATTTTTAGAAACGTACTTTGCTGTATTCGAGAAAAAAAGAATGAAGTCGTTTGGGGTAAAATAATTTATTTTAAACTGCCTATATTTCACGCAAAATTAGGTGCAAACAACTTGTATTTTCGCAAACGTGTACACGACCTGCTTAAAACTGTATTTGAAGAACAGATAATATTAAGAAAGTCTCTGAATTCCAAACGGTAGTTGTGAGAAAAGACCGAAAAATTTGAACATTAGCAATTTTCGAATATTCAAAATTCAAAGAAAATGTGACCTGTGCCACTGCTAAGGTCTTTTGCTTTCTTAGAGGGAATAAAATGGAACCTTTTTGATAAAATTTTAAAGTTTCACGTGAATTAGTACGGGGAAAATAAAGCTATTAGCTTCAAACTAGTAGAGCCTCGAGAACGCTCATATCGATGGGGGAATATCAATTTTGGAGGAAATCGACGGGAAGGTTCAAGCTCTAGCCCTGCACACGGACGGCGGAACATCAGACTGTTGCCATCAGCCGACTTTTCGGTGCCATGGACCCACAAAACATCGATTCTGGGTACACATGTTGGAGGAAGTATTTTACTTCACAGCAAAGAGATTCATCTACTTTTACGACACCAGGGTCCCACATTCAAATTTTTCTACAGAAAAGGCACCGATTTTTGCCGCAGCATACCAATACTCGGCACTACGTACGTAGTAAGGCGAGAAAGTAAAAAAGACTACGGACAAGAACAAGAGGGATTTCGAAACGACGACTATGACGACGACGACGACGACGCGAAGAAAAGAAGAAGAAAAGAAAGAAGAAAGAAAAGAAAGAAGAAGTAAAGAAGAAGAAGTAAGAAGAAGAAGAAGAAAGAAGAAGAAAGAAGAAGAAGAAAGAAGAAGAAGAAGAAAGAAGAAAGAAGAAGAAAGAAGAAGAAGAAGAAGAAGAAGAAGAAGAAGAAGAAGAAGAGAAGAAAGAAATAAAGAATGAAAGAAAGAAAGAAACGAAATAGGAGATATTCTAATTTAGCGCACACACGTCATTTCCCGTTTATGAATCTCCAGCACAAAAAGGCCTGAATGTGGGAGGAAATGATAAATTTACTTCAAGAAAATGCTTAAAATAGTTTTTTATGATTTATAATAATTACCTAAAGTTCATTCTGTTTAAATATTTGCAATCTAGCTGAAAGTTTATCACAGGAGCACTGTAAACTTGTGAAACTGATCAATTGACATGGATCAGTTTAATCAGCAATTATTTTTTAATCTATTTCTTAGTACTGTAGCAAATTATATTGAATACTTTACTACAATTTGCTCAAAATTTATTATCTCATTATTCAAAGGAGGTTCTTGTAATAATCAGAAAATTAAAATAATGTATGCACAATATAATCATAAATCATCATTAAAATAGCTTTTCAGAAAATTTGCATCCAAAATCTTATTGGAACTACCTAAAAAATATTAATGCAATAAAGCTTTTAGTGAATATTTCACAAAATACTAATAAACATTTTTATGAATAAAAACCACAGCAATGAAAGAAACTTACGAAAATTAGTTACTTATTCACAATATTGATTTCATAATAATTCACACAATAAATTTTCAAATCTTCAATTCCAATTTGCGTAAAAGTGCAAAACTATTTGCTAACTTTAACAATAATCTTCTCTTTCTTCACAGGAAAATGTAATCATTTATGTTTTCTCTTCAAAAAATTCACAACTGAATCAAAACGTTCTAACAAATAACTATCTGACAAAATGAAAATGATAAGAGGGCCCCATTGCCTAGGATATTGGTAGTCATGTAAAGAATCTTCTAAATACTTTCAAAATATTGTATTCTGTGGATACAACTATGACTCAATTTTCTGTTTATGGTAGAACAGAACCCTTGAGCTTTTATAGAACAAAAATTCAGAAAAATCTGCAATATTTTTATCCCCCTTAATTTTGAACTTATGTATAAATATTTCCTCCTAAATTATTCAGCTTATTTCAACCTTTCAGGTAAAATAATTTAATAAATGTTGGAGAATTTGATGTCTCTTCACAAATTGACAGTAATAACTTCTAGACAATTGCATAACAGGTATATGGATAAGTCCTCAAGTGAAGAATTTTTCAATATAATATGAAAATGTAATACTACATATTAAATAAATCATATAGGATCACGAATATTCCTTCAAAATTGTATGCACAATAATTGTACACGTAACATGCATAAATATGCATGCAAATTACAAAATTATGTAATTTGAATTGAATCCACACTCATTAGAATTTTAATAAAATAATAAGAAATAATCTTACTTACTATATATTTGCAAGAAATCAAATATCAAACGTGAGTAATAATACTTAGTTCGAGAATAATAATGAATCATGACATGTGTAACATAAAACCATCCCTAATAGGGACAGATTAAGATAAAAGTTCTCATAGAAAATCTGCAAGTTTATGAATGCAATCAAGAGGAGTGTTCTAACAAAAATATCACTGAATTTGTCTTTTCTGTGACTATACGTTAACTATGATTTTGGCAACAACACAATTTTGTATTCTGGGCTATGAATCGCC
The DNA here is from genome assembly GCA_017312745.1 of Gryllus bimaculatus. NCBI lineage: Eukaryota > Metazoa > Arthropoda > Insecta > Orthoptera > Gryllidae > Gryllus > Gryllus bimaculatus. The sequence continues at coordinate 4,841,895 of BOPP01000011.1, forward strand.
ATCTTTCATCAAAACACTAGCAAACCTCTTGTCATTTAAATCTCATCCAGATACAGGACACCCAGATAGCAAAACAGGGCACCTTAAAGGGCTGGCCAGCTAGTGGTGTGGGAAAACAGTTCACATCTGAGCACGGAAATACTTGGCAAGTAAAAGAACTTCCCACAATGGCACATAATTATCATAATTCCACATTCTCACACAATGACAGGAAGCCAGGTCTGCTGTGGAATAACCTTTAGCTGACGAGGGGCTTAATTAGTGCTCTGGGGTCGTGAGAACAGCAACGGCGGCAGCAGGAGCGGGAGCCAGGAACCTACCACTGTCTGTTGCTTGAGGAGGGGGGTACCGCCATCAAAGACGAACACAGGTCGTACTCGCCAGAAAAGCAACTTGCACAGTCGGTGGAAGAGGCCCAGCAAATGGGCATTGGGCAGGGCTTGGCCTCGAGCATCTTGAAAACCACGCGCTGCCTGATGCAGCCAAATTGACACATCTGCGTAGCGTTAAGGATCATCAACACAGGTACTGAAATTTATTTTAAAGTGAAATCGTGTGGTTAAATGACTGTTTAATATATGATATATTTGATATACAATTGATACACATTTGATCGTGGCAGCTTTTACAATAATTATCAGTCAACAAAGTTTTACTGTTCTAATAATCACTATCAATATCACTGAATTTTGAAGCAGTTATAAAACACACAATGTTTAATTTTTCTTCAGATACAATGAAAAAACAATCACATTTAGACATACTGTTTAACTAACAAACCAGATTGAATTTTATTTTGCACTGCATTTAATACTAGGAAGTAAATTGAAACTCGTCCGTCACATCTCTTCATTATGCACTTCATTTCCGTTTACAAACACTAATTAATAGTACCACATTAAAGTTCTTTAAATGTTACCAGACACAGATGAACAAAAACATTCTGGAATGTGTTGTGAAGTCTAAACACTTTTTATTGAATGTAAGAGCGCCTTGTATCACAGATGGCAGCTGCTAAGATTTCAGTTTTTTATATGAAACCTTTGCAGCTGCTAAAATTCAATGGATGCTTCTGACGTTTCTTCTGTTTTGTTGCACATGTTAATTTGTGTCTAATATGATCTGTAAGGCAAAGTTAAGAATAAAAATTCTCAAAAGTATTTGAATAAAAAAGCTGCTTTCAGCGACCAAAAATAAAATAATGCAAAACATTACTACTTTCTTTGGATTGATGTTAAACTCTCCGTAAATGACATTGTAAGGTATATAGCTGGAGTAATACATGCATAATGCAAGTTCTGCAGAATTATGATTAAGAGCTGCCAATACAAATGTGCAAGTCATGTCTCTAAAGGAAACTAAGTTGGTCAATAGAGAAACAACTTGAAGCTATATTAATGATATTATTGAAAGGATACCAACAGCAAGAACTTTGTTCTCAAGTGTCTCCACAGGCACAGGCTTCCCCGCAGACTCCAGGAGCTTCCATAATCCATGAACACCCATCACAGCCAATAATTATCATCCAGAAATCTGCACAAGATCATGTCAATTAAGATATGTTATGTGAATCCCTTCCACAGAGGACTACAGTAACTTGATTACTAAAATCTGGGGTCATTCATACTTCGGCATAACAACACAGGAAGTGGGGGTGGGAACAGGCCACAATGGGAACCGGGCAGTTGCAATTTGGCCTTGTACTCGGGAGCGGAGGAGGGCCGCGCTGCACATATTTTCCCGTGGGAAGAAAGAATAGGGACTGCCTTTCACTAAGACAACGGGGTGGGGGCGGGAGTTGGAGGAAATGAATTCACACTCCGATCTCAAGAATGCTACAACAATGTCAGTATACATGCAGACTCGAGACAAGCCGGTTGTTCTGGACTCCTCAGATTTTTTACATGACATCTTATGAATACAATATTTTCTAAATGAAGATCCACAAGACTCTTTAAAGCAGTGTAAGTACACCACTTTATTTCATTTACAATATTTTATGAAATAATTTATTGTTATTTAAGTGTGCATAAAAACGCCAACTTTCTAACTTGTTTACCTTTTAAAACGTTCAAAACATAGGTTATATTTGACACCGTAACTTCATTTATAATCTACTACAACTGTTTCACTTTGTTTCATACTAAGTGATCATGTTATCACGAATCCTCGTCGAAGAAGAAAAATGTCGAACATCATTCAATTCTCGAAATCGCATGGCAAATTCTCGTCTTGAATAGCGCCGCTTTTCTCAATCGCATTTTGCGTCCCTGCGCGAATCCACCACAAACACATGAGTACTGAAATTTTTTGGCTAGGTTGGCAACACCAATTTGTGGTCAATGTTTGTACAGTCGCGTTATGAGAATTTACGTACGGGGAAATTCAAGGGCATTTTGCTCGAGATTTATTTAAAGTGAAACGTATTACGCTTGTATTTTCAAAAGTGGGAATACTTTCAATTTACTACTGAACAATGTAATATAATTTCTCTGTTATATGGTTATTGTCGTCGATAGTGCATACTTTTTATTACGCACATGTACATCCTTCACACCAGTCACGCATCACTCCCCTCTATAATTTTCCTGACTAGATTGTCATTTATACAATTGCGCGTTATATAAAACCCTAATGCAAAAGTGGTAACGCAGATATGTGATAAAACATACACGTTCGTGAGAAAATAATGCTGTCCGAATGGAAAAATAAATGGAGAAACGTGTTTTATCCTGCTTCAACTTGTTTAGGGACAATTTTAGGGAAAGTCAGATTTTGGACATTGGCAACAAGCGACTTGCGTGGGAAAGGGGCCGTGGGAAATTCTCATCATGAGCAGGTGTCCCTCGAATGATGTTTGTGAAGTAAGCTAGTATGGCTTTCCAGTGCTCCAAATCAATGATTTTGTGTAGTGCGTGAACTGGAAATTGTAAGCTTGTACGGATAAACCAGAATTTCTGTGGTGTCCTATTCATCATAAGGTTGATGACAGTGAAAATTAAGGCTATGAAGGTTAGGAAGCAAGTTTACTTATTATCTGGGGGTTATGCATTTTCGGCATTAGATGTATGAAACATTTATGTGATACTATCGAGGAATTTTGTGTTTAGCCTTTATATTATTTTCTTTTAATTCAGTAGAATAAATAAGTTAATTTGAATAGTGCAGTGAATTTTTGTGGGGAGGAATAACTCTGGTTTTTGAAGCAAAATTTCGCTTGATAATCGTTCTTTTTACTATTTTTCACGATTTACTGAACTTTCATAATGAATCAAATTTTATTATGAATACCAATAGATCTGTGGTAATTGTCTACTTGCAGCACACAGCTAAAATCCTCCCAGCACTCTTGCTATTGTCAATTTTTATTTTAATTAATTTGGCTTATTTAAATGTCTCATAACATATTAATTAAAATGTATTTAAATTATCATATAACCCAGTGTTCCAAGCATGCATTTTATTCCAGAATTTTAAAACTTAATAATTAACATAACATTGGTGCAGTTTGCAATGCACCATTATGAATATTGTTAATATGTCTGTAGTATAATGAAAGTATAATATATTCTTCCAGTAACTAATTCATTTTTTCTTCTTAATGATAAAGTAATTTATTATTGAAAAAAGATATTTTTGCATGTTGAAATATTTATATTCTATTAAAATTTCAGTTTTTAGTTATTTTTACAAATGTTTTTTTTGATAAAATATTTGTTTGTATTTATATGTACATTAGATTTGTTATAATTTATGATGTTAATCTTGATGGTTTGTAGAAGATTGACTCATGCCATAAGAAATGCATTGTTTGATGACATTTCATTTGGGTTTAGGAAGTGAATAAAATTCCTTTATGATGCCTTATCGCAGGTTGTTTATGTGCACAATTAATATTTTAAAGACAATAGAATACGCAACTAAAAAAGTTATATTCATTATTTTAAAAAAAAATTCTTTATATTATCTGTCTGTGGATCAGGATTACAAAAACCTTATATATGTGAAAATATGCCGTTAAGCAAACATTTACCATTTTTATAGAGGCATCCTGAAGTTAAATGCCAAGATTTTTAAATTTGAGTAACTTGCATAACTTGTGTAGTGATAATTATATAATTTTGTGCCTCCAAACAGCAATGCGACAAGACAGTTTAGGTTTAAAAAGGTTGTTTTCAAAGCATTATCATGAATGTCACTTGTGCTCTTGGGATTGAGTATCTTCATATTTTTCTATATATCGTGGCTGGTGACTTTTAAAAAAATGCTTCTGCATCCTAGAAGTTTGAACATTCATCTGCCGCTAGTCAAATTATTGAGGCTGGTTTTGTCCATGTACTTCTAAATATTTTTTGTCAAAATTTGTAAATGTTATGTATGTGTATGAGGCAGGTACATAATTGTATGTCATTGAAAACGATGAGACAAGCCAGTTGAAGCCTAGTTTTTTAATATTCATAGTTGCTTTGATATATTTCTAAATGCTTTTAAATTAATGTTAAAAAATATAGTTGCCTTCCTGTGGAAACATATGATTGGTAATTGACAACTATTTTTTCCGAAATGAATATGGTGTAATTGAAGAATTAATTGTTTTTGTGTTTGAGGAAAATTGAATCAAGTACATTCTAACGAAGAGCGTGAAATATGGGGATTTTATTTGTTAATTTTTATTTTTCTTATGTGAAAATAATCCGATATGAACTAAACATGTAGTACTGCGTCACCTATGAATGGTATTGCAGTTCGTATTTGTGGAAGAGCATTCTTAAACTTAGTCAGGGTGTGAATTGATGGGGGAGAGGGGTTACTAGGGTTCCCACCAAGAGTTCTATTTCCCTGCTAGGAATTAACACTTTCTTGTCAGGTGCTTCATTAACAATTTTAACAAACCAAGGAAATTGGAAAACACAACATTCTGGAGTGCATTCTTAGGATTCATTCAGAATCTTGCGTAAGCAAACATATTCTTAGTGTCACTCTTCAGTTCTTTGATTCATCCCATCTTAGCGTTTTGAATATCCTCCTCGGGAGAAAATTGCCAATTCCCACCCTGCATGCTATATAAGGATTTTTAAAGGCTGCCTTTTTGTGAAGTGTTTTGATAATTAGTGGATTCTTTAATAACATTGTTAAGGGGTTGCCAATAAATTACATGACACTGAAGAGGGGGAGGGGTCTGAGCCAGCGTTGCACTGTTACATGTGGGTAGGGGGTGTTAGTTTAGTGTTAACATAATGCTGATATTTTTTTTCTTAATTTTTTACATTTGATGAAATAATCTCTTTTAACCAACTTTTACCGTAAATGGAAGTTTTGTAACATGAAAATTAACAAATTAAATCAAAAAATTATGATGCATAAATTCTTACAATATTTTTTTTCTCTCTATTAGATCAGGAAGAAAATAGTAAAAATATACCGGTAGTTTATTCTAGAACCCAATTATATTGCCACAATAGAAGCAATAGTCGTCCAGGACGGCCTGTGCAGGCCTCAGAATAGTTTTCACTTATGTGTCATTCCTTCACTCAAAAATTGCCCCCAGTCATATTGTGCAGTTAGCAACGCCGACTAATTCTGATGTCATGCATGTTATATATATCTCAAATATAATGAACACATTGTTTTTACTCCTATGCAATTTAATTGCACTTATTGTGAACGGGGGGGGGGGTGCTAACGGGTAGAAAATGTAATTGTTCAGCGTTGCTAGGGAGTGAGCGCGCTTTACAGCGGGAGAGTGGGTACTGCAAATGCTCCAAATTGCCATTACGTAGTTTATGGACGGTCCCTAAATTGCTTATTATGTTATCATTATGAAGAAAGAAAGAAAGAAAGAAACCTTTTTTAAAATTCTTTAGGTCTAATAGGGTGGTTAAGAAACTCGGGAAGTGGCCAGTTTCATATCTCTTCCTGTTGGCGAAGCGCTGAGTGCCTATTTCCAGGGTCCCGTTTTCGAGTTTTGTACGGATTTCGCATCTTAGGTTCCGTGTTGCGAGCAAGGAGACTTAAGACAATGAATTCGTGCACACGCGTATCGCTCAGGGCGCCAAATGAAGCGCCGTCGCACTTCGGTTCATCTGACTTGCGGGAGCGTCGGACGTTTTTCTGAAGGGCAGGTTAGAAATACATCGACTTTGCAAGAGGCAGATTCAGTTTTGATGCACACACAATGTATTCATTAATTTTATAATAATTTATAACTCTATTATAGTATAATTAATAAATATTACAGTCTTTAATGGTTTTATAATACTTTTCCTCTAAATGGGTAAGATAGTAATTATTTTTTTGTAATATAAATAGTGTAACTTCGGAGAAAAAAGTGTGCTGTTTTTAAAAATACATTTCAATTTGAATCCATGACAGACGTAACTGGCGTAAAGAAATGAAAGGCCGTCATTTAGGACAAACTATTTTTAAATGCGAATTTGTGCTAGTTCATTGGATGACCATTACTAAACACAAACAGTACGCGCACTTCTCTGATATAGCGTTAGGTCAGTTATAATAATAAAATAGCGATATGAGTTACAGAGTTGAGATGGCAACAGGTGAATTAATAATCGAAGCACAAATTCGTCGATTATGTATAATCAGAGCGGGTTGGTTATAGTTCGGAATACTCAGTGGCAATGTAATGTTAAATTGTGTTTTTTCCCGAAATTGAAAACGTCGGAACTCACGCGTTAAATGTGCAGCTTATATTTTATCGACCGGATATGTAGTTAGTTGAACAAAGATAACGAAAAGAGAACCGTGCTGCACGTGATTTGAGTTGACTTTTCAGGCCTCAAAAACATACTCTCGTACAGCCTCTTGAGCACGCAGGTGGAGGAGGAGCGGATCCAGGGACACATTTCGGGAGGGGAAATTCAAAATGTTTGGGTCGAAGGTGTCACATTAGAGATTTTGTAAAATGGCGTAGGCTACACTCAACTCGTGCTGCAATACGATGTTTCCCTTTTTTTCCTTTCTTTTCCCCCCGTGCTTATAGGCCAACTCGGACCACGCATGCATCCTGCTTCAGCAGACAAGTACCTTTCGGGGGGGGGGGGGTCAGCATTTTAGCTGAATCTCGATTTTTATTACCCCCAGTTTCTATACCCCTGGACGATGAGATGGTAAGGACTGAAAGGACAGCTCACACATCTAGACATACACAAATACACCCATGCCCGAGGCGGGACTCGAACCCTCGGTTTTCTGGTTCGAGACCGCTACGACACTACTGCCCTAACTATCTCGTCCATCTGACCTGTTCTTTTTTCATATTAACGATTACTCGAAAATATTTTTTACTCAAATTTCGTGACAATTAGACAATAGTTACAGAAACATTTTTTGTGTGTGTGTGTGTGTGTGGGGGGGGGGACGTTCCGTCCCGTGGGTCCGCGCCTGAGCAGTGGGTGAGTTCGCGCGCGCCTCTGTGTTACAGGTCCGCGTCGGCGCATGAGAGCAGGCTCCGGGCGCCTCCCCCGCGCGCAGCTGGGCCGCGCAGGCGACACCGGCCCCCGCTCCATCTGCCTGTGTGTCTCTCTGTCGGCCGGCGCGCCGGGCCCCACCCCCGGCAGTCGGAGCGGAGCGGAGCGACGCGAGCGCCCGCGCGCCGGCGCGGCATGCGTCAGCCGCCGACGCGAGCGCAGTAACCCCAGCACCAGCTCGAGCAGCAGCCGCTGCCGCCGGGGATGCCGCACCAGTTCGGAGTGCCCGCCATGGCCCACGGCATGCAGATGCCCCCGTCGCCCCCCAACCTGTTCGAGCGCTTCAGCTCCATGCTGTACCGGCAGGACGAGCAGCGCCTGACGCGCGAGGCCATGGAGCGCTACCTGCGCGAGCGCGAGCGCTGCGACATGATCATCGTCATCCTGCACGCCAAGGTGGCGCAGAAGTCGTACGGCAACGAGAAGCGCTTCTTCTGCCCGCCGCCCTGCATCTACCTGTACGGCGACGGCTGGCGGCTGCGCCAGGAGCGCATGCTGCGGGAGGGCGAGTCGGAGCAGGCGGCGCAGCTGTGCGCCTTCATCGGCATCGGCAACTCCGACCAGGACATGCAGCAGCTGGACCTCAACAACGGCAAGCAGTACTGCGCCGCCAAGACCCTCTACATCTCGGATTCGGACAAGCGCAAGCACTTCATGCTGTCCGTCAAGATGTTCTACGGCAACGGCCACGACATCGGCGTCTTCCACAGCAAGCGCATCAAGGTCATCTCGAAGCCGTCGAAGAAGAAGCAGTCGCTGAAGAACGCCGACCTGTGCATCGCCAGCGGCACCAAGGTGGCGCTGTTCAACCGGCTGCGCTCGCAGACGGTGAGCACGCGCTACCTGCACGTGGAGAACAGCAACTTCCACGCCAGCTCGACGCAGTGGGGCGCCTTCACCATCCACCTGCTGGACGACAACGAGTCCGAGTCGGAGGAGTTCGCGGTGCGCGACGGCTACGTGCACTACGGCAGCACCGTCAAGTTGGTGTGCAGCGTGACGGGCATGGCGCTGCCGCGCCTCATCATCCGCAAGGTGGACAAGCAGATGGCGCTGCTGGAGGCGGACGACCCGGTGTCGCAGCTGCACAAGTGCGCCTTCTACATGAAGGACACGGAGCGCATGTACCTGTGCCTGTCGCAGGAGCGCATCATCCAGTTCCAGGCCACGCCCTGCCCCAAGGAGCCCAACAAGGAGATGATCAACGACGGCGCGTGCTGGACCATCATCAGCACGGACAAGGCCGAGTACCAGTTCTTCGAGGGGATGGGGCCCGTGCGCTCGCCCGTCACCCCCGTGCCCGTCGTGCACAGCCTGCACCTCAACGGCGGGGGCGACGTCGCCATGCTCGAGCTCACCGGCGAGAACTTCACCCCCAACCTGCAGGTGTGGTTCGGCGACGTGGAGGCCGAGACCATGTACCGGTGCCAGGAGAGCATGCTGTGCGTCGTGCCGGAGATTTCGCAATTCCGCGGGGAGTGGCACTGGGTGCGGCAGCCGACGCAAGTGCCGGTATCGCTGGTCCGAAACGACGGGATCATTTACGCCACGGGGCTCACTTTCACGTACACCCCGGAGCCGGGCCCCAGGCCGCATTGCCCCCCCGCCGACGACATCATGAAGGGCGGGGGCCGGCGCCTCGCTGCACCGTCCCCCTCCCGGCCCCCGCCCCCGCCGCCGCCCCTGGCCCCGGCCGACGTGCCGTGGGGCGCCCACCACCCAGCCCCGCCCCCCGGCATGTAAGGCGCGCGACCAGTGCTGCGAGGAAAAGTACAAACGGTGTTCGCTCTAGCATGGTGACTTAAGTGCACCGTCTCCCTGCGCAGACAACGCAGCAGGCGGAGATGTGCATTGACCCCTTGCTCATTTTCAAAATTGAATCTCTTGTGATGAGTCAAATTTAACTAAAGAGTTTAGTTGTTTATTTTCAATCCAGTGTTTGTCCACATCCACATTTTATTTCCAGACTGAAGCCAATGAGTTGGTATCAGATCAGTATTGTAATCTCGTCCGTGGTCGAGGGCTAATGTTTGACTGATGGTCCTGTGCCATGTTTTTAGTGTTGTGTAATGGGTTTGCTAAGGACAGATGCACAGCTACAAAGAGCCCTATATGGCCAAGGACAAGGTGGACCTGTAGGTCACTTGCTTAATCATGGTTCTTATTTATGTGGTTGTGGGTCAATTGATTAGCAGCAATAAAGAAAAATTTGTAGTATCAATACATGTAACTTGTGATTTATAGAGTAACTTAACAGCTACAGAAATGTAAGCAATTTGTATGAATGTGACAGTGTTTATGAGTGAATGTATACAAAAGAGAGTAAGATGTGCTTTGTCAAGAGACTAAAAATGTTATTTATGATACAAGGTACTGTGTGACTTATAATTTTTGTACATACAGAGTCAAGATTTAGAGAAAAGTATTTTATTGCCTGTATGTGTGAACCTATCACAAATAGAAACAGTAGTTTCAATGTCTGTGTTTTGTGAAATTTGTCCAATTTGTCTATGGTGTCCATAATAAATGAAAGGTTCCACAAAGTAAATATGTCATTCATTTCCTTTCCAAAGCAAAAAACATCCACAATAACAGTTGAAAGTAATTTTATTTCATTAACCTGGGGTAGCTCACAACAGGGTTAACTCAACATAATTCAGGTTATTATTACACTTTATCCTGAAATTTGATATTAATAACTATATAAATTACAGGAGATGAACTTACACAGTTGCATAATATATACAGTTGCACATACACGCTTGGCCCACATACAATCAGCTGTAGTAATGATGAGGCAGAGAATAGAAATCGGCATTCATAAGTATATATAATATTAAAAAAAATATTATAAACATTTCAGAAGCACACATTTAAAGAGTATTTTTGGAAGATCTTACTTCTATTGGACCGTGGCAAATAATGGTGGGCAAAGGATCTTTCTTAAAGGGAATAATCATCTACAATAAGAAATTATTACTAGTTTTGTAATGCTACCATGGAGGGTTCATAAGTGGACGGATTGGAACTACAGTGGCTTATGCCATATAGTGTGGTGTTCCATTGCACAAATCCCAGTCAATGCACGATCCAGTATCATGCCCTACAACTTCCTAACAATTCCTTTAAAAAACTAGAGGGAGACATTTTTTTACCTCTTAATCCTAGAATTGCAGTGCATCCAGTGGAATAAATTATCCTTACTGGTCTATCACAAGTATCTTTATCCCTCCGATATTGTCATTTTGTAAAACAATGCAAGAATCAAGCCTTTCAAATAAATAGAGTGAAAAGGATCTAAAATTCCAAATAATGAACAATATAGATAAAAAGCTATTGATGTTTCTAGTTCACTATTACATGCTTACCACTCATGCTTCACAAAAAAAAAAGCCTGAAACTATGGTAAAGGGTAGCTTGTCCTATGGCCTGTTGTGATTTGTGGTAAATGAACACAAAAGGGCTAAATAGGAGGCAAGCTCCATCAGTCAATTCCCCATAGCACCCAATTCTGTAATTTACACAAGTCTAGAGGTCATTTGATCCTTAGAGTTCCCCGCTGTTTGTTCATGTTGGTGAGCATTAGAGAGATGTAGGAGGTAAGTAGATCATCCATCTTGTAGCCGAGAGATGTTTCGCACAGAAGTTTGGAACCACGTACTAAATTACCTATGGTCATATGGAAGTAGGTATTGCCTGATGACCAGTTAGAGATTCTTGTGAAGGGATGTGTCACTAAGATATCCTGCAATTAAAAATACACGAAAACTTTAATGTACATGTGCAATGATGCTAATTTACAAATTAATCATTAATTTATCTTTTCATGTATATCATAAGAACATGTGTTTTTAAAGATAGTTTTAGCCAATGTTATACCATACAGAATGTGATACCCCTACAAATATCACAAAATTAAAAATTCTATGAAAGTTTTATTGAAAGTCTGCTCTGTTTTCAGTTAACAGCGTAGATCGAGTAACGAAAAAGAACAAAAATGATATTAATATTGTTGTTAATTAGATTATGATGTTGACAGTGAGATAAATACAATGATTTTGATTTCATGAAACATTTTCTAAATCAGTAGCCAGTATAAAATTCAATAAAGATATAAGATAACATTTTCATAATAATTTGATTAATAAATTATTGCTGGCAAGAAATTCAAAGAAGAGATGTCGAACCTAATGATTACATTTCAATACTTGCCATTGGTTATTGAAAATGTTTTTCTTATTTACAATTACACATCATTGTACATTGTCAATCTGATATTTTAATTCAAATATTCTGATAATTTAAATTTGTAATACTATGCTGAATTAGATGAGGATTGACTGAAATTTTAGCACCCATGGAAGTAGAAGTGGTATAAAACTTATATGCATACAATCCTTACTCCGAATATTTGTTTAAAACAACTTCAAAAGTAGTTTTAATAGTAAATAGAGTTGACAGAGAAATAGAAAGTGAATTTCATAGTAACAGTTTCCTTTGAAAAGAGCAAAAGTACCTACCTTTGACTGAGGATGAATTAAGCTTACACCATGTTTATTTATAGCAATGAGCAGCATTTCAGGATAATTTGGTTCAGTAGTCTGTTTCACCTCAAAGAATGCTGATCCAAACGTGGGCCACCTGTAGATTATCTTTAGGAAGGTGATTTTGGCCTCTTCTGGACTCATACCAGCATCCTGATTGTAGGATGCAACAATCGCCCGTTTCCAGTCATTGGCGTTTTGAGTCTTGAGCAAATCAGCAGGCACCAATTCGCGTAACATTTGTCTGAAAATTGTCATAAACTTCAAGTAAGATCAGTACAATATTTAAGGTTCAAGAATTTTTTACATTTTAACAGAACTGATGATTTAAGAAACTATATGAATGGAAATTTTTATCATACGTTTATGTATGAATTATAATTGTTACTGAATTTATAAGTAATGAACATTGTTTTCAATGGAAATGGTATTCCCAAACATTGCAATAATGTGTTGTGAAACATATTCCAATTTCAAAATATTAGGGATACAATAGGGAATTTATTATCCAAAACAATGCAAGGAGGCGAAATAAAGATAATTGATATTTTGAATAACTGATCATTTTCAAACAAGTTGTATGAAACAGTGATACATTTTAAATACAAAACCTTATAATTGTATATTGTGTAGGCTTATAGTTTAGAAAACTATGTTTAAACAGTGATACATGTTAAACATAAAACCTTGTACAGTATTGTATACATATTGTGAAGGCCTACAGTTTAGGAAAGTGCTATAAATGGAACTATGTACTTGGAGAATGCAAATTAATTTCTCTGTGTGTACTGGAACACCAGTCAATGGATGTTTTGATTGATCAGTATTCGGATAATCCATGCTCTTACTGCATATTACATAAAATTGAGTAGAAAGCATTTTTTTGCATGCAAGAATTTATCAGTAAAAACTTGTCAAAAAAATAAAATTCAGATAAACTGGTTTCTTAAATACTTTCTGTGTAATAAATACATTGTTTAACAATAGTCAAGAAAAAGTAAAGTTCTGAAACTTGAAGCTATACTGCAATTAAGATATCCTGCAATTAAAAATACAGGAAAACTTTAATGTACATGTATTTGGGAATTTATTATCCAAAATTTTTGAAACAAATTTCAAAATTCCTTTTTAAAACAATTCTTTCTCATTTTTATCGCTCTTCTCAAGAAAATTGCTTGTTTTAGTGTTAACATTTTCTATTATCAACTAAGAAACATGTTAATACATGTTATATTCATCTCACATGAAAAGAGAAAAGTATATAAACATTTTATTAAATGGAGGTACATCACATTTGACAACATTTATAGTTCTCTGTTATATGCCATGCATAAGCATTAAAATAACATTTTACAAAAAATTCAACACTTAATTAAAATTATTATTCTTAAAAATGCTTTGATCTTGAAATATTTTTCTTTCTCATGGCTTGTGTATGTATTATAAAGAATTTGAAGAAAGAAGTGACATTTTATCCAAAATATTGTCACTGCTAACTAAGCATTTTATAAATGTAAAGATTTGATAGTTTCATTACAGCCTCTCTTATTGTTGAAGTGCTCTCTTTTCTACAGCTCGCACTGAGATTGAATAATGTTTTAAATTTTATTTTATGAAATTATTTCATTAGAGTCATCTTTCTTCTTCCTATCTTTGCTCAAAAGGTAGGAGAGAGAGAGAGAGAGAGATTTACATTAACATTTTTTTCTTCACATTACTGAATAGTTTCTCAAATAGTTTCACTAGTGGATTCAAAGAAGCGCCATGCTCTCTCCCTCTAAGCCAAACATTTATTATGGTGTTACTTAATTTATCCAAAATAATTACCTCTCACACATCCAAAGAGTATTCCCATTTTGAACACACTCTTTACTTTATTTTTTTAATTTCAATCTAACAATTTAATAAATATTTATGGAGTTCTGACCTAAAATCTCTCCAAAATACTTTGTGGATCACTGCTACCTAGGCTTACCTACAATTATTCTTATATTATCTATTTGCTAACAAAGTGTTTGTTAGCAGACTGTAGCCTGTTTAACATGAATTTGAGGATAATGTAGATATACTTGATAATAATAGCAATATAAAATATGTTTTTAACTCAATTGATTTTAATACTTCAATATTAATTATATTTACAATTGGTAATTTTTAGAAATCCCAGATATTACCATTGTATGCATATTTGACTGATATAAAGTCACTATCAATCTTTAATGAAATTTTCTGGATGCATATATTCATTATCCAAGATGTCCTTCAACTGAAGAAAGTCTGAGAATATTTATTTAGAATAATATAACATAAAAAGGAAGAAAAGAACATAATTCACAAACAGCTTGCTCAAGTAACAAAACTCAAATGACATTGAGTTTTACTGTGATTTTTCTCTTATAAATCAATTCTACTCCAATAATATGCAATTATTCACTATTATCAGTGATATTTATACCCATACTTGTCTTTTTATGTTGACATTATTGTTACATAATTGGCTCTGTGTTTTAATGTTTGAAAAACAGCAGTATCCTCCATTAAAAAAAAAAAAAAAAAAAAAAAATCAAACCCAAGGTAAATTTCCCTTTAAACTAAACATGAATTTCAATCAAGTACTGCTACTAATTATTTAATTAACTCACAGTGAATATTACACAGAAGTCTTCTGAAAAGAATGGTTCCCACCTCTTACAATAACAATTATGAAACATTAAGAGATAAAATCTCGAAAAGGCAAAACTAAAAACTACAATGTTTTACTCATTACTACTAAATATCCAAATTAATTTCAGATCACTGAATGTTATTAAAAAAATTGATAATATTTGTAAACAAAGAACAAGAATTAGTTACTCACGGAATAGCTTGAAGTTCTTGTTTGCTTTCACCAAAGCGCACTCTATAGACCAAAGCTGCCAACCGTGCAGCTTCCTCACGACCACATTTGTGGTATCCTCGCAAAAGTTTTGGAAGCTCTTGATGAAAATGGAAAATGAGATCTGCATTACGATCACGACCAGGAACCGTGTTAGTCCATAGTTTCTTCATAAAGAATACCTGATAAGTAAACTGTGGTGCAGCACCTGAAACAGATTGGCAGGAGATACTGACAAGTAAGAAGATGAGGGACATGGTCAATATTTGAGAATTTTTTTATTGGAAAGTAAACAGCAAATAAAGGGAGGAAAAAAATATTTAAAAAAATGAATTCATTGTAAGTATCTTCCTTTCAATATTATTTAAACAACACACTCTAAATAATTAATTTTTTGGTAAATATATTGATTATGAACATATGTTCATGTCTTATTATATTTGATGTACCTATGTCTATTACTGATTCTGCAACAATGAAATAGTTTATATAGAAAACAACATTTATGCACATACAATATTTTTTTTATCTCCACAATGTTAAAAAAAAAATATTCCAATGACAAGCATTGTATTAACAAAATACATGTGAATTATGAATTTTTTGAGAAGAAATTAATTTATTTTCTGAGGTGAATAGGTCTACTCTTGGTTATTAGATAAGCAAATTTAGGCTTATTTATGGTTGGCACTTCGTATTTGACAAAAAAGCATTCTCTCTTATTATAGAAAATAAGTTCATTAAACTGCTGATATTACTGAAGAGTAGTTATGGTGTATATATAAACACTCACAAAATTAAGATATGTTCTTTTTCTTTCTATTATAAGAAGAGCCCCTAAGGCTGGCAAAATGCCTTCTTAATTTCTTATGATTTCGTTTCAACAATTAGGCAGGCACGGACCTGGGGGGGTATCCTCCCTAGCCCCCCAAAAAATTGAATGAATGGGAATCCTGATTCTCACAGTATTTTAGCCCGTAGTATGTGTAGAAAATGTCTTTGACTATTCCCCAGAGGTATGTGACAGCTCATATCTCTTTCTTATTCCATTTGGCTTGCAATGCTATGGCTACTTCTAGATTTTGGTGTGTGGCTGACACAACCAGAAACAGTATTAAGGTACATCTCGCTCTAGGTATCAAGTGAGTGATCATGGGCCGGTGTGATATTTCGTGCAATTAGTGTGCCCAAAATAAATGAATTGGCACAAATTACTTACATACGCCTGGAGACACACAGATGTTCATTTGTTTCTAATACAAGTTGCGAGTTTCTCTTTGTGTTCACTATTGCAGCCCTATTGTATTTTAGCATGTTAATTAATAGATAATTCCCTTTGTTTTCACCACTCTATATGATAATGAGTGCAGGTTATCCCACAAAGTTCGCACTTGCATGTTTTTTTGGCTATTGGAAGGTCTTTGTTTTGCAAAGTTAAAAGTGGAAATCAAGAACTGCCAGCATGGTGACCACATGCCTCATCTCATATCTTCTTGTTCATTTCTTCTGTGGTGTAGAATTCCGGCCAAATCTGTCTCCTATTTTCCCCTGCTTTTCTGACAACACATTGTGATGCTACTATTTGAGGAAGGAGGAGTGGAATCATAAAATCATGTATCAGCTGGGTTTCTCTTGACAGCCCATAAACTAATCTTGATTTAGATGTTTTGTAAACTCTTAATATTCTTTTTAAGAATGTGGCTTTTACTTCTTGTAGTATTGTATTAGCAGGTTCTCTTCCGTGAGGTTTGGCCAAGTG
Source organism: Gryllus bimaculatus (assembly GCA_017312745.1). Lineage (NCBI taxonomy): Eukaryota > Metazoa > Arthropoda > Insecta > Orthoptera > Gryllidae > Gryllus > Gryllus bimaculatus. Next base: position 4,858,560 of record BOPP01000011.1, read on the forward strand.
ATTTCTATCCCATAGGATGGGGGGGGGGCAAATTTTTGCTTTGAATATTTTCATTGCTGTGTTCAGATTCAGTTGCCTTAAAAGCTGTATATCATTTATTGCAGTAATTGCTTCAGCTACCCTCTCTTCTATATGTTTTGTAAAGACTCTTCCTGAATGTTGGAGAGTGATTCCTAGGAATTTGAATTTGTTGACTGCTTCTACGTAGGATGCAATTTTGCACCTCTATTAAGACAAAATAAGTGCCTTTCTACATTGCCTACTTTAGTAAAAATAAATGCCTTTTTGCCTACATATTTCATATAAATTGCCTGAAACTATGGGCTCTATTTATTAGCTATATTTTTTTACTAGCACAAAAGCTTCATTGGTATTGGTTCAGTAGATTTAGACATTATCACACTGTAAGTATCATACTTCTGTTTTCATATTTTAGAACAGACTAGCACTCTGTGAATATTGAAAAAAATCAAGCAAAACTTTAACTATTAATTCACCAAACCAAACCATTCAAAAATGCAATAGCATAATTTCCAAATCGTTAACTAAAATAATATTTCTTAACCCTGGATTTTGTACCCACCATCTCGTGTAGGGCGTGCCTTTTTAATCCAGTCAGTAAGATGTCTCACAAAATCAAAGAAGAAGTCGCCTTCAGGCACTGAAATGACTTTGTCTGCTATCTTTACAAACAATGAGAAGCCTTCACCAGAACGCAGATTCAGTCTTTGGGATATGTTTTGACAGAAGTCCTTGGCGCGTGTAGAAGAGTCCACTTCAAATGCCTGGATGTAAGAAAGTACATTATTCAGAATTACTAATAAATGTGAAGACCACAGACACCAATTAATGTTTGAATATTTTGTTTCAAAATAATATTACAACATATTCATATTTAAGGGTTCTTATATTTCTGGTATTAATTTTCAAAACTCACCTCATCAGTATCATCTGGAAAATAAACTTTATGGAAAATTTGAGTTGTTTTGTGCTGTATTGCTTCCACTTCAACCTGGTGAGGAGGGTATTTCCGAGGACCAGTACGTAATGTCTTTTGCAGTCGCTGAAGAGAGTCTTGTGCGATAGGATGTCGTCTTGATCGTAAAAACAGAAGTAATTCCTGAAGCACATAATTTAATATTCAGTTGTAAAGTTAGTTGTTAAGTAATTATAGAAATAATGGGGGTGTTATTTTAAAGTAACTGAAACAATAATAACAATTTCTTGTTCTTTTCTTTTTAAAGTTTTGAGTTCATCTTTCTATGTGACTAAACATTTTTCCTTCGAAATTTATATACTGAGCGTCTATTCCTAATATCCTTTATCATTTTTAACAGGAAAACCTAATATTTTCATTACCATTGAACTACACATGTTCATACATTGAAGTTCATGAAAGAAGTATGTCACTGTAATATACTCACCTTCAGAAGACTCTGACTGCATGTGAAGAGGCCCGAAGCCAGCCACATTAATTCCCAGCCACGTTCCTCGCTCAGTCTATTGCGATTGTCTGTCAGTTGTTTCATTATTTGGCAGAAAATTTCATCCCGAAGTATTTCCTGTGTAAGTCAAAATATTCCAATTCATACTTGAACAAAATTAAATTAATTTTACAATATAAACATTTTATTTTCAAATGTTTGTATAAGTTATTAAGTTTTAAAATGAAACTAATATTCTGAATTTATGATTGGGGTTTTCTCAAAATTCAATAGTTATCAATAGATATTACAGACATATACATAAATTAAGGGATTTATAATGAAGTTACTGCTTTCCATTCTTTAGAATCAAATGAAATTATAAATGCTGAGGCTGTCAATGGAGTCATTTGAGAATAGTAACTGAAAGAAAAATAATTTTAAAAAAAATTACAATTTTTGAACCTGTTTTCATATTTGTTTGTTAGGAGCATGATTGTGAAATACCAATTACCCAACATCTCACAGCTCTCAACTATAAATAAATATTAATTAAAAATATGTGTATACTATTTTACATAATTTTTAAGTAGAATATAAAGAATTTGACAATGAATTTTTTTTACATACATCTTTTTCAGATAGATAATTTAATTATCAGTAGTTGTTAATTACTTCAGCTCTTTTTGTTCTATTTATACTGCCTTGGAAAATGCTGCAGGAATTGAGTATGGACCTGTCATTGTAGATGAGTAATAATAAAAATAATGATGGGGAATTATTAATGAATGAAAATGGAAAGAAAGCCAAAAAAAGAAGAGTATGGTACCTCATAACAAATAATTTGTTCATCATTAACTACCAGCCCAATTGGTAAGGTATTGGCTACCTGTGAAAGTCTAAAGATATTTTGGCCCTATCACCTCATATCCCAGAACGGTTTTCTGATGCATCTATATTAATATATATATAAAGAGAAAAATTTGCATCCCTTTTTAAGTATTTGGCGCCAATGGAGAAGTGTACTATTTGACATAATTAAAGTTTATTTGGGGGAGAACAGAAAGCAAAACTGTAAGTATAAAATTTACTACAAATATAGGAAAATTAAATAAAATACACATCATGTAGATGCAACCCGCAACACACCTAAGGACACTATTGTCGTGCATTATTCTAATGCGATGAGTTTTAGGGAACTTAAAACTAGATTTTTGTGTACCGTAGGGACAAAGTTTTTGATTTTCTATCCCCTACTCTACAAAATGATTTTTTAAACGTTTGATTCCAAGCTTAGTGTTTAAGAGAAAAAATCTCTACTCTAAATTTGCATTTGTGCACGTGAAAAGCACATTGCATACACGTGAATCGTTGCATTACAAGTGAAACATTTACATTATACCTGAGAAGCAAATTGCATATTTGGCTTCTGGAGGACTTTGATCTGTTAGCGGTTGAGGCCACGAGACCAGTTTCCGTTGCGTTTCCCACTCACATGGAAGAGGAAGAATCCGAAACATCCTTCTGTTGGTGCGACAATAATGTGCGAATAATGTGTTTAAATAATAAAACTCAGTTTTTGTGCTACAGCTGGGCCTGCTCAAAAGACTTCATTTAAAACTCTAAATTATCATTTAAAAATTGAACATAGTTTTAAAAATTGATTTCAGAAATTGAAGTATTTTGTTTTCGTAAACCACAAATAGTGGTAATGAATTAACGCTGTGTCTACACATTACAAGAATCTCACGAACTAAGGAATTATCCTTAGTGGAATCGAGAGCTTGCGGTAAAAGAAAGGCTAAAACGAAATCCAAATAAAACAAAATAAATGAAAATTCTCTACGAAAACCAGAAGGAAGTATCCAAAATTCTGCAAAGCATCTGAAGGTGCCACAAAACCAGGACGCCGAAGATCGCAGAGCATAGCGGCAGATTGTACTGGTAGATTTAAGGACAAGAAACGTAGGGATGAATTGAGAGGTCTTAAGAAGGCTGGAAACAGGACTGACTGGAGGAAGCTTGTGTTTTCTTATCTTTGCTCCACAGGAGACGAATTGCCAGACCTCTCGAGAGGGAAGCTTCCAACTCCACGAGGGAAGATCTTTCGCAACGCAGTCAGAACGATTCCTCAAAACGCGTTCAACGACATTGTCTTGCCATTTCCCTTCATGTGCATTACTTGCCCTTGATTTGAACATTTCAAAGTGTGGAAATTATAAACAAGGTAATGTGAGTAATTGTATCTCTGGCGTAGAGAAAGTAACGCATTTCCAGCAGGGGACACGAAACACTAGAGAGGGATGATCGTGGTACCCCCCTCCCCCCACAAAATTCTCTCTCATGTTGCTACCAGAAATGAAATGTTGACAATCACTCAATTTACGCGAGAATTTTCTTCTCTCGATGCAAAACACCCTACTCCCTACGAAGCAAAATACCCTACTCCCACTGCCAGTGAGCCGCGCGGCGCCTCGTGCGAGCAACCCCGCCCCACATGCCACCCTGCGCCTCCCAGAGGGCCTGAGCGCCAACGACTCTTTGAGACAAGCCACTGCCGAGGCGAACTGTGTGCTGTAGTGGAGTGCATTGTGAGTGACTGGGATGCGTGAATGGTTATGTATATAATGAAACAAGTATGAATGGGGGAACGTAAAAACGAGGGAATGTAAAAAAAATGTTACTAAGAAAGAAGCAACAACACTTAAGAAAATTAGTTTCAAGTTAGGTATGCCAAATCGCTTACTTATTAAGTATACAATTAGATTAAGCTAAAATTAAGTTGGTTTTAATTATTTATTAAGAATGCCCCCTCTGAGCTGCTCAGGGGTGGCGTGTGTGTGCAACATGACGTACGTGCTTGAGGGGCCCGTCGAAGATCTGGTCGGTGTACTCGTTGCCGAGGCGCGGGCGCTTGCTGGGCAGGTCGCCCATGTACTTGAGCAGCGCGGCGAAGGCGAAGCACGCCTCCTCGGCCAGCTCCTCCTTGGCCAGCAGCTTGCGCAGCAGCGGCTGCTTGAGCGGCTCGCGCGAGTGGCGCCACAGCTCGTCGGCGGCGCCGCGCCGCCCGGCCGCCGCCAACGTCAGCGCCTTCGACACCGTCCGCTTCGGCGGCGGCCTGCCAATCATCCAGCATTGCGGCTCAAATAACATTTAAAACGTCACAAACGGTTACCCAAATCAGTTGAGTTAAAGATAGCTGACGAAATGGAAAGACATGAGGCTCGTTGCAAATTGGCATGCCCAACGCGGAGCAAATTCAATTTTGTTACACTATTTCAAGAAAACGTGCGAATGCAGAGATTTGGGCGAGGCGCCGCCCCTTACCGGAAGTGGTCGAGGGCGTACTCGGCCAGCGTGTGAGGTTTGTCGCGCGGGTCCACGCCGACGGACGGCGGCGCGGCCAAGCGGCGCCCGGGCTCCGCGCCCTCCATGCTGAACAGCGCCTGCGACACACACACACGTCCTCAAATACAGACACCGGGATTTAATAATAATAATAACAATAATAATAATAATAATAATAATAATAATAATAATACAAAATTATCGGAATACATAATCAAGGAAGCAATTTCAGATGATAAATGCCGAAATTGTCATGAAACAACAGAAACATTAGAACACAGAATAGGATCCTGCTGTACACTAGCAAACGCAGACAAGACCAAAACAATGTAGCAAAAATCATTAATCAGTATTTATCAGGAGGCACAGCTTTAGAATAACCTAACCAGCTAAGTAAGAACGAAAATATACATAACAATTAAAAATCAATGTATGTGGATCTCGGTTGGCATTACTTACCATTCTCAATATCGTCCACTCGCGCAGGTTCTCACATTCACTTTCAATCTCTTGCTTCATGAAACTTTCCACCGCGTGTTTCAAATGTGACAAATATCCTTTACGGACCACTCGCACATTAAATAACCTACTGATAAGCGCTAAAAGCTCTATTTTCAATTTCGCCATTTCGCTAACCCGATAATAATAATGAATTGGAAAACCGACTAGCTGTAAATTATTTCAGGAAACAAGTTATTTTTGCATTAATTATTTGGGGTTTTCCTTGGCATCAGTGAAACAAGGAAAATAGACTCTGATCGTTCGATAGAATCGGTTTGATAATTCGAGATTAACAACATAAATAATTAGGGATCTAAGCTTTTTCAGTCCTGGACCAAAACTATCAAAGAAAAAATGCCATTTAAAATACTGGAATTATGTATTTTTCTTTAATTACGAACAGTTGAAATATTTATAAAGTTGTCGGTTTCATCATTTCAAGTGTGCTTTCAAAATATCCAAATGACAGAATATATCAAAATATATAACGATTTATAATTGAAAATCATCTTCTTTAATTACTTTCTATATTATTGAGACACGTTTCTATCATAATATTTTATTATAAAAATACGAACTACCATCAAGTGAGAAAGTACTTCCATCATTTCAAACAGAACTGTTCATAAAAGTTCGTCTGGCAAAAATACTCGTCTATATATAGACGAGTATTTTTGCCAGACGAACTTTTATATATACATATGCACGAGTATGTAAGATATTTGTTTACCCACTTCAAAATCAACGAGATAAAAAGTGATAAAAGAGCTACGAGCATGCAAGATGGGAACAATTGAAAGTGCTTCGTGGCAAAAGAGGGTTTGCAGGCGCCACTCACCAGGATGTCCTGCGGCGGCTTGCTGCACGCCGGCAGCACGTACACCGTCTCGGCCGGGAAGTCCCCGCGCTCGCCCGTGCGCTCGCAGCGGCCCACGCACCAGCCCGAGTTCATCACCGTCTCCCCGGTCGAGTCCTCCAGCACGATGAGGTCGCCCTTCTGGAAGGTGAGGAAGGACGAGCCCTCCCCTGCGGACACGCCCGGCCGCGCTCCCTCAGGGCATGCCTTTGCCCCCGCCCCCGCCCCGGGCGTCGCCGTCGCCGCTCGGCCGACGGGGCGGCGCGGGGCCACGCAGGCCAGCAGCGGGCCATCCGCCTGCAACCGCGCGCCCAGGGCGGCGGGCGGCGGCGGCGCGGCGGCGCGGCGGGCTGGCGCGGCGGCACGCGGACGCGGCGGCGGCGGCAGAGCGGCGGGCGGCGGCGGCGGCGGCGGCGGCGGCGGCGCGGCGCGTCGGCCGACGCGAGCGATACCGAACCGAACCAGGAGAGCGGGGCGCGCATCAAAGGCAAGGGCTACCGGGACATCGGAATCAGTTGCCCCGACTCGTGGGGGTTGGGACAATGTGGGGAACACGGTCACTGTCGCGGAATGTTGGTAGCTCGGTGAATGTGTTTCGTTTGCTTCACACTACTGTGATCACATTCTGAGAATAATCAATCGCGATTGATAATCGTAATCCTTAGTGCGATTGTTGGTTCAATTTCGCAATCACTGGACCGATCGTTTAATCCTAATACACTCATTCAGTAGGTGGGTCACAATTATCTGTCACAAATGTTTGTTGCAATTTGTACGATGATACGCTAAAATGTTCAACATTAGAATATTATTAAAGTGTCTGCCATTTTACGGCATATATTTTTCCTAGCGTGATTACACTTCACAAACACGAAATTATTTGAACAAATAAAAAACAAACACATGAACAGTATAAAAATAATCGGTAGACATTAAATTCCCAATAAATTTATCAATTGAGACATCGACACCACGATATATGCACTGAATTTTCAATAAACAGTACTCGTTAAGTAATCGAAGTCTACATGCATTTCTACTAAAAAGTCAGAAGATATTCCATATTCTTATTAGGTTGATTTACATTGCATTCCTTCGGGTTCCGTGACTACTACAGATTTCAATTGAAATGTTCCACAACGCGTTACTGTTAGACCATTATTTGACACTTTTGTCGCAAAACAATTTATTTCACGTTTTTTTAAAGCGAGGAACGGACGAAAACCTACGTCGACGACGCAACGACCGAACCGATTGCGGGGCGCCTGGCGGCCTCGAGGCGGTAGGCAACCCGCAGTGCGCAGCGGCGCGCGGAGGTGTCTGCGGCCGCGCGATCCAGGCGCCACTGCGCGACGCGCGACGCCCGGCCGCTTCTCGCCCACGCCGCCGCCGCCGCCGCCGCCCGTTAGCTGGCGTCGAGGCGACTCACCGTGTTTGGGGAATCACGACCACCTGGATACTCGTCAAGGCATAAGCTTATGGGAATATGCGTAAAAAGGACGGAGGGATCTGCTGGGAAGAAACGCAAACGAGACTTCTCAAACGAAGGCGTTGTGTTGCGGGAACGGATGGCGCGGAGGGAGGTCGGATGTGAACTGCTCACGCGGTACGAGATAGCAACTTAGATGTGTTCACGCGTCACGGACTCGACGATATATTTCTGGTAGTGGGCAACAGTAGATACAGGGAATAAGATCGTCAATAAGTAAGATTTTCTCAGAAAGAGAAAATGAAGGGAAGTAGACTCGTTTCGTATTCATATAACTGATTCAGCATAAAAAAAACAATTTTAATGTTAAGTTTTAAGGCATGTAGTTTTATTTCTATTTAATTCAAATTGCAGTTTAAGTCTGGGTTCAATAGCATTTGAGAATATGCAAAAATCTATTATTTTAATATAAAAAGATTAAAATACGAATGTAATTAAAATTTTGGATCGCTTCTTATATTAATCGTATTTCTATAACTCTCATTTGTTATCTTTATCATTCTTCTTTTTCAATTATTTTCTATCACGTTTAAAACACATAGGAGAATATTAAATTTCATCGTGTTTTTAATTGAATCACGTTCTCTGTGATGCACTCAGATGCGTCACACAACTATTGTTTATTACTGATGCTTCACACTTTGCTGCTTCGTGGCTCAGCACCTGGCATATCAGTCTCTAAAGCGAGATAAATCCGGGTTTCGTCCATAGTTTGGTTCCCGAGGGAGAAAACAAGAACACTCGCAATTACGCCCAACCTCCCGATTCCCCGTTCGCGCGTGACTGGAATAGCTTAACGAATTCTCACACGATCGACGAGCCTCAGGCGCGCGGTTACGTCCTGTGAAAAGTTATCGCGTACGTAATTCTCATAGCATCCGGCTTAGCTAACGCTTCTCATTTCCCGTTGTCGTCCTCTTTGACGTCATAAAATTAAAACTTTTTGATACACATCTACATATTCGAAGTACACTATTAGTTCGTATATTTAAATTATTTATGAATGGGGTTTCAATTAAAAGTGACATCTCTCACGTCTATAGACTATGAATTTCTGAAGACCTTCCGGATCTCTTAAAAAGCCTTAATTTAATACAAACGTCCCATGTTATAGTTTTAAATTATCATTCCATGCGTCACCCTTTACGTCACACCAGAAGAATGGAAGTTGAGTAAGAAAGCAGGGCGATTAACTAGTAGATCTCGTACTTACAAAGATGTTTTTAATGCAAAAGTAGACTAACACGATTTCAAAAGTTTGCAATTTCGAATTAAAATTCACTACGTAGCATTATTGCTGAATTTTCAAAAACCCGTTAATGAAGGGAAATTGTATTTTAATAATTAGAGAAGATGCTATTGTAATTTTATATTCGTATTGCCTGTTGCAAGGAATATAACCATCGACAAATCCCGATTTTTTTTGAACTATGACAAACATCTGGTTGAATGTTTTATTTTTTGCATTCGATTATTTTCAGAGGTTCGGTAAAACGTGTATGTCATCTCTTGATAAACCTTAAAATTTAAGAATAATCGTAAAATCGTGGGTCACAATCTTTTCTTTTTTAGGGGAAACGGTATTAAAACCATAATTTAAAAATAGAACTAATAAACAATGGCGGACACTTCTTAATTGTGCTCACGAATTTAAAATCAAGTTCCTAATATTGTTATTATCGGGGCTCAACTGTGTCTACACTCTGTTATAAATGAGACGAACGGGAATAATTATTTTCTGCGAATTCGAGGTTCTTAGCGTTTATGAAGGAGGAGTGTACCTCATCATATTGAAAGTGGATTGAAGAACATACACCAAATGGCGATGGTAATTGTCTCGTACGTTACGGAGGTGCCGCTCGTTTCAGTAAACAGTGGTATCAAATTGTCCTTCCCTACAAAATTCTAGAAATTTTCCGATATTAACTCCGCTTGTGGGGGGCGCTATGTGGGTCGAGTAGGCCAGGAGCCGCCGTTGCTGGTCCCAAAGCCTGAGAAAGGAGGGGGGTTGGTTGTTGGGCCTACAACCTTTTCCAGTAAAAAAATAATTGTTCAAAAACTCCAAAATTCGCCTCGGAACACATATCGGAAACGCCTTTGGCCAAATATATTTAAAATTTATTTATTTTTATTTAGTTATATTATTTAATTTTTTGGTAAGTCGGATATAAGTTATTATTATTTGGTTTATTATTATATTATATTACTATTATTATATATTATTTGGTAAGTCATTTGAGCCATATGTACACATACAAAGTGAGTCAGGGGAGGAAACGTCGAAACTTCGAAAATACGCTCTTAAGACAATTTTAAGCATAATTTGTCTAATAGACTACTGGGATATTCTGAAAGGTAGAACCGCAATAAGCACTCAAAAGTTGGTTTAAAAAATGTTTTTAAGTTAATATATTTGATTAGAAAGAAAAATTAACACAGAAATAAAATAGCACCCAATTTACACAATTCGATTTACACTTTTTTATTTCTGGGTTAATTTTTCTTTTGGAACAAATATATTCATTTCTTTTGTGAATAATAAACAATTTACAAGTTTTTGGAATGTTTCTATGCCTCTGCATTGTAAAGTTTTGCCTAGAAAGCTTTTCTTAAACCAACTTTTGAGTGCTTATTGCGGCTCAACCATTCGGAATATCTCTGTAGTTTATTCGCCAAAATACGCTTAAAATTGTCTCAGGAGCTTGTTTTCGAAGATTCGACGGACACCCTGTACACGTGCACACGTGGCTCGAATGGCCGTGCCTGGCCGCACCTGGCGCCTTGTAGTCCTGCAGCGCGATGACGAACTTTGAGCGCTTCTTGAGGCCCTCGAGGAAGTAGACGACGAGGTCGCGGATGTCCTCTGCGTTGGGGCTCTGGAAGGTGAACTCCTCGCCCCGCACCGTCGACAGCGTGAACGTCTGCGAGAACACCTTGCTGGTCCTGCGGAGCAAACACCCTTCACATTACAAAGGTTGCCCTTGCTTATGCCCTTGCAAACAGCCTGCATACATGCAGTTCCTTCAAAGTCGAATTTGCACATTTTTTGTTTTCGAACAATAATAAATTACTCATGATATTATAATCATAATTTGTACATTTTCCATTGCTTCACCACGTAACATGTCAATGAAAATATTTTTTTCAAAATAAATTTCATTAAGCAAATAATTAGTATATTTTGTGCAAATGAAAGTAATTCAGTTAAAATGTTTTTAGCATCATGTAATGCATTAAATATCTGCCCATTGTATTGCTATTATAAACTAATATTCTGATCGCATTTACAACTGAAAAACATGTCATGTGGCAATCCCCATTTCGTCACCAAACACTCGTTTGAGTATTTTGACCACATTAGCCAAAATTAAGAGCATTGTTAATCGGCACACGCAATTTGTAAATGATGTTTATAATGATAAATTTCAGGTAGGGACTTCAATCGGGAGAAATGTTTGTTTGAAAATACCACACAACCAGCTGAGCAAATAAAGTATTTCCCTTAATGTTCCGAGAATGGAACGAGAGCGTCATATGTACTTCATTATCACAGCACATGATGTGAAGCAGATTAAGCGATAAAAATAAAGCGCTCACTTGTGGCTGGCTACAGCCGTCACTTCGGGGAAGGACAGCTCCAGCAACACCTGCTCCTGGTCATCTACCACGTACACGCCCGTCCAGTTGACAGCAATGATGACGTCGTTCTTAGGCAGGTCGGGCCCTGAGGACAAGCAGGAAGTTGCATACCCGAAATAGAGAGGCTCAGCGAATTATTAAAAATTACATATATTTTAATAAAGTCTTGTCATTTAATTTTAGAGTTAAATAATAATATATCATCTACTTTTTTCTACTGATAATAAATTTAATATTTTCCCTACTTTAAGAATAGAATTTGTTATTTAGAAATAACATTTTAAAAGCGTGTGTTTTAATCTATTCTAAATTTCACGCCGCCGTTCACAAAAATGCTGGCAGGTTATTGTCAGTATTCATAGTATCAAAGTGCCTTTAGTACTATGTGATGCTCAGAATGTAGAAATAATACTCATAAATACAGAACTCTGATTATTTCTTAACAATAATATTCGCAGGCGGTTGCGAAATCTGTCCTGCCAGTTCCTCAAATCAAAATTACCGCCACCGAAAACTAATGCGAAACAAAACACTCCGCGGCAGCCAAAGGAACGTTACATTGGACCAATTAAGGATAAAGAACCAACCAGAATCCTCGATCTAATTTCTTGTGAGAACATTACAATGTAATTTTTAAGAAAAGTCTAGTTCATAAATGTCACTGTTTAAAATTATAATTCGCTTAATGTAGAAAAAAATTGAATGCTGCAAAGCGATCGAGCAAGCCAACCTGTTAGTTCATGAAATGGGGCGAATTCCCGGCCAAAAACTCACCCGAATTCCGATAGGCCTCGTAGAAGCGGGAAAACAGCAGCGGCCATTTGAACTTTGCGTAGCTCACTACGTCCTCTTTGATCCGCAGGGCTTGCACTTGCTCTTGCAGGTAATAGCTCTAAAACAAGAAGGGATGACACGTACTGCAGCAATGAAGCGTGTTCAATGACTTCGAATTGTTTAATAGTGGTTCATTGGGTAATGTTTTTTACAAGGGATAATCAACTGATGACCTTCAGTTGTGAGAGAGTAGGTGAGCTTAAACAGATAAGTGCCACTATTAAAAACACTTTTGTGCCTTCTCGAAATACTTTTGATGCAATCACCTAGTAATAATAACTGTCCTTTTTTTTAAGTGCTTCTTTCAGTTCGACAATACAGTCTTTTAAGGGATATAATAGCATATGGGTGGTTAGTGGATTTGTTGGGTAGTCATCCATAAGGTGTGAGAGGTTTGCAACTCTAAATTCATTGTTAATTAAATTTAACGTAGTTTAGATTGAAAAGAGGAAAGGAAATGACTATGTTGAGGAGCACAAGTTGTTATGGTTTAAAGGGATTTGAATTTATATTTAGGAAACTTTTATTTTGTAAGTGGATTGATTGTATTTTTCCAATGTTAAATAAGATGGTTCTTGGGAAATATGTAAATTGTTGTAATAACTTTTTGATAATTAACAACTAATAAATTGGCTCTAGGTTCTTCTAGTTTTGGAATTTTTAATTTCCTGTGTATTTGTTAATTAGTAATGATCCAGGAAGCATTTAAAGTAGTTTTTAGAAATGTATTTTGGAGGACTTCAATTGGACTTATAATGCTAGGATCTGTGCCTCCCCATCTTGGACATCCATAAGTTATGGTGGGAAGAAAAATTGACTTGTGCAGTCAACATTCAATTTTTAATGAGCGATGATTTAATATGGGAAATAATTTTGAAATTTTGATGCCAGTTTTTTGCTACTGCACTGATGCATAGCTTCCTGGTTAATCTTTTATCAAAAGAAACTTCAAAATACTTCATTGAGATTGTCAATGGTATTTTCATTCCTAGTACTGTTAGCTTTGTTTGATTCTGTGGTCTATATAAGGTGGAAGTTTCTTCTGACATGTATCAGGATTCATTTTTATTCTCCAATTTGTGTCCAACTTATTTATTGTCAAGATGATTTTGAATGTGAATTTTACTTTTCTGATATTGAAATTAGTAGAAAGTAGAGCATCATCATCAGCTGTGTTGGAAGTATCAATGATAGAAATATCATGGTTATAAATATTGAACAATGTTGAGGAGAGTACTGAGCCTTATGGTTCTCCTGCAGCTATTCAGAATAATTCTGAAGTCATGTTATTGATATTAATAATAAATGTTCTGTTGGACATGAAACTTTTAATATATTTAGTAAATATTCATTAGTTCCCCGCTGGTGCATTGCATATAAGGGTCCTGTGAGCTTAACACTTTCGTAAACTGCTGTTGAAATACTGTTGCTATGTGTTTCTCTGAGTGAAATTCTTGAGCAATTAACTTGGTTCATAACAGCAATGTGTGTAAATGTGTTTACTCCTATATATCTCTAGCAGGCTAGCAGCTGTGCAGACAGCGTTTGGTTGGGGCTAGGCTGGCAGAGGTGAAGTGGAGGGACGGAGCTGAGAGAGACAGGATAGATTGGGAGGTGCAGGAATGGGAAATGGGTGAATGAGGAGAAGGGGCAGGAAAGCACAGAGAAGACTTAGCTTGATGGGAAAGTGGGATGAAGATGGAGATGGGAGGAGCAGGGCATGGTGAACATATAAATAATACTTTTACAGTTACATTGATTACAGATTTGTAACATTGAATCAATGTCTTCATGAGTTAACAAGTCCTAATGTTTAGGTAAGGTACCAAAATTATTAATACTACAATTAATATTACTTGTGAAGCTCAGTAAATAAAATAATACTTCTGGATTGGGAAATAAAATTCCATTCTCCTCTGAAAAACCAATAGCCTACTAGAGCAATAAAATTTTGAATAAGAAAAAAGTTTATAACAGTTAAAATAAAATACTGTCTGTGTGATGTACCATTCTTTGTTGGTCTTGGCAGAAGTAGCAATGCTGAATTTTATTCCGCTTGTCATGTGTGTGCTACACGATATTTCATGGGCAATCTAAAGTAAATAGTAGATTTCAGTCCTAAGTTTTTGAAATTTTTTTGTCTGATACCTATTGTGATTTCTTTCAATGATATGAAATTTCAATTTAGGAGTTATGGAAGTTGGGTAGAAGCGCTCAGCTGATACAATGCTATATCCTCTTCATTTCTTCACTCCAAGTTGGGAGGCAACAAGTGAAAATTACATCACTAGAAAAGCTGTTGCTATTACGGGTCAATTGAAAACACTGATGGTGTCATTATGCGACTCTCAAATGTCAAGCACAAAGACTTTTGGTATCTATGTATAAATAAAAGGTAATTTGCGTATGTGTGTTGCACAAAAACTACTTGACTAATTTTGCTGTAATTTTTTCACTTTATTACTGTTAGTAATGGGGGTGTTTAATGAGTGGTTTGAGTTAATCAGACATGCGGGCCAGTTGTTCATAGTGATGATGATGATGATGATGATATATTTGTTGATGACTACTCAGGTGCCCCCGCAACCTGCTGCACCGTAAAGGATTAATTGTGCCTTCACAAGTATTCTGCTCCTGCGGTTGTGAAATATTAGGTGAAATTATTACTTGAACCTCTTGAAGTAAACCAAATTTCTCCAAGGTAGTGTCATAGCGAATGCATGCCCAAGTTTGAGGTAGATTGTTTTAACCATAGGTGTGTCTAAGGTAAGGCAGACATGGCATGTGTCATGGGAGCCACTCACAAGGGCTGCTATTTAGAGTAAACTCGCTAAAACAATTAATAACAACTCTAATTTGAAGTATTCTGACAGGGGCACTCATTCTACCATTGCCACAGGCACCTGAATATTCCTCTGGTTTTAACTATAGGATACTTGACCACCATGTACAAACCAGGACATAAAATAAACCCATACATGTGAGAAAGACTTTCAGCTATTAGATTTTTTGCTCAGCAAAGCTTAAACGTGATTAACAATCACATGACCACTAGTGTATGATGTGTAATATACATACACTGCAATAGCAAAGCATTGTCGGGTCTACAAGTACTTTACATAAATATGTAATTATAAATATGTCACTGATTAACAGAAAAAGTCTGATGTCATTATCACTATTTGAAAACAAAATATTATTTTGGGTACTTACCTTCTTGTATGCCTGAACGACAAGTTGTCCCCAGCGATCCAAAGCCTTGTCAGATGCTGCCAGACAATAGTCTGGTATGTAAGATGGCAAAAGTGACAGAAGTCTTTCTACATTTAGATCTGCTCCATATTCTATGTAATACTGCTGGGCAGCTATCATAGCTAAATCTTCTTCCTGTAAAAGCAATGTTCCATATTTTAAATTTACTTCAATAAATTAAGAAAATAAACAGATGATTCTTTTATAAAATTACAACAAAAAATATTTGCCTTATTTAGAGAATAATATGTGATCTCGTAAATTTATAAGAATGTTTTTGGTCATAAACTTGTTGCTGGATATATGCATATACTGAAGACATTTTATCTCATTTCTTATTTGTGAAGATAAGGTTTTACAATTTTTTATTTCAATTGACTGTTCAGGTATAGAGTTGTGTTTCTCACACAAGTTTTGAATGTATTTTCAAAGAAATATAACTCTTTGTCTGAATTTTCTAACGAACTTATTTTATGCTAAAAATATTTTAGTTAAGGACATTCTCTCAAATAATTCAGAAAGTTACCTTATCACAGCGATATTCTCCAAATTTTACTCCTCTCACAACCTGCTGATAAATAAGATTACTCGCTACTGCATCTTCTCCAGGATCATGCCAGGGAGCAAAGATTTCCTTGCGGAAAAATAATCTCCATGGTGCATTTCGTTCTTGAGCTCCTTGCTCTTTCGCATATTGTTCGCACTGAGAGATGGCATCCATCACATGATCTCCACCACTTCCCAATGAGGACACCTGTTGCATTTTCACATAATTTTCATGCAAATATTTTATAATTTAATGTATAAAATAAGTGATTTCAATCATAAAAGTATCAAGTCATTGGACCTCTCAGGGCCTGGAGAATCACCAAATTATTCCACCTCAATAAATGATTACATTTTTAATCAAATAGATATGTTGATATTTATGGCAGTACACGTTATCAAATTTTGTTTGCTGAAACTTTTTATCTCTCTAAACATATTTTGCTCATTTAATTTAAGAATGATATATTCAAGAATCATTCTATTTCAAACCTCAATACTTCATTTTAGTGTATATCAAGGTCATATACCTTATCAAAGAGTGCAATATACAGGGAGAAGCCAAATTGGTCTTTGAGGCCAATTTTATCAGCCAGTTGATTACATAGCTCTCGAGCGGTTGTAGCAGAATCCGCTAAAAGAGTTTTTGTATTTCCATCCATAAATGTGATTGGTAGCATGATCGGTTTTTTGGATTTAGTTGCCTGTACAATAGATACAATTCTCATGAAATATGTTAATCATAAATCAACTCTTTACAGAAAATAAATAATACAAAAAGTACTGTACATTCTCGTACATCTGTGTGTCAAATTTCCTTCCTTTCAGGGCACTACTTTTAACTCATCTCATTACTGATTAAAGTAATTACATTGGTTTCGTAATGGTGATAAGCAATATTGGAGTTCGTTTTACCAAATTTCATTGACTTATTACAAAATCCAGTTTTATACAACTGTACAAACTTTCAAAGTCGTGCTCTGTAAAGTAGGGAAATTTGCCTTAAACACTTATTTATTGCACAAACAGATATGTGTTAAGATCATTCAATCAAAGTATAATGTGAAAGAAATATATTTAATAAAACTTATTTTTTTGTGGATAAATTTGGTTTTATTTTACCTGCAGTTCAAGCCAGCTGGGTGGTTGATTTCGAGTACCATTGTTGAAAGTGCGTTTCAATCTTTCTTCACAATAAGGAGCATAACCAGGAGGTCCTTCCCGAATAAATGCACGTAAATAATTCACAAAACGCTCCGATGGTGCAAAGCAGCCCACACATAACGACAACAAAATCCATCCTCTTGCATGAGAGGATTTAGAAGGATTGTTTGTTAGTTGTTTGCATATTTGACAATATATTTCATCCCTAAACAGAGACATAATATCAATAATTTATTGGTAATATTAGTAATGTTTTATAACTCTGAGCAAATTCTTTAATACATAATTATAGATTTGGAAGATTTAGCTGGAATTTGCGTTAAACATGTTCACAGACCTGTGCATTTTGTCCTAATACTGAACGTTCATTGTGCTACTAATTTTTTTTTCTTTCAGACCAAGAATACTACTAACCGAAGCTCAGCTCTTAAAATTCCATGACCGATGATGAAATGCAGTTTCTCCAAGTTGGAAGTAGGCCGAGCTTCCAACCATGCTTGGTAACTATCAGCTGCATGCTCTTCATCTTGCAATCTGCGCCGAACATCCTCTCCCAATTTATTCTTACGTTTCAGAGTGAGAGATACTAGTTTGTGTCTAATGGATCGTGGCTTCTGCTTCAAAAAAGATTCCTGTAAAAGATTTGTTTAGATTTCAATAATTTGCAATCATTGCCTATGTAATTACAGCACCTTTGATACAAAGGCATTGTAATTTTAGTTTGTCATTTGAGTAAATTAATAAATACTATTCTGTCAAAAAACTTGAACCAAGAGTTTTTAGAAAAAACTTATGTTTTCCGTTCTAAAAGAATAGAAAAGAAAAGATTGTCAGTGCTTTCTGGTTGAAAAAAAAAAATCTTCTATGAATGATTGAGAGATAAATGTAAACAAAGTTACTTACTGGGTCTACACCCATTAACTGAGCCTCCTGAAATTCTTTACTTCTAATGAAGTTCCGACCTAGAGTGGCTGTGACTTTACTCATAACAGAAGTATTGTCCCGTTCCATTGTGTGGTACCGGGGTTCAGGTAAATCACCAGTAAACCTTAATATTGTAACCCATAATGCTTGTGCAGCCTAAAAAAATAAATATTAGTTAAGCAATGTACAAATGTAAAGGAACAAGTTATTTTATTTCTGAAAAGATAAAATTATAATAATAAATAATATAAATTGACTATTTTAAATCTTTCTTGAAGGCCTCTTCTTAAAAGGATCTGTTTTTCTCTATATTATAAAGAAATAAAAGAAACATAAACTTACCAATTGGTCTCCCTGAGTATGTAGAGGTAAGAGCGGATGTTTAAGAGGTTTTCGACTGTATTGATGTGTAATATTGCCTTGAAAATAAGTAGCAGCAAACTTTTGAAATTTGAATTCAGAAAGGTCTTCTTGGTCATCAGGTGCAGGTGTCATGTCAGTAATGACTTCCTGAGGATCTGATCGTTCTGGAAGATCCTGCAAATAAAATTAATGAGTCAGTCTCTATTGGAAACAGTTGTTAATGATTGGGTTCTATTGTTCAAGATTACAAGAAGTATTCTTGTAAGTCTACCCTTTTATGTTATCACAATCTGATTTAATCTGCCATGAACATAGGAAGGAGTTACATAACAGAAAATTGTATTGATATAGTACATTGATACATTTCTAAATAGCATCTCACCATGAACACAGAAGTTTCACGTGCAGGTCCAGGAGCTTCACTACTTGAGTCTGGTAGGAAATCAAACATCGCTTCAACTAATTTACTATCATCAACTGGTTCTTCTTGCTTCTTTGCAGCATCCTTGATGATGTTTCGTTTTACTTCAACTCGCCGCCGTTCCTCACGCTCCAATTCCATTTCTTTTCTTTCCAATTCTCGCATTCTTTCCTGTACAAACACCACAAAATCATTGATGCTTTCATTACAAATACTAAGTAAATTTATTCCAACACTTTCTAACCAATTAGACATGTAGTAAAATACTCACCCGATAATTGCGCTCTGCAATTTCCTTTGCATGTTTATTGCCTGCCTCCTTGAGCTCTCGTTCTTCTTTCTTCCTCAATCGCAGAGCTTCTAATTGATGACGGTAATCATACTAAAATACAAGAATTTAATTATTAATATAAACAATTTTTTACAATTAGCATTAATATGCACAATTTAATGAAACAAAAATTAGAAAACTAAAGTAATTTCTCCAGACTAGTAATGCTTTTTATCTTGCTTAGTTAATAAAATTTATCATAGCCAAGAGAACATTATAACTAACAATATGTAACTAACAACAACTAACAATATTCCTCACTGATTGTGTTTAGAATCACATCATTGAAAGTCATTAATTTCCTGAAGAACACTTGGTGTATTTAGTACTTCAGAAGAGAGCTTAGAAATTATTGATGCACAAATTAGATCAGGAAATCTGGTTATTCCAATTGTCTTACATTACCATAGGATATAATATCACAAGAGAAGCTTATGAAATTGGACAAGAAAATATGTTCCTAATTGATCTGATTGCTGTTTTTCTGGGAAGAATTTCCCTGTACTGCAATAGCATATTTATAGTTTTGTGTAAATGTTACCTTCTAAATAAAAGAAAGAAAGAAAAACATTCTTTCCTCTGCCAATGTATTTAATATACTGCACCGGAAATTCTCAGTGTTTGTTCATGAACCCTTAAGTTCTATAAACAAAATCACAAATCTTTTAGCTTCTGTTAATGAATTTAGTTTTTTTCAGTTCTTGAAAATTTCTTCTCACGTTAAAAATATGTAAATGGGGGCATTAAATGAAATGTAGGGTATAATGGCAGTCACTAATTCGATCACTGAACTATTGGCTTTAATAAATCGGTGAGATCATTCAAGTTGCCAAATTTAATATGGTCAGGAAGATGTCATTTGCCCTTCAGCCACCTGCAGGAGAGAACCAAATCATGCACGACTGTGCTCCAATGTTTTGGAAAGGCATGTGACTGTTTAGACTTAGAAAATCTTGTTGTATGACTTGAATGAATTGAATTATAACACATGTGTGTATCTTTTGAACCATGTCTCCCCTTGAGTTCCCTTTGCAGCCGCCACTTTGAAAACGTCTGTACTCGTAAACGTCTGTACGTTCAGGAGCGGATCCAGAAACAAATTTGGGGAGGGGAAATTTTGTAAAATGTTGTAGGCTAGACTCACCTCATGCTGGGATACGATTTTATTCGTTTTAATGATAATCCGAAAATATTTTTGCTTGAAAGTTTCGTGACAAGTTAAACTTAACTTCATACTAACTGAAAAAATTTAGGGGGTGGGGAATTTCCCTCATTTTCCTCCCCGTGGATCCGCGCCTGCTATGCTAGACTAGAAACAGACCCTCTTCTAGCCAGAACTATTCCACTATTGTAGTGGTAAGAGGAGAGATAAGGGCGAGTTGCTATTTTGTTAGCAATGAAAAATCATCCTTGCAATTCGTGTACCGATGCAAATAAGTTTTCTATAACTCAGAACCGAAAATGACTATTTTTCAAATATTGCTAATCTTGCGATTTTTAAAGTTTATTTTTATTTATTTATGTAAAACGTTTACTCATCTTTCAACTATATGATAACGGAATATATACCTATAAAATGACGGAAAGGGATTCTGGAACTCAAGAAACCGTGCGCAGATAATGTTTTCCCCCTACGTCACATACAGTTTTTACTGTTTTTGCCTGAATAAATGTAAATGTAAACGCCTTAGAGGTCCACCTTGAGCTTGCGGTAGCGCCGCTGGGCGATCATGCGCCGGGCGTGCGCCTGGATGGTGACGACGGCCCAGAGGCGGCGGCGGTGCGCGCGCCGCGCCAGGTAGCCCCTGGCGCGCGCCTGCAGCCCCACGATGTGGCCGCGCAGGTGGCGGAAGCGGTGCGCCAGCACGCGCGCCCGCAGCAGCGCCTGCAGCCGCAGGTAGCCCGTGCGCATGCGCGCGTACCGCCGCCGCTGCGCCCAGCCCTTCCAGTGCTTCTGGATCACCACGGCCGCCACGCGCATGCGCTGGAACCTGCGGGCACACCGCGTTCGATCAGCCATTACGGGCGTGGCAACGGCTGAAGTCATTACTCCCGTTAGTGAAATGCAGGCTTTTATCGCGGGGAGCGGCGGTGATTGTCTCCGTTGTTTGGCGAGATCCGACGCCGACCTACTGCCGGCTAACGGGGTTTCCCCAACCACGTATCTCCCTCCAACGGGGCAAGCACCGGCCGGGGCAAGCTCTGAGATCCCGCCAAATGTAGTGTGGAGCATTTGTGTGTAAAGAGTGAGCAGAGGATAAAAAAGAGGAAGGAAAGATCGTCCACTGAGGTGACCCACTTCTTAGTGCTGCGGCATTCGCCTGATGTTGATTGGAGAAACCACGCAAACCCTAATGATCAGAGCAGCCAGTCGCTGGAACTCTCTTTCAATCAGCGGCTAAATTCAGTCTACCTATGTAACTACTGTCGGAAGTCCTGCCCCCGTCGGGACTCGAACCTACGACCTCCCAGTCAGAGGCTCTGCAGTGATATCAGTTGATACCCTGAGCCATCTTTATCGGTCAGCGCGTTGGAAATTTGCGATAAATACACGAGTCCCGTAGCGTCGAGGGAATGTGTTTGGAAATTTGAGTGTTATTTAATAAGGCAATTTCACAAATGAAGTAGTCTCCAGAAGTGTCCCGGAATGCACCAGATATTAATTACGTTAGGTAATAAAACCTGAGCTTTCAGTGCCCACTGCCCGGTGTGGTTGATGTATATCAGTTTACGATGAACCAGTAGAGGTGAATAAAAATAGATATATTTCTTTCGAGATATACTACCGCGTTAAACGCTAGCGGTGTTAATCTCATGTGTGAAATGGAATAAATAGTATACAACAGGAAAATGTGACGATACAAAAAGCAGAAGGAAATTACGAAGAAACAGGGGAGGAAATAAAAAGGAGAAGAAAATAATGACACTGTGATGAATGTAAAGGAGAAATAGACAACAGAGTGGAAGAAGGGTGAAGATGAAGACTGACGAAGAGAGAGAGGGAAATTAGAGGATGATAAATAAGGAAGACGGTCGCAGACGAAGGACAGGATAAGGATAAAGTGAAGAACAAATAGGAAGAGAAAATAGAAGGAGATAAGATGGAGGCGACGAAGATGATGTATCTGACATGAGTAATACAATGTTCAGAAGCAAACTGTAGTACTAATCTAACATTGCAATGTTAATGAGTTCTGGTAACTGGTTGATACTTTATTTATAAATTCTGTTATCTATATCATTAAAACATACATTCCAACTCAGTTAGAAACAAAATTAATGAAAATTAAAAAAGTTACTGAACCATGAATTTCTTAGAAGAGAATTGCGTGAAATGATCCAGCGAGGAAAAGTTTTTTTCACGCACCCTTTCCCTTCAAATAATGCTGATATTGTTCCATTCACTTCATGAACGTTTTGCCTCCAAGCAATGCTGTTTTTGTATTCAACCTTCCCTATAAAGGAACTTTAGATTATCAATTAATCATCTAATAACTTGTCATAAATCAAGGTCATCTTGTATTTGCATTTCATATCTTTTGCACGTGAGCCTGAATAGACTGTGTACGAGATTAAAATCGATTAATATAGCGGGTGAATCAAGGTTAACCGAGTCGCGAGTTCCCCCCCCCCACACACACACACACACGTTTAAATCATATGCTACACGTTCACAGATTTCATCAACAATTAATTTAATTAATATTTATAGGATTTTATTAGAAAATCAAGTCATTGTTTCACTATTCATAACACCATGGACGTGTTATGAAAAGGAATGTCGAGGGCTTTCAGGAAGTTTTACTATAATTGATTGCAGTTTTTCAACAAATATTGCGACAGAAACGTTACATACCGAATGTTCAACTTGAACTCAAAAACCGTTTGTGTACGAATGCGTAAATGCGAGTATTTAACTGCGCGTGTACCCAATTTCGTTGATTTCCTCGTAACCCCCAAACAAGCCGAATGCCTCTTTCGTGAATTATATCGGACTTTTTACTGGCTACTAATATATACCAATGGATTCATTTATACAGATACATAAACCTCATTACCAGTCGCTAGAACATGGATAATGTGCGAGATAAAGAGTATCTTTTGAAAAATACGTACTAGTTTTGAATAATTTTCTAGAATTTTATGCCAACGATACAATATTGATAAAAATAACAAGTTGATTTCAAACACAAGGATAGATACTCTAATACTTTTGAAGTGGCGTTCTCGCAGCCTGCATCCCTAGAGCACTGTGTGTGACTGACTCATCACTGACGCTGCAAAGCTGAAATCTGCGCTTCGCATCTCGCTGCCGGTCAGGGTCGTACCTTTGCAAGGAGCAACGCACATGAACATTTTAAAACTGCCACGTAAATTCATTGTGCTTATTTATTGCTTCTTCACTTCTTTCTCTTTTCCTGTTTAGTTATTTAAGCTTACTATTTAGCTTGTATTCAGTGAAGAAATTAATAACTAATAAACTGCTAATAATAAACCGCCGTATCTTTTATTGTACAATGAAATTACAACAAAAAACATGACATTTAAACAAGTTTTTTATGAAGCCTACTAACAAACCCATTTTCTTCAGATTTCATCTCAGAGCATTTAATTGGTTTTGTGTATTTCGCTTCAAGTGTGGTTTCAATACACGGCTCAAGAACACGTTCTTTGAACAGGCGAATGCATTTAAGACTTTTGCCAAAGCGCCATAAACCCGCCGGCAAATCTCCCCAGCACACGGAGGCCAGACGCCGTGAGCCCCCCTGGAAAGCGGCGAAGCCAAGCGTCCTCACCTGCGCCGGTACACCCAGCCGCGGATGCAGCGCTGCAGCACCAAGATCTTGCGCGTGAGCACGCGGTCGCGCTCCTGCTCCAGGAAGAGGTCGTGCGCGTCCTTGAGGAACACCTTGGTGTGGCCCAGCTGGTAGTCGGAGCGGCCCAGCACCGCCTGGCAGATGCGCGCGGTGGCGGCGCGGCAGTCCGTCTGCAACAGCGCACCCGCGCCATCCTCACACGTCGGCGCCGACACCCGACACCCGAGATAGCAGGCCGTGTCTTGCTTGTCAAGGGCTCGGAAGAGGGCGGGGTTTTCGGGCAGAGAAGAAGGTACAGAGTTTAAACAGAAATGAAGGGAAAGAGTTATTTTTTTATTTTATTTTAAGTTTCGTGTTATTTATTTGCTACTTCAGTTACGTATTTTTAAGCAAATAAAAATTATGTTCACCGGTACGCAGTGGCGTAACTAGCCCTTCCTCCTGTCCCATCGAATTTCGCAAATGACTTTTGACAATTTTCAATTTTGAAAAGGATCGCCCTGTAGTCGCAACCGCCACATGAATCATTAAAAATCATTAGCTTCCTGAAAAAGTGAAGTACTCGATCAGGATGAGTTAGCCAACTCTGATTAAATGAATCTTCGAAATTGGGTCTCTCAGAAAACTACTCCAGGATAATAGGTGCGTGAACGATTGATCAATTGCGTCGTCATAGTATTTCTCGCTGAATTTTTCTCATTGATTCGCAAGTTCTTCGTCTGAAAGCTACAATAAAGTTCGTGACTGAATGATCGCAAACGAATCTATTGTTTGATTCAAGCCAATAAATTGATGAAAATTTTAGGGGAGGAAATTTCCCTCCCCCATGGAACCATGTCTGGACACAGCATTAGTTGCGATCAAAGTTTTTGAATTCAATACAACTTGAATACAAACTCGAACGTCTCAATTACTTTTTTTCAAGTTGTACGCATCTACTCACTCAGATGCACTTTTGCTTGTTAAAATAAGGTTTGATAATGGTTGCAAAACATCAGCATATCTGATCCGCATCGCCAAAAAGAGGTCATTTCTGCTGAACCACCCTATAGGGCAAGGATGCTTCAGCTGTGAGTCTGCCCAACATTACATGAAGCAATGAACAATAGAGGCCCTGGGGTGTCAAATTACAAATTTGGAAAACATTTTTGCATCCTTATAATAAAATATGTAATTCAAGTTGTACACTTGTCGTTTTATGGAAATAAACAAATTGCTTTTACAGAAGGTCTTTAAAGTGTGGTCAGTTGCCACCCCCACACATACACACACACAAGTGCTTTTGGGGGTCCCATGGGTCCAGAGGCCCCAGGTAATGGATCTCTAACTGTATAAGTAAGTGTCCTTTATATCTAATTTTCTCAAAGTATTAATGCTAATTTTTAATTCGTAATTTTCTGTTTTTTTCCAAATAAAAATTATTTGCCCTTTTAGTAATTACATTTAAGTAAAAATATTGTAAATTTGTTTTGTATACTTCACGCATATTTAAATTACAGAAATATCTTTTAAGAACATCAATTAAGAAATAAAGTTTTTGGTATAAAGAAAATGGGAAGGGGTTCATTTTAAACTTCCATGTGTAAAATTAATAAAACTGATTTTCAACACATTTAAAGGTACATTCTAAGCATGCATTTTCAAGTTTGAAGTGCAGTTAGAAAGTTTGAAACACAACATCAAAAAATTTTGAAGAATGTGAAGTTAAAAATTGCACTCTCAAGTGCTAAAGAATTTTGATATTATTTTGGAAAGTTATGCATGACTTATTAAACATTCAGTTTGTCCTAATATCTGACTAACAAGAAGAAAATGATCTTCAAACTATATTATAAAACCCCCAGAAGATGTAAAATATTTGAAAATAGATGATATTTGGTCATAAATACATGTCATAAATTAGAAAAGTAATAAATTTCTATCATATGGGAATTAATATGAAATCACTGTCACAAAATATAAACGTGATAAATCAAAGTAAAGTTTGAACTGAATTGACAAATCATGAAAATTGTAATCTAAGTTTCTTGAACATATTATGCTGGAAATTTTATATTAAATGAGATTTGTTCGGTACCGTGAATGTGTTGAGCACTAAAGAGTTAACTCTCTGAAGAGATGTGAAACTTGTAATTAAGAGAAAAAATTAAGAGTAATATACCAATTTTTGAGTATTATTAAGAAGATTAAAACATTTTATTTTGAAGTGTTAACAAAAATGAATTAATCACAAACTCAAAAATAATCTGGTAAAAGATTAGTTCTAGTTACTTTTTTATTTGCAAACTATGTTGGGGAATCATACCCTTGCAAATATCAAGACTTTATAAAATAGAAACACTTTAGTAGAAAAACTCTTTTGCCCATAAGAATCTTCTCTCTGCAGATTTTGCGTAGTGATGGATTGCATTGATATCTCAATATTTTCCAGAAAAGGAAAGTATTATACTGCAAATGTTTTTTGGAAAAATCACATGAACCAAATCAATAAGAACTAAACAGCAGAAGCCGACTACTCACCTTGTGAGCTGGAGGAACACCCGGGATGAGAAATCTATAACGCTCCACAAATTCACTAAATGAATGTCGAATTGGATAACCAGCTCTCCGAATTCTGATTGTTTCCATCATTCCTGAGTACCGCAGTTGACGACAGCAAAGCCCTCGATCAAACATCATTGGCTTTTTGTGTTCATTAGGTTTGATGCATCTAATGAAGAATGGCTGACAAGACCCTAGAGTTCGCATGAGTGCATCTAGAGATTTCTTGAATTGTGTTGAGAGAGTTGGAGCACGTTTTCGAGTCTCTGCCCCCATTCCTATGTCATCAGCAAACAAGAGCTGCAGAAACTTGTTATTTGAAACATGGATAAGTTGTAGAAGATCTGCATTGAAGGTGTCACGATTTTTCTCCAGGAAGCCTATAAAGCAAAAAGATGCATGTTCATTCCTTCGCATGTGATTTAACTGATTATCTGTGACTACAATCATTTTAAAAGAATAGAAAACTTTTTTATATTTATTCTAAATCGTACAAAAACAAACACACCAGAACATGGGAAGGTGTTTTAGGATCAACATTTGAATTAATGTATTTTGAATCTTTGATTACTGTTTATTACAGTCTCATATTCTCAGAATTATATAATTATTTTTTGACAAATTGTTCTTACCTCTAGTATCATAAAATACTACACCAGCAAAATGATTCAATCCAAAAGAGGTATTAATATCTGACTTCGGTTTTAAATAATTACGGTGGGTTCCATGAGTCTTGTGGAGCTTGGCTAACATTGTTTGATCAGTCCCCTACAAAATAAAAAAAAAATTCAGCATTAATAATAATTCATATCTTTATCACACAATGAAAGAAGTAATGTATTTGAAATTAATATTAAATGTTTTGAAGTATATTTTATATTACGAAATACCATTTTAATCATACAGCTTACCTTAGGAAATTTGGATTCTTCATCAATGAGGGCCATTATGTTAAGCTGTTTACTAGCAATGAGGTCCAAAGCATCTTGGTTGTCAACAAATTCAATATGTTGCCAACTAATTCCTTCCACATCATATTCCTCTTGTTCCAATTTGAAAATATGTTGCACAAAGAATTGTTGCAAGTTTTCATTGGCATAGTTTATGCAGAATTGCTCAAAACTGAAAGAAATCATGAGGAAGATATTGCTTCATTATTTTATCACATTATGAAGGTATGCCTTTTATGTAAGGAGAGTATGTATTGAGGAATATTTAAACAAATCAGAATTTAAGAAAGATGGGATTATTGGTAATAAAAGAAAGTTAATGGATTTTTCAGTTGCATGAAGCTTGCAGAACAATTGATACCACTTTCATGCCTGTCTCGTTTTTTAATTGAATTGTTTTGAATTTTTTTTCTTTTACATGAAAAGTTTGAAATTTTATATTTATGAAATAGTAGTCAGATTATCTTATGTTCAAATTTCAAATTTCAGTGTTGAATTTTAACACTATTGAGTATCAAAATTTCTGCAAAAAAAATCTACCCCTCTCAGGACTTGGATCTCCAATTAATCAAAAGACAGAAGGACTTAGGAGTAATGGATTTTCAAATATATAGAGAGTAAATATAAAGAGAAATCTCAATACGAACAAATGATAAATTTCTTCATCAAATGAAATATATCTGTTCAAAATTTATCATAAGGTTATCACAAATTTAATACCAGAAGTTCAACAAATTTTCCCTCTAAAGCCTTTTACTGAAATCAAACACTTGAAAAGCATTGTTTTCTAATGTGAGATGTTCTTAAGACAGATGTACAATGTAAAGTAAAGGTTAAAGGTCTATTTGTACTTTCATTGACTCACCTATTAGTATTAAAATTTTCAAAACCAAAGATATCAAGGACTCCAATAGCACTTCGAGCAGTTGATTTTGGCCGGTAAATAGCACTATTAATCTTATTCACAATGAGAACAAACAGACGGCCATATATGCCCTTTACAAATGCATCTCGCACATCCACAGATTGGTCTCGAGACAATGTTGAAACCTGGGGGAAAAAAAAGAAGTTTAATAATGAGCACAAAGTAAGTGAAACATTGGTAAAATGTCTTTCAGTTCTTTCTAAATCTCTCATATGCACAACATTTTTTATGTGATTCACAATATTTTTTTCTGGTACCATATTTTAATATTTCTATACTACTATTATATTTGAAGCAAGTTATAAATACACAGTAAAGTTCACTTTTATTAGCTAGGTTTCAAAGGTTGTTTTTGTATTGTTCCATAGTTATTAATTAAAATAATTAAAAATGAAAAGAAATTTGTACAAATAGACTTTTCATGTATTTTGAATAGAAGTTGTTTTTTGATGTAAAAAGTAGAAATAAAAGCTAATATATGTTAACAGTGTAGAGAATGTAACATTTCTTCTGACCATTTCTTGGTTACAGTAAAATTTAAGGTATTGCAGAAATGGAAGTCTCTGACAGGAAGCAAAGGAAGAGAATTATAAAATCTACTTGAACCTACTATTTGGAAGAAGAAGAAAATTTATCATCTATTACAACAAAGAATGCAATATTATATATCTTCTAGAAATACCTTCTGCAGAATGCTTAGAATTGGAATATGACAAGTAATATCTTGCATGCATTGAAAACAGTAAAAAAAAACATAGGTAAGAAGAAAAAGGTAAGATATAGAAAAGGTTTCACTATTTGCAATGCAAACAATTCAAACAGCCATACAAAATAATTAAAATGCGTATATCTCCAATAGCTGCAGCAGAAAATTTAAGAAATAAGAAAAATTACCAGGAGAGATATACAGCAAATAAAATTGTAAGAGGGATGAATAAAATTTCTTGGGATAACTTCATTTGTAAAATAGAGCAAGATGTGCATGGAAGGAAAATTTTTTTCATAAAAATAATAAAGAGTTTCAATAGATCTGAAATGATTATGCAAGTATTGATGTAACAAAGACACCGAACGATAAACTATTACAAGAAGTTATGAATACCAAGAAAAGTCTTACAGTGTTCTTGTTGCCATTGAATTACAAAAATACTTTCAACAGCTGAAGAACAGGAAAGCATCTGGTTTAGATAAAACCAATTCTGAGTTACTGGAGTATGGTGGCATGATGAAGGCTGCTTCATATTAAAAATAGCAGTTGACAAAATTTAAAAATACAACAGAGCTGATAAGTAGAAGAAGTTATATTCCTTTTTAAAAAGAGAATTAGGAAAAATGGTAAAAATAGGCAAATAAGATTGATTGGTAGATTACTGATTCTGGGCACGTCCACTGCATAAATCACTAGTCCTGTAAGTGTAGTGCATATTTCTTTTAGCACAGGAGGTAGTGGTGATCTGGATCTTGCCCCTGCTGGATGGTGAGATCCGAAACAGATCTTTGGGATTCACCCTCAACCAGATATCTCCCACCAGAGAATCTTAAGCTCTCGACCGGGCTCCTGGCTTGTGCGATAGTGTAGAACATGTTAGTGTAAGTGTGAGTGTATGTAATAGGAAGGGAAGATTGCCTGTGGTCTATGGCCCATTTGTTAGGGTTCTTCTCCAATATTCATCTGATGTTGATCAGAGAAACCACACAAAACTACTGATCAGAGCAGCCAGCGACTAGAAGTTTCCTCCAGGCAGTGACTGAATTTGTCCCAACTATCTCACTCATGTTGAAAATCCTGTCACTTTTGGGACTCACACGTAGGACCTCTCAGTCAGGGCAGCAGTGCTATGACATCAGTTGATGCCTTGAGGCACCTCTCACGGTAGGGGAAATAAGACTACACTGTTCAACTTATAAAGTGCACTCCAGAATAGTGCATGTAAGTACTAAAGCAATTTACAACATTATATTGAGAAAAGAACAAAAATGTGTCTCAGAAAGGTAGATCAATATCTGATAACATTTTACATCCTCCAACAAATATTAGAGAAAGACAGAATTTAATTTGTCAACACATCTAAAATATCTTGCTTTTATAGACTTCAAAAAAAAAGTTCGACAATGTTAGCGAAACAAAATTATGAGCCATGATGACCAAACAATGCTATCTAGCACAAGTTGTGCATGCGTGAATGCATGAATGAAGCAATTTAATGCAAGAATGAAAATAAATTGTGGAAGAAAGAAAACAGGAAATTTTGTTGTAGAATAAAGGTATCCAACAAGGATGCCCAATGTCTTCAGTGCTTTTTAGTATTTATAAATGACATAATACAAAATTGGAAGCTTATTATTAAAAGAGGAATTCGTATTTCACAAAATGACCATTTAAATGTTTGATTATAAGCAGATGATGTAGTTATAATACAAAAGAAAAAAAAAGCAATTTGTAGATATCACCCTACACCAAATAAACAATAAATGTAAGGAATTCGACACAAGAATATGAAAGAGAAGACAAAAAGTATTGTCTTCTGTGAAAAATCATTTATAAAAATATAGATTGTAGTTGACAACAAAATTCTTGAACAAGTATTTTCCTTGAATTATATAAGATGTAAAAAAGGAGGTAGTGAATATGCCATTGATAAAGAATCAAAATTTAAATTTAAATGTAATATAATTAAGAGGACACTGAATATCAAAACCAAGAAAGAAACAAGAATGAAACTTTATAACACAATGGCCATACATGCTCTCTCTGAGGAAGTGAAAGCTGGGTCCCTGCACACACAATTATTATGTGCAGAAATGAAGTTTCTAAGAAGAATGAAAAGTTTCACAAGAAAATATAGAAATAAAAATAATTAGCCTTCTAATAATAGCCATGTGGTAGGAGAGATATAGGAAAGCCAAGAAAAAGATGAGTTCTGTGAGGCCGTTGGCAGACATCTAATCCTCAAAGTGAAGAATGCCAGTAGATGAACGCTGAAGTGATATTATTTTTTTAAAAGTGCTAAGTATTTAATAAAGTTTGTAATTTTACAATTGTTAAATTAGTAATTAGTATTAATTATATCTAATAACAAAATTAGACTTCCTAATATCATTACCAAAACCAACATTACTTTATGGCATTGAAACATGGGTATTGAAAAAAAGAGATAGACAAAGAATTGAAGCAGCCCAAATGTGATACCCTAGACCATTATTACAAGTTTCAAGGAAAGACAAAATAAGAAATAAGGAAGAATCAAAAAACCAAAATATCATTGAAGACATAGTAAAGTATCAAAAGACATGTCAAGATCATATAAAAAGGATGAAACCAACCACACTACCGAAACAGGTGCTGAAGTGTAGACCGAGAGGTGAAAGAGAAAGAGGCCAATCCAAGAAGAGATGGGAAGACAGGAACACCTTGGCATTGGCAAAGAGTCTACCGGAAGAATAGGAACAGATCATTGGTATATACTTAAACAGTTAATAATGATGATGATGACGATTATATCTAGGGGGAGGATTTTAATGAGATTAAATTTTTTTCTTTTCAGTTTAGTATAGAAATTCATTTTAAGTTACGGAAAAAGGAAATGACCAATGTCATTTTTTTGCATTTTCATTGATTGCGACTAATAAGTCATTTTTTACCCTTTTCCGTAATTTTGCATTTTTCGCTGATTTCGTCTAATTTAATATCATTTTAACGGTACTTGCTTCAAGTAATATTTACGAGATGCAACAAATGTTCTCCACAGAATTCCTAAGTACTTGTATCTGGTAGCCTATTCGATTTCTTCGCTCAGGAGTTGTAATGTCAGCCATAGTTAATATATCTGAAGGTCCTGTGACGCCTGTCAGCGCCATTGGCGGTTCAACCGATTTCGGGGTAACTATAGAGAGAGATTTACTTGTAAAGAACAGTCGAAACCAAAAGTTTGAATGCTGAATTTTCTCGAACGAATAAAAGCACGAGAAGAAGCCTCGATTACATCAGTAACGTATCCACCGGCTTGAGTTGTTCATTCGAACTGGTTTTGATAACATTTTTTACGTCATTTTTCTTTGCTTTTGGGACATTTTAGAAACACTTTAAGAGCATTTTGTTGATGATTTTTGTCATCGAGTTTTAGGTCATCGAAATCCACCCCCTAATTATATCTATGAAATATTTTTAAATAAATAAAAAACAAAGTCCTTTGGTGGGGGCCCGCTGAGGCGCACGTACCACGGTGTCTCCGCTGGCGAAGATGGTCTTGCGGGTGAGCGCGTCGATGAGGGGCTGCTTCGGCACGCCCAGCAGAGCCGCCACGCGCTGCACGTTGCTCAGGTCCGGGATCTCCGTCGCGTCCAGGTTATCTGCGCCCACACATACAAGTTCATTTGCGTGGTCGCTAAGGCAGTGGTGCCGTAGCGGGCCGCGGGTTCAGGTCCCGCCTCGGGCATGGTTGTATTGTGTGCGTCCTTTCACCCTCTATCATCATCATATCGTGTCACCCTCACAATTATCATACCATTACAAGCAATAGTGGTCGCTAATGACCTAGAAGTTGAGGCGACCTTAAATAACAAAAAGGTCATTTAGGAGGGCGACCAACTGACGTGCTCGCCTTACCCGAATACGTGAACAAGAAGAAAACAGAACCGGCGGTAACAATCGACCGTTCGTCAGGGGAAGGGACAAAAGGCCTCCCAACATATCGTTATTACTAAATAAAATATTTGCTGTAGAATTTGAAAGACAAAAATGTATAATTTTTTAGTTGATAGCTATGAGGAAATTGATTTTAATCGAATTTTAAATCACGCATGCTTTTAAGCGACGCAAAAACTAACTTTATTTACCAAATCCTGTGTACTCCGTGTGTACTATTTTGTACACAAATCCTCCCTCCCTACGCTTGCGGTAGAGCACCAAGGCGGCTGCCTATTGTCCAGATTGGGTACTGGGATACTTTTATATTTTCAGAATTTGTTTTCTTCCTAGTTTTTACCTTACCGAATTTCATCTACCCTGTAATTAACAATTTCATTTTTCACTACCGCTCCTCTGGGGAGCAAGGACCTCGATGAGACACTTCTACCCAACTCGATTACCCGCTATTCCTTTAATTTCCCTCCCCGATTTTCCAGTCTTCTCCATCTCCTTGTAGACCGCCCCCCCCCATGTGCCCATTAGTCTTCCTGCAAGTCCTTATCCCTGCTGGTACCATTCCAAAGCTTGGCTTTCTATTGATCCTGTACGTTTTCTCGGTGCGTGTCCTATCCTTCTCCATTTCCTCGTTCTAATCTGGAGGTTTGCTGGTACTTCTCCGGCTTTCTTCCACAGTTCATTTCTTATTTTCACGGGTCAGTAGGCCTATACTTTACATAATTTTTGAAGACACCTGTTTTTGAAAGTTTATAATTTGGTTTGTATGGTGTTAATCCA
The DNA here is from genome assembly GCA_017312745.1 of Gryllus bimaculatus. Lineage (NCBI taxonomy): Eukaryota > Metazoa > Arthropoda > Insecta > Orthoptera > Gryllidae > Gryllus > Gryllus bimaculatus. The sequence goes on from BOPP01000011.1 coordinate 4,892,307, forward strand.
TAACCACGTTTGTTATCCATAAAGTAAGACCGTCTTGACATTGCAGTTGACTATTCTTAACTTTATTTTGTGTAAGAGAGACTTCAATTGTTTCTCCATTTGGGGTACAACTTCAGAAACGCGGAATTTGCTTCACCAACTCTACTAACAACGTCATTTTTTGATCCTTTCATTGTGCTAACTACTCTCCCAAGATAAGCAAAGGAGTCAACACTTTCTATTTTCTGATCTGCAACTCTTAGATCTTTGGATTCGCAGCGCCTTTGTCTTTGTCACGTGTATTTTCAAGCCGGCCTCGGGGGCTTCTCTTCTTAGATCAGGGGTGTCCAACGTGCAAGACCTCACGGGCCAAAACTAAAATATTTAATATGGCTGGGGGTCATATTTTCATTACTCGAACAATGCGCACCCGGCGTTGTTGATCGTGGCAGTTCGCACAGGCGCTCTGAAACGGGGAGGGGAGAGGGATGGAACCATGCGCGATGCCAGGCCGTCCCATGCACAGCGCAGCGAAACAAATTGGGAGGATTTTCAATTTATGAATTTACTAGAAAATGATAATTCTTAAATCTAAACTTTACCGACTTTTACATAAAGGGGGTGTTGTCCCTGTCAGGGCATATGCGCTAGGTGCACAATGTTCATCCAGAGAAAAAGATTGAGAGGGCACATGCTTTTATTCAAAATGTTTTAGACGAATGTGTTTATGTCGAATGTGCCATATTAAAGATTATGTAGAATGACACAGGCTAAACTTAGCACATGTTGCGATACAATTTTATTCGTTTTCATGTTTACACGAGAATCTTTGCTCGAAAGTTGCTTCGTGTCAAGTTGAAATGAACAGTTCCTGAAACCTCGTGGGAGGGGAAATCTCCCTCTGCGTGGACGCGCGCCTGCCTGTGGCCAGGTCGGGCCCTGGGAGCGGGCGAATGGAAGCTCTGACGCTCGCCGGTTGGCCGCAGCCCACAGCACACGGCGAGCAGTGGCGGGGCGTGGAGTGGTGTGGAGTGGCGGGGTGGTGTGGAGTGGCGGGGCGGTGTCGCGCGGCGCGGCGCGGCGCGGTGCGAAACAGCGGGTGCGTTGAACCCGCATCGCTCAAATTTGCTCACGGCCTACGCCGCTGCGCGCGGAAGAGAGGCACGCCGCCGCCGCCGAGCATCCAGGAATGCTCGGAGAGGGCGTGGCTACGCGGAGATGGCGGGCTTAGCGAGGACACTTCTCAGCGATTAAGGTGCATTTGGTGAGCGACCTTGGGGCAAGAACGGTTTCTCCGAATATGATCGCGATGCTTCCGAGAATTTAATTTCGGATTCGCCGCTAAAAGAGGTGCTGGTGAACAGTTCCGTTAGTGATTGCAAAAATGCGTTATGATCTGTAGACTCAACCCCAAGAACAGTTTGCAACTGTTGTAAACAATTCCTGTTCGTTTTCCTAGCTACGGAGCGACAGCACACGTATGCTAACAAGTTAAAGTTGACTGTTAAAGACAGAAGATACGGGCATTCGAAGTATATGGCACTCAATGTATTAATGGAAAAAATGGGAATATACTATTTTTCATCAGAGTGCAACATATTATTCGGTACTTTTATTAAGTGGTATTCATTCAGACAACATACCAGAAATTAATTATTGTAAATCATATTTATTAAATATCACGAATAATGCTTTTCAATTAAACGTGTTTAATGATAAATAAAAATGATGATAATAAGTTTTATTTTTCAGAAGTTATCTTCTTCATAATTTACATCCCGAGTTTCAACTACCGTTTAAGTAACAGGTAAATTGTCTCGGGAGACAATTTACCTGATTTAGATGTTGATTTACAGACCTCCCATTTATTTTGTGAATTAAATGTTCTAGCAATAAAAAAGCATTTAACAAAATAAATGACCTATTATTAGTAAAACAAGATTATAGCCCTCTTCATAAATGCAATGAAAAATATTTACTAAGAAGCAATCATACTTTATTAAGGGAAATGAAACATCCAATAAATTTTCCTATGAAATCTTTCAATTTAATGCGAAAAGAAAATTGATCGAGAGGAATTTCTTTATTCCCAGGAATGTTTGTTGAACATAACAATTACACATTCACATAATTATGGAGTAGGCGTACATGTTAAAGTATTTTAACAAACTATTTGTTTGTTATATTTTTATTTTTTTCATTCAAGATATTATTTAAGACTGAAAATAAATTTAAAGGAAATTACAAGTATTAATTTATAATTCCTACAATTCACTTGAGTATTCTTATTTCGTACTCCTCTCAGCAGGAGGATATGCAAGTGGTAATAAGAGAAAATGTTGCTCAGATTGTGGTAATAAGCGAAATAACGAAAACTTTCCGGGAGGAGACACCTACCGTACAAAACTAAATCAACTCGTCACATCATGCCATGAGTGCCAAAAAACTTTTTTCAGTGTGGCAGCTAGCTGGTCAGTGCAGCAGTATAGCTTTCAGTGGAGCTAGCTGATCGATCAAATGAAATAGCTGTTGCTCTCACACAATTTGTTATTTGAGCCCATAGGTTTAGTTATTTACAGTCACAATGAGTAATTTATCCAATGAATGGTTCACAATTACTGGTAGAGAGCCAGGTACAAGTTCTGAAGAGAATAGAGATTCTTCCCCCAAGATTATAAGGAGAGATAAACAGAATCCTACTAACTGGCAAGAGTCACATTTGCGCAGTCACTTTGCTTGAAGTTTGTTGGGCTCTACAAGATTGTTTAATTTCTCGAATCAATTTTTAATATATTTTACCCAGAAAAATATCAGAAATAGAACTTAGCTCACGACTTTTGCATTCTACATAAGTTTTCATTTCTTTAAAACCGATAAAAGTTTCTAAAGATTGACCTAATATGAATTGAGTATAATATGAATATAAATCTGTCATCGATATTTTTGGGATGACATGAAACGAAATTTTCGCAAATAAATTGGGTTCGTTAATGATTCCTTAATATTCATCATCACCATCTTATTAACCGAAATGGAATTCCAACTGCTCGTTAAGGTCTGTCAATCAGGAGAACCCAGGCCATTCTTGTGAAACCTATGTTTAACTTATGATGTGAGAAAAAATTGAAAATGTTCCTGTTGTTTCCCTTTAAGAATACGGCTCTGATGTCCGTTAAGTAGAACATTGAATCTCTCACGATCACTCCCGACAGATAATTCACATTCACCGAGGAGATGAGAGAGTTGTTTGAAATATTCTTTTCTAAGACGAAGTCCCTCCTAGTGATGTGCTTGGCGTATGGGAATGGAAGAACAGACTCGTAGATTGTAGGTCAACGATGAAGAGCTTAGTTTGTATTTTATACCATCAGTTTTGGCTGAAGTGTTCCATTGTTTCGAATCTCTCTTCCTTGTTCCTTTCACAGCATGTCAAAGAAATATTTCTTCCTCTTCATTATGAAGTATTTCAGGAGTTGACTGATTCTTCTACTAGTGGTGGCTTTGCGGGACTATGCATTCAGAGCTGAGAGGTAGAGCTACTATTTGCCGCAATCTTTTAGCTTCCCATTATGCATGATTTCATTTTAGGATTCCTTAACCTAGGTATATTTCCTTATCGAAGGCTTTGAAGAAACATGTTGAGTTATGACTCCATTGAAGATTGGCATATGAACTTTGAGCTCTGTGATTGGCCTTTAACAGTACACTGGTCAACGTTTTTCCTAGAACTAATTCAATGTAGATACCATAAACTTTATAGAATGAAGCATACAAGAGTATTACGTAATCGAATAAGAACATCTGAGAAATTAAAAATCGTCAAGAAATTAGATTGACTAGAATACAATGCAGCTTAATAGCCTTCTAGTAAGTAAGTGGCAAAAGAATACCGGGCACGTATCAGGAATATTTAAAAAAAAGGCGTAAAACATATTCATTAGTTTCCTAGTTTTTATTGATTATATCAATTTTGAAGTTAGTCTCTACAATTGCTGTTTACAATGTGAGGCCGACTATTCTTGGCATCTTTTCCTGATAAACAAAAATCCACGATGTCCTTCTTCTCACAGAAACATTACACGCTGTAGCAGCTTAACGTAAGGATAACGAGCATATCATGCTGGAATATATCGTAGAATATCACGATAAAATTTGGTTACCGGAAGATGATGCATTTAATTATATTATTCAAAAGGCTGAAATGTATGTTAATGATATCAATGAGGGGAAAACTTCAAACATTTTATTTCATCCATTATTTTTAAATGAAACGTGGGGGTTTAAGGGAATATGCAGATCTCTTGTTTACAATTTTAATATTACAGCTTATGGAGATAATTCCCTGAGACGAAAACATCCGCAATGCCATGTTTTCTTTCTCTTGAAAAGAAATGGGTACTTATGGTAAGGCCATTAGTAGTTCTTAAAAATGTTCCATTTCGATGCATGTATAAGCGGTGCAGAGAATCCTAATATGTGAGAAGACCTTCACGACTAACTTAATAAACACCTTTCTAGCACCACACGTTATAACGCGCAAGTTAAGAAAAGCACAGTGTTCAGACACGTTAGAATGTAAAGTAGAAATGCGGCAAAAATTAAATGTAATGATTTTTACATGTATCTAAAAGTTCATAAAATAAGGTAATTGCTTTGCTTCGTTACTCTCATCAGGTTTATTTACTATCCTTTTTTAGTAGGTAAATGATAAATTAATGGATCGTAAAAAATATTTTAAAGAACATATAACAATATTGTATCAACATATGGACATTGATTTTAATTTCTTCTTTATGTATTGTAGTCGCAAGCAGATTGAAAATATACGTACTACTATATAATGCGTTTAAACTACCATTCATTTTCAAGCTCTGCAACAAATTGTTCCTCCTGATTTTAACAACCACTTCTTTCGTTGTATAGATGTTAATGATAGATTACACACGATATCCCCCAAAATTAAACACACTTAATGGCGGCGGGCAAGCGTACAAAATTAAGACAATTTTTTTGTTTCGAAGCTGGAAAGGAGCGTTCTTTTGCGTTCACGGGCGGTTGCAAGTGCCTGGCGCTCGAACGGGAGCCGCGTGTGGGGGCCTAGGACCGCGAGGTTGGCAGCGCGTGACGGGAAGGCCGCGAGGGCCCTGGGCTCCGTCCCGTGGCCGCCACGCGCGCGGCTCCGACGCCTGGACGCAGGGTCGGGGACGAAAACTATTTTTCGGGATTCAAAATAATTTCGTCCAATATGTCATATTACAGATTTTGTAAAATGTCGCAGGCTACACTCAGCTCATGCTGAGATACGATTTTATTCGTTTTAATGATAATCCGAAAATAATTTTTGCTGGAAAGTCTCGTGACAAGATAAAATCAATAGTTACTGAAACATTTTAGGGGAGGAAATTTCCCTCCCCGTGGATCTGCGCCTGCTAGACGACATAGGCGTGCGCATCGTGAATCGAGGTGGACAACTACATTCCTACCCTCCGGGGCGGTTTGTCCATTAAACATTTTATTTATATTAACAAAATATTGTACTAGGAAATAAATATATTATATTATATTTATTCAGTCAAAAAGTAGTAAAAACTGTATGTGATGTAGGAGGGAGAAGATTATCTGCGCAGGTTTTCTTGAGTAAAATGTAATTCAGGGAAAATATAGTAACAACTTTAATGATACAATTAATAAACACTGTTGATTTTATTTTAAACCCTTTACAGAATTCGCAGTAATTTCGGGAGCTTCTTATTACGCAAATATTTAAGAATTGTTACACAAAGTGTATAATGAAACGTTAATAAATGGGGTAATCAGGAAAATCGTTTATATTTACAGAAAAAAATGTTTTATTACGTAGGGCTACGGGGCCTCTTTCGAAAATTACATGGGCCACAGCCCCCTGCACACGCCTTCGCGTGTGACGGTGCCAGACAAGCAGCTCCGGCGGGGTCGGACTGCTTGGGGATGGGGGTACTACAGTAGCTCTGGAAGTCTTATGCTTGACGTGAGTCAAACAACATTATCTGCCACACACTGGCTGTAGTTATTGAATGCAGCTACGCGAATATTTATATTATTCTTCTTGCTTTTTCACAAGTTACACCTGAATTTTAAACACTCCACACTGGAGAAAATTGCCGATTCTCACCCATTCTGTAACGGTACGTGGAAGATCAACAAACCATAGAGAACTCCTAAGTAACTTTACAGGGTGTGATGTAGAAAATTGCATGCGATAGGAGGTGGTTCCGATCCTCCGATATGACGTCACACTCACGAGAGGAAGAGAACGCTCGGCCTTCGAACTCGAAATAATCACAGAGCTGTTGCTGTTCTACTCTATTAAAGTCGGCAATCTTTCCGGTAAAATAGGTAAAGAACTGCCTATGGTAATTCAGTGAGCATATGTGTGTGTTTTATTTCCTCAGTAACATGCACGAAAGTGAGTAATCAGTTCATAAAACATATACATCGTTCAAGTACGCGTTGCTGAAGACGGGTTTTTGTATCTAGCGTCTGTAATTGTGACGTGATTGAGTCCTGATACCACCACGTCTCCCTTCTCCACCATAATACTCGTAACATTCATTTCCATGGATTTCTTATCACTATCCACTTACAATTTTCATTCACTGTCATTTTCCAGATAATGGAAGGAAACGGCAGACGACTACTGCGGCGGAGGCGCCACTCTTTATCGCTTGCAGCACTAACACCTTTCGCCCCCTTATCATTCTACCTGGCGATTGTCAAGGCCGGCGATTGGTGTGACGTCCGAGCGAATAGTTGACATGGGGATGGGAGTCCCCTGACAACCTTACCCCCTCCGAAAACAGGTATGAAGGTAACATTTTTTTGTTTTTCAAATTGTCATATTTATCTTTATTTTGTCATAAAATTGATATCAAATTTATTTTATGCAACTTCAGTAGTTCATTTGTGCAAAATAGCGCTGCGCATTGCATTTTTGATAAAAACTCATTTAACAATTTTTGCAAAATGATTTTGTTGGTCATGTCGTTATTAACATGTAAAATAGTAATACTGAACCGATTTGCTACATAGTTGATCGCATATTCGTTTTGAATCTACGCAATACCGAGAAACTTCATTTCTGGAATACGACGTTTATGGAACATTTCTTTCACCTCAAATTCCGATGGGTATTTTACCCACTCGGACATCGCATCCAGCTGGAGAAACTTATCCTTGGAGAATGTTCTCAATTTATTCTCGAAAAAACGTGTTTTGGAGGTTTTAAGACCAATAAACCCTTTCGATTCATCTCAGCAAGACAAATCGAGTGGCACTATGTTTTGTTATAAAATATTCTGGAATAAAACTGCTTATCGATGATTTCAAGGCAGTTATATATAATTCCTTTAACGCCTTTCGGCATAACATGAAGTGTTATCTTGTTACCATACATCGCGATCACATTATTTAATTAACGATACTTTAAGCGCAAATGTAATGAAAAATAAGAAATATAAATAACATTCCATGCCCGAGGCAACATAATTATGGTTGAAATATATTTTAATTATGAACTCGTTGTACGCCTTTGGACTGGGCCGGTGCGGGGGCGCCGCGCGCACTCACCGATAACGGCCGCCTTGTACTTGATGTTGCCGATGTGCAGCAGCGCCGCCAGCAGCTTGAGGATCTCCCAGATCTCGGCGTCCGTGAACAGCAGCACCTTCATCGCCGACCGGATGTCCGCGAACTCGGCCGCGTCGTCGCGCCCTTCGCACGTGATGCTGCCGCCCTGCGACACACGCCACTAGCCCTCAGGCCCATTCGCACTGCCACGCGTCACCCATGGGCGTACACATCGGCAGATAGAAGCGAAACAAGACTTTCTATTGGCCTTCTTTACTATTGGCTAGATGTGAGAATCGATTTAGAGGTATCGACTATGTACGTGGCTCATATGGCGTTAATTCACCTATGGACTTCGATTTTATTTCGATACTCGATTTTGACTTACTCAAGCATAAGCACAGAAGCTTGCAAGCTTAAGTTAACGTCTTTCATGTTATGCTTATGCGAACGCAAAGTGAATGAGTCCGCTCATGGACGTGGTCCCAACTTTTATGTTACTGCCATACTTACGACATGTATCAATGCTCTTATGTTTGCATTGTGAATGGGTTTTTAGACTCGTCTCACACAAGTCGTATGCAAGCTTTATAATTGCCCCATGTAGTCCCTTGGGTGGCTCATGGACAGCTTTCTTTAGGGCGATCACAAGTTTGATTCCCGGTTGAGGCAAAAACAAAACTAAGTTTCAATTACAATCGTTTCAATTTCTATAGCTATGTGACGAAAGGAAAGCTCAGGCTTGCCAAGTAAGCTAAGTAGGATGATGGCAACACCTCATTCTCGCCATCTAACTCCCTTATATCCAGGCGTGGCAAATAATAATAATAATAATAATAATAATAATAATAATAATAATAATAAAATTTAAAAAACAAGATTCAGACTTGGGAACACAGCTAGCTGGCAAAAGTCGGATTAATTCGATCTTAAAATGTCAAATACGTACATACATAATTATCTTCAGTACCTAGCCTTGTGGACTACATCTGGGACGGATGACATCGTGCAATGGTGGAATGAGAGGCAGGAAAACGGAGGATCGAGCAAAAGGGTTCTTTACGCTCGTTGCCACTGATAATGTTGTTGTTGTTGTTATTATTATTATTATTATTATTATTATTATATACAATATAATATCAAATTACCTTGAAGATACAGCTAAAGGGTCAAATTACACATCCGTTTTTCAACATTTAATGATTAATTAACGTAAAAAAATATTTGAATTGTGTTAAATGCTATCTGGTCACTAAGTATTCACTTGAGAACTTAAAAAACCAGTTGAGTTGCTTCGTGCTTTTTCTTCAAATGTAGACGCTTTAAGTTAACAAAAATAGTTTGTTTTTTAAAATATTTATTTCCTTTTTTCAGTTTTAATATCTGTAATTAGTATTGTAATTTAAATTTTGATATTTTAATTAATCGGTTGTCTATTGTTTTTTTCGTGTTGAGTTCTACTAACAATAATTCTGCCAACGGATCCACTCTGCTTGAGAAGCGTGAAGCCAATGGCCCCAGCCCTTGCGTACGCAACTTGCGTGGGCGGTCGCGAGCAATGCGTACAAATATGTTACGCATATGTACGTGAATGAGCGGGTGCAAAGACGTCAACTATGGTTTAGACTGGCAAGGTCAAACTGGGACATGTAATATTTCTGTGGCCTGTAGAGTCCGTTGAGACATTTTTTATTGAAGTGGATGTCATAAAATGTTGCATTCATTACCTAGAAATCATTACACGTTGGTTGCACAAAAGAAGTGCGAAATGTCTGAAGATACTCTAGTAATCAATCTTTTAATATAGAATATTAGCATTTGATGTACGATGTTTTTTAATTGGTTAATAGAAATTAAACCGTTGGCCGATCATAAATAAATAATTTCTGTCAGAGTCGTGTCTAGGCTCTCGCACCCAAATGTCTTTAAAAAAATGAGAAATTAGTGGAAACCTGAGAAATAGCACTTTCACTTTATAAACATTAGGAATTTGTTAATTCACGTGGTCAAATCAGGCTGGTGCAAATGCTATTCTCATCGCATTGTCCGTATAACGGTCTGTTTCCCCACACAACTATCGTTCACAACCCATCGAACCATAGATGGCCCTAATTTCATAAAAAAGTATTGGCAAGTCAGAAGGCTTCAAGTTACACGCCCTATGTCGTAGTCTACAAAATGATGTCATTTGGGACCTTACGTTATGGGTTAATCGTTTTGAAACTCAGGTTTAAATAATGTTTCATACAAATACTGACTAACATCTTTTCTCTTTATACGGATGATGGTGAAAGACGGCTTTCTATATGCTCAAGTTCTCGCACGAGTACTTCAATACATTTATTAACTTGAAATGATTAAATTATCTCATATTTTAATCATTTTATTTCAAGTATACTTTTAATTATATATTTGATATAAATAAAATTTAAAAAGCCGGTAACATAAGTCTTTAGGCGGCCCGCATCCATTTTAATTGGTTGAAATGTGGCAGAAATGAGTTTAGCACCCCTGATAAACATCAAACAACACTAACCATACAGAAAGCACCGACGATTTAATTACTCCGTAGTCCCTTTTAACCGTCAGATCCCAATTTAGAGACGAGAACTAACACACACTTCAGTTCCCTCGCAAAGAAGTGAATCGTAGATGGTACGGTACAGAAAAATTGATCAAAATATTACTTCCCATCTAATTGATAATGTCACTTCACTTTGTTGAGAATTATCCATATACCTTTTCCGTTAATAAACTATCATTGTTTGTCAAGAACCTATTTGTTTTGTTTTTATTTGCAACTTCAAAATGCAGTTCGGCTTGTGTCCTGTACACACTTTCGAGCTTGCAATAAAATAGGTCTGCACGTTCACAACATTCTAATTAGATCAGCCTTTTTGATAATATCAATGTTTTTCGATCGTACTTTTTAACTTGAGGCGGATATCACCGACCGTGAGGGCTCGATTCTACCCCTTCTGAAAGCACTTCAATTGCCAACGATATAATGAGAAGCGCTTGGTCTGCTAAGAAGTTCAAATACACCGGACCATTCTGGACGCAATTATCAGACCCAAAGATTCCTTTGTAAACCCAGCGCCGTTTCACGTTTCGGGGAATTCGCTCCCGCGGCGAGTCGCGTTTCCGACCGCGTTCCGGGCCGCTGCTCTCTTTTCGTTCTCTTTCCTTTTCGGCCGGGGGGCAGCATTTTTGACTCTCCGCCTCGGACGATTCGGCAACATTTAGACAGTGACGAATCAGGCAAAGGTGGCGCCGTTCACTAGCTCGCTGGCGGAAATATTTTCATGAAATGCCTCCCCGAAACCTGTCCGAGCTGTGAGTTGGTGCCGATCTCCTGAATCGAGGACGATCCTAATATTCGCGCTTTTCAACAAAAAGGAAATAAACGCGCATAAATTAATAAGTTTAAGCAAAACTGGGACGCTTTTTTTTAACATAAAACCGGTTTTTATCTAATTTTTTTGGACAAAAAAGTAAATGATATTCGTATTCTAAATGCCCTATTTTCGAAGGCTCTTTTCCGGCCAATAACCAGCCGCTAGAAATAATTTGACTTTATACTTTTTTATGAAAAACTCGCTTACGTAACTTGGCATTTCGCGGTAATTTAGTATAGACTATTGAATGAACTTTTTCTTGAATCCATGAGTCGTGAGTATGGAAATTATTAATACCCACGTGGTGGTATTTTATAGTATTATTCCAAAAATAAAATCACACCCAAAAGAGATTCAGAATAATCAGATAAGCTAATGAAACTTTGCACTTTAAATGTACACACATTTCTATGTTTTCTGATATATAGCAGCTTACGAATACTGAGTAGGTGGCACGACAAATCGTAAATATTCTTTAGACACACCACCTTTACGCATAACAGTTACATTGTTAAACGCTGCTGGTGTTAATTTCATAAGCGGAATTGTCACAACCGACTTTTAGCAAATGTAAGGACTATATCTTTAGTGCAATACGAAATTATTTTTATTACCATCTCTGCCCCGCCCGTCTACCGGCCCTGTTCCGCACTTGTCCGTCTCGTCTGATCTCCCCCGCTCTCGTCCGTCTGATCTCGCCTCCAGTCGACCGTCTCAGCCCATTCCAGTCTCACCCGGCAAAGCTCCAATAATGCAGTGGCGGTTTTTCGACACTAATTCAACCTAGCGGCTTTCCAGCTAGTCTCTTGGAGGAGAATGACCCAGCACAAAATTGCCCAACAATTCAACATTGCCCAACAATTCAACATTGCCCAACAATTCAACATTGCCCAACAATT
>BOPP01000011.1:4907385-4966869 GCA_017312745.1 Gryllus bimaculatus
AAAAGAGAGAGATGTTGAACAACACGACCTTACCCTCCAGGATGGGTTTTTTGCTTCGAGGATCTGCTTGTTCGATCCACGAGGTGCTTTGGCGCTGTGCCGCCAGGGTACTGCAAGATGAAGCTCGGTGCTCTCGTTTGCTGCTATCGCTCTCACCGCTGGAAAGTACAAAGCGAGGTTGGTTTTTTTTTTTTTTTTTTTTTTTTTTTTTTTTTTTTTTTTTTTTTTTTTTTTTTTTTTTTTGTGCGTGTGGCAACTCGGGACACGCGGAGTATCGCTGTCAGCAGGTGCGAGTACCTTTCTGAGGGGGGGGTGTCAGATTATACCTGAATCTGAATTTTATCCCCCAAGTTGTTAGCCCTGGGGAGTAATGGACGATGAGATAATGATGGTGATAATGGATTGAAAGGACGGCATACACACTACAGACATCCACAAATACACTCTTGTCGAGGGTGGATTGAATCCCGGCGGTCTTTCTAAGTCGGACGGTAACGCACTACTGACCTAACGATCTCGGCCATCTTACCGGCAATCGCCAAATACGGATACATAAATCATAATTCCTCACGAAATATTCATTGCTGTAGTATGTCTTAAACTCAACGGGGGGACTGATCTACACGATGATGAGATGGGCAGCAGGCACCCAGGGATGGATTCTACTTAAACAAGCTTTTTAAATATTTCTCAGTGGCATTCATTTTCAAGAATGTGCGGCTTGCCTGGTCTGCTGTTGTAGTGTCGGGGTTGAAAGAACACTGATCACAGCATGCAAAAGCTTCTCGTTTATTAGACATTGCACATATTATGATATGAGTTGGGATGAACTGTTTAACCTAGTCTGCTGTAGTACTCGGCTAGCAAGTATTAAGAGAAGGGGCGACTTCTGTCTACTACAGGCATACATATTCTTTTTTCTTTGTCATTTTTCTTTTTTTCATTGTTATTCTTGCGCTATAAATTAAATGGAACATAATTCATATTACTAAGATTTACCATTTTATTAATCAGATTTACATCTTAAACACTTCAAACTTGCGTGAAGGGAAAATCTAAACGACGAGGAAGGCTGAAGAAAGGGATGCACATTACTTAAAGAATGTTTGTGAAGATTAAACAGCTTCGTAATGACGCCATCTTATAATCAAGTAGTTTGGTGCTTACTAAGGTTGAACTAATTGCGGGCAAATCTTTTTGTCTGTTTTTGACAGGTCAGTCACATACAGCGATCACGCTTCTCGGTCAACTTTTCCTGCTTGAAACTCGTTACGGGATTCATGCAGTCAACAATTTCTGGTCGGGTATCCAGTTGAAGTACAACAAAGTGGCAAAAGTTCGGGTAACACTAATATCATTAAATTTCTGGTTTTGCTGTTCGGAAGATTTTGGGACATTATTTCCAAGTTCTCTCACAATCAAACTTAGCAAATTGAATAATGTGCTGACATAACTAGTCAAATTCAGCTTTAAACATTTGGAAAAGGGATTTGCTTTATAGAATGTACGCTATCTTTTCTTTCTCAATTTCGTTCTTTCGGGATCTTGGGTTGACTACAAAACGAATTTACAACGAGTATCATTATCATCTGTCAGATTTATATATAGTAACATGTATAGTTTTAGCCATTTCTTGTTAGAACGATAGGATGACGGTATTAATTCGTCTCTGTCAAAAGCTTCTTTCATAACCCCAGGACAGGTGTAGCATCCACTCGAACGAATGCGTTTTCGCAATCAAACCGTGGGGGCGGGGCGGGGCGGGGGCGGGGCGGGGCGGGGGGGGCGGGGCGGGGCGGGCGGGGGGGCGGGGCGGGGGGGGGGTGGGGCGGGTGGGGTGGGGGGCGGTTGAGCGGCCGGGGTGGCGTGGGGGCGAGCGGGGTAGGAGTGGGGCGGGGGGCCGGGGTGGGGTGGGGGGCGGAGCGGCGGGGTGCGGCGGTGGGGGCGGGGCGGGGCGGGGCGCGGCAGAGCGGGGTGCGGCAGAGCGGGGCGGGGCAGAGCGGGATGGTGAGGGCCGTGACGTCACCTGATGACGATGCACTGGTCCTGGCCGTAGCGGCGCATATGCGTGTAGCTGTTGTCGCCGATAGCGAAGATGTGCGGCGGCAGCTCCCCGATCTTCCGGTCCTTGTAGAGCTTGATCTGCTCCGCGGTGTAGATCGGCAGGATCTGGTACGGGTTCACGGCCACGAGGATCGACCCTGTGTATGTCTGTGGAAATGCAGAGATCGTTCAGTGCAGGGGAAGGTGCGGCTAGACTTCAAGGAGACCATTCCAACACGAGTTCGTTATAACACATTTAAAACATTAACAGTAATTCCTTTATGTATTAAAACTTAAAATGTACAATTATTCACAGAAGAAGTTGGTTGAATTGATATTTAAATGAAACGGTTGTTCTAACATGTACTGTGAAAAGAAAAATTGATTACATAATTAAATTTAATCTAAAAGTTTGTTTTTTGGGAAACGCATCATAAATTAATCCCAACTTTTAAATAATTTTCATTAGGATTGTTAGGGAGAAAGGCGGCAAAATATGATTTTATAGGATAGGGCAAGGTTGGTTGCACGAGTTCTTAATTATTTTGCTCTTTTTCAGTTGGATTATATTTCGAAAGCTTCACTCTCGACTTTGGCCAACCACTTCATTCCACTTTGTAATTAACCGTCAATGTCCAAAAATTTGGAAAATGTTACGGCTCAAATTTAGTCTCTCGTGTATCTAGCTTCTCATAAGTGCAATTATTCAACTCATAATTTTTGAAAGAAAAATGCTGCATTGAAGCTTGTGGATATTGCTTGTAAAAAATCATTCCCGAATGAATTGTTGTGTTTCAAAAATTATTTTACTGTATGTTTTAACATAAATTTAACATATAATTTATTCTAAGAGTAAAATCAGTTCTTCTTTATCTTTATAATACACCTTGCGTGCAAAAATAAAATTTCTCCATGCTCCAAATTGGTACCTCCAAATTCAGCTTTTAAAACATGAAAATTTGTAATACAAGTGAAAACTTTCTTTACAAGTTTGATTCATCATAATCTTACACTAACATCTAACTAAATTATATAATTTTCCACTTCAAATAAAACGCCAATTTAATTTCTCTTCAAGATAATTTCAATTAACCAAGTGAAACTTTTCGAATTGGTAGATTTTTTTTGACAAACAAATCAAAGTAGATTTCTGGTTTACAATAAAAAAATTGAAGAGAAAACTATTATCCACAGACAAAAATACTTTACGTCCCATGTGCTTTGGATCATACAACCGTGTGATAAAAAGACAACAACAACAAAAAAATAGATAGCGGTTACTGGCCGATAAGTGTTTCCTGACGTGAAAATCGATTCGCGGCAAAATCGATTCCGTTACACACCCTAATGCACAGCGAACCGGCCTCCGAGAGATAAAGCATCGCAGGTTTTGGACGCACGTCAAGACGGACTGCTCCGAAGGCGGGGCTTTCTCACGAGGAATGCGTGGCGGCTCACCGGTTCCTCGACAAAAGACGGTCGCGCAGCGCGGGCCAACCCGGCTGGTCAGCACGCTCGTGCAGCGGCGGTCCCTATGTCGCTGCTAGCAGTGCGAGGGTTCTTTCATTAGGTATCAAATTATTTTAGAAATATAATCTGAAAATTTGGAAAAATGAAAAGGAATTCTGTAAAACTAACGGTCTTCACATTTGCAGTTTACTTCAAATACTTAATTTACGTAAAAGGTAGGCGTAATCAGTGAAACACAGGGAGAGTTCATACAATACATTCGAAGGAAGCAAAATAATTGCCCAAATAATATTACATTTTCTCCCAATGCTGTACACAAACTTTTAATCTAAATTTGGCCACCCATTTGTTTGTTGCAGGCAAGTTCTCTATGAATAAGAAAAATAGTCATCTTTAAAATTATCACAGAGCGTTTAAGGCAACTGTAGTTCGTGCCCTTATAAAATCAATGGGGCATGTGAAATAAATTGATATTGTTTTGTTTCTTCAGAATCATCATTGTAATGCACCCGAGACAATACAGACAGACATATTAAGGAACGGAAAATAATGTAATTCCTCGGCTACGAGAAAATGCAACTAACGTGGAGTCTCACAAACAGGAAAGAAGTAGGACGGCGATTAGAGGAGAAAAACTTGTTTCTAAGTTTGAGGAAAATGATATATGTGTTCTTTTGTCGAAGAGAGAAAAAGTTAATGCATCGTGACCCGAAACAAAATATTTTAATGTTAAATATCATCACTACAACATCAACATACGGCTTTCTAGTAAGCATTTAATTTCATCTTCTGTGACCATAAATAGTAAATGTGTGCGGCGGAATGAAAAAATATGTAAAAATACTTTTATCAGACATATTAAGACTATATTTGAGGGTTTGAATAAATTTTAAAAAGCAGGGAATAAGGGAAGAAGTTGTCATTGCTTTATTATTAGTTAATTACTTCTTTTGATTTTGACGAACTACGTGACACTTACATGATAAAGTCTAAATGACTTCATTTCACTTCCTTCTTTACATTTCTTTTTTGCCTTCTCTCGGTTTACTATTACAAAAATGGTGTTCGCTAAGTTTTTGCAAAGTTAACAAGTTATTCACGCGCAAGTTTTTCCTTAAGATTCATTAAAATATTTTCTATATTTTATGTAGTGCTCATTAATTGAAATGTAGAATATACACATATGGACACATGTTTTGGAAAATATGAGTAAAATACAGAACACATAATTATAAATTCATGTCGATAAAGGAGGATTGCTTCCTTGGCGGGGAACAGGGCCACGCGATATTTGCACATTACTAGGTGTAGTACATGGTCCTCTATATATTTTAGACAATTTCGCAAGAAAACGGGAAATATTCATAACTTACTTTCTTTATTGCACATGTTTTGAAATACGTATCAGATGATGATGGTGCTCACCTCTATGTTTATAACTATTTTTCTTCTAGTTGTAAAACAACTCTCCTTATAACACATGTATAATATATACACCATACCAGGTATGAGAAAAAAAGTTGCTATTTTTGACATAGTACTCATTTTATTACGAAATCGACTGTCTAAAATACATAGAGGACGATTTACTAGACATATTCAATTATAAGACGGCAATAACATGCTATTACTTTAGCGGTGGGGTCACCAATGGGCGGGGCGGNNGGGCGGGGCGTGGAAGGGCCGTGTCCTGGAGGGAGCGCGGGGCGCCGCGCGCGCGCGTACTCACGTAGATGAGGTTCTCGTTGTATCGGATGAGCAGGTTGCGCAGGATGCCCGCCTCGTGCAGGTCGCCCAGCGAGATCATGTCCTCCACGCCCTGCACCGACGTCGCGTGCATCGCCTTGATGCGGCGCTCCGGGGTGAGCCATTGCTCCTGCGGGCACACAGCCACCGTCCTCATTGCTCACCCACCCACACACACACAACGGAATGGAAGCGCTACAGGAATCCTGGGTTCAATCGAGCGTTCTGGAAACCACTCCTAAGAAATCTTGAATGTTGGCGTCCGCAATTTCACATAACGTCACTAATTGCAATTGTTTCTTATCACCACTCTAAAATATTTCCCTACCTAGCATTTCACGCCTGGATACCTAGAATTAATAGCATGTTGTTGATGATTTTTGCACCACAAAACGTATCTTAGTATTCGAAAGGTTCACTTGAACTGCTAAGTTAACCGATTTCCATTCGCGTTTCACAAAATATCACCTACGTACGCACTTTGGGGGGCATAGATACAATTAAGCGTATATCAAAAGACCAATCCAACACACACACACACACACACACAGATGTATCATATATGTAAGGCGATTAACGGTTTCTAGACTTGCTAATTTGTCTTTTTATGAAAGAAACGAAAATGAGTCATTAGAAGGAGAGAAAACTTAGTGCGTGGTTGAACACTGCCATTGGCATGATAATCCAACAAATGATTCACGTACAACAGCTCGTCAGTCACTGAGCTCTGCTCGCTATCGACGACGGCCCATGGGATCAGGTACAGAAGCCACGGTTCGCTCGCTTCCTTGAATTGCAGTCACCTTTTTTCCCAGACCAAAGTTTACTTGCGCGTAATTGCGCTGTCCTTGACAGAAACGTGTGTGAAACTTGCACAAGAATGCTAAAAAAAGCGTCGTTCATACTTCTTTTGAAAGGAAATAAAATATTTATTAATGTATTTTATTTAAGTAGGATTGTGAAATGTAGAGCAATGAAAAGAAGATTAATTAAAATTCTAACAAATATGTGAAATAAAGACCAGACATATTTTTTTCAGAAGAATGCACTTTAAAATTTTAATAAGGTCTCGATTAAGCCTGTGTATTATTTGCTCTAAAGTAGAAACTCAAGTATGAAATACATAGAAGTACATGGCTATTCATGGAAATGATTAATGCAGGAAAGCAAAACGCTAAGTATCATGTTTCCCATAATGAACAGAAATATAACTGCAATTACACGTAGCTACGACGAAGTTCAAAACCAATATTGAAACAGAAAAGGGAATGAACAACAGCGAATGAATTACATTGGCATAAACTCCATCCAAAGCACTGTATAATCAGTGCATTTGAACGGTAAACATCAAATAACGTAGCAGTTTTCGTTTTGTTCAATGCACTCCCGTATGCAACCAAATTAATTGATCTTACATCCATCTGAAATACATACCGTAGCAAAGAACAATGGAGATAAGGATATCCCGAGATTATAAATTCGGCAATCATAACATGAATATTGTACTCCACAAAGGTCTTCTCAAAAGTGCTTGAAGGGATGTTCCGTTAAGAATAGTCGAGTTAACAATGCTGTTGAATCCACATTTATTTTTCTATTTGTTTCGGCAAGCTTGTCTTCAGCAATACCATTCATTCGTGCGATATGAAAGATCAAGGTTAGCAGCGTTTGCAGTTTTGCATACAACTTTCAAACTTAATCATGAGAATATCTTCGTATAGAAAGTAATATAGTGAATTTATTAAGGAAAGTTAATTTCTGCATGGAAACAAATGTTGAGAATTTGAGAAGTTGAGAAGTGAGAAATGATGAAGCAGAACCTAAATGCAAATGAGCTTCAAAAATATTTGTGAAGTCTATTTAATCGCTCGTCTATATTAATATATTATATTTAAAAAAAACAATGAAATTGTGGCTGGATCCGTGTAAATATTTTGCCTTCTGTAAATTATTGTTTTTAAAAAGAAAACTGCATTGTATTGAAACCTACGTTTTCAACGACCATTCCCTGAACTGTGCGTGAGGCGCGTTTCGGCCCCCGTATAGGCCTGGTATTATGCGTGGGAAATACACTCTAATGGAGTAAAGAATTTCTAACGACTTAAAATGATAATATTAAATTGCACAGAATATCAAATAATGAAATTAATTTTACTTATTTTTAGAGATTCTACACGTTTCTTACTATTTGTGCTAAGGAATTGAGTACCCAGAAAAATAATCCTCCAAAAATGTAATAAGTCAAACGCGGTTTCATTTAGTATATTATGGCCTGAGAAACAACTCTAAATTTCTGCGGGGCAAAAGCCTTGTTTTAAAGGTCTGGAATGCACAGTATTCCAATGATACGCAATGTTTTGGGTTGCATATGCGCCTCATGAATACTTCACCTTCAATACATTTTTCGTCTTAAATATGTCTGATAGGCCCTGCACCTCTGGAGGGTAATTTCTTATCAGCAGTAGTTCATTAACGAATTACGTTTTTAATGGCGACTTATAATCCCCTTGCGGTATTATAAGTAGAAGGTACAATAAATTGGAGTTCATTTCCTTTTTTCATTTTGGTCATGCCATAAACATTTAAAAAAATAAAAGTTTAGTTTTTGAGAAAATCTTTAGTAGATATTCTGGGAAAATTGTCATGATTTAATACAAAATTACGTGAAAATTACTAATATTTAAAAAAGTTAACATAAAATTATTTTAAGATCTCATGCTGAGAAGTTATTTGCATTAAGAAAGAATCCTCCAGCTATAGTATGTTCGAAACAAATGAAAAATTTAAAAATTAAAGTTTTGAAATTTTAAAAATTTCAGAGATTTTAATGAAGATCAGACGTTCATCACATTTATAAGCAAAACTTACTCATTTAGAATTAAACCAATCACAGAAAAATGTTTCCGTGTTTGAGAAAATTTTGAAATTGTAGTATGATCTTCATATAATGACGTATCTCTCACAATTAACATCCGTTTAAAATTTGCAGGGTCTTTGATTGCGCCTGATCGTTTGGAGAATATTAATTTTGGGAAAGAAATCACATGAGCAGTTTAGGCCTGACAGACAAAAGACATGCGGAAGGACATATGGCCAAACAAAACCAAAGACATTTAGATGGAGTTTGAGTTTGTGAAAAAACATTAATTTATATATTAAGATAAATTTCTTTTTTGCCTAGAAAGCATTTTTTTTAAAACTAACTTTGGAGTGCTTATTGCGGTTAAGCCATTCGGAATATCTCAGTAGTTTATTCGACAAAATACATTAATTGGGGAATTGTCTTAAGAGCTTATTTTCGAAGTTTCGATATTACCTTCCCGAATTGTATTGGGAACATTCACAGACGCTTGTGGTAAGAAAATTATCCGTAAGTAAAGTGACCCTTTCGTCGTCAACGAAAACACACGCAATCGAGTTCAAATGTGGGAAATGTTCGCATGGGTTCAGCTAGCATTGCAATTTTGCATTGTTATTACAAATAATTTGAAAAATAATGTGATGTTGTAGAAGCAACAATTCTGTTCAGAAGTTGTTTCTTGAGGCTATTTAAGCAAGCTTGGATGACATGGAGTTTTGCAACTGCTAATATCATGAGAACAGTAATGGTTTATGACGTCAGAAATAGAAAATTCCATCGCTTTTTTAAAAACATTTGAATTTAAAAATGAACTGTAATATTCTAATTTTTTTAATTCCCAGATGGGAATTGAGATGAATGCCGTTTATGAATATCTAAACATTTCCGAAGGAATTTCTTGAGTAAGCTGTTTCTTGAAAAAGACAAAAATTCAACTAGTAAAATAATTTTGTGTCAAAACACAGAGCATCACGATTGATTAATTCTAGGAGTGCTTCGTATAATTTTTTTCTATTGAAACACTCCTCTGAGTTCAGAGAACCCAATTCAAACCATTTTTCATGGTTGACAGTCTATTAAGAACAGAAACTCAGTAGATGCCTTTGACAGGCTGGCTGATTGAATATGCTTCATTTCGCAAGACAATAAGGCTACCACAACATCATCAGCACTGGCGAATCCAGGGGGAGGGCATGGGGGCCATGCTCCCCCCCCTCCAAAGGCCTAGAGTTTTCGTTTACCTTCCTGTATTTGGCAAAATTGATTTAAATATTTATGTTCGAATTATGTGATTATTTAAACATTAATATTGTATGGTATCATACCTACAGTGATATAAAATATAATAACAAATATGTTTATTATTAATAAAATATCTACGATGTCCCCGCCCGAAATCGACTGATCCTCCTCTGATCATCAGAACTTTATTTTCCTTTACGACTCTTTAACAAATTTGATAAATTTTCATAAAAATCTATAAAAAAACTATTTCTGGCGTACGGTAGAGAAGTATAATCTGCGAATGTCTTCTTGACCTCTAAAGCAAGTGACTTGTGATGATGCGAAATGATATTTTCTATTGCAACTGCCCTTGTAACGAGTATCATCAGTTTCAGAATTCAGAATTTGGCATTTTTCATTTGAAATCCATAAAACTTTTAATTTATATTATCTTCATGCTATCTTAAAAATGTAAATCACACATTGTGTAACATTTATTTAAATAATATAATCAAAATTAATATTTTGTTTGAATTAGTCTGTTATTGAAATTATCCAATCTGGAATTGGCCGCATTTTTATATTCGATATTGACTGAAAAGATGGCACTGTAAAGCAAAAATTGTGCAGTTGTTAACTGTTTTATGTTTGAGAAGGTCAAGATTTAAAAAGACAGAGGACAATCTGTAGAATTGTGACAATCAGTACAAAGAAATCAGATCATGGAAATCCCGTGAACAAATTATTATTTCAAACAGAAAGATAGAGGCAGGTGGCCAGGCTGTGAAGAAAGTAATAGACTGATTTATCCTCGATATAAATAAGCAAGGTTCAAGAGTCACTTTCTGGAAAATCGGGAAATGTCAGAAAATCTCAATTTATCTAGATTGTTATGGAAGTAATCAGATATTTTTTGGAAGAATCTTAATACGTCACTAATACGTTCGAGACAATTATAAAATTTAATATCTTATGTTAAATAACATTGACATGTTCATTCTGGTACAACTTTTATTTGAAAAGCAAATATTGTTAGTATTGTCTTTTTCTCGGTGAAATCAGAACTAAGAAATTAGTTATTAGTTCAAATGTATTTCTTTTATTTAAAACGTTCTTTAAGATTTTCGTTAACATTTAATATTTTCTTACAAACCTGTTCCTTTTCGATAAAAACAACTCTTTATGACAAGTATCTACCATCATACTCCTACATGTCACTCAGTTTTTGGCCATAAATAAATTAGTGACTCAGATCTTTCACAAACAATGTTAGTTGAGTTGTGTCATTTAGCAACTGAAGTCATTAATGAAAAATATAACCAACCCTTCACCGTCCATAAATCTTCGAATCGAGTGTTCTACAAGACAGGTGTGAGGGCACAATGGGCAGTACTTCTTCGAATCATACTTCGGCGAAGGCTTAAGCAGTTGCGACTTAATTCGTTAATTGGAAGAGCTACTCATTCTCCGAAGAACTTTTTCGACGCGGGAATTCCGCCGCTTTTCCCAGAGTTCACGATTGTTATGTTCTCTTTAGCATATTTTTGGCGGCTCCATGAAATGGATGTAGATGAGCGTAATAATACAGAACATTGTTATTCCCGACAGTGTTTTTCTCTCGTAAAGCAAAAATACACTTGGTTTCTTAGTAGAGGTGTTACTGACCTTGATTTTTATTGCGACTTTAAGATCTACATCAAATACAAAAAAGTTAATTTTTTGAATTGCAACTTGGGGAGAACGCGGTTGTTTATTGAGCAAATATGCTATGGCTCAGAAAATTAGCCAATTTGTCTTTTTATTTCATTGTAATGCGAGTCTCAAAAACTCATAAGAACTATTAAGAATCAACATCATGTCAACACCAAACTGACATTTCACAGGGTTCATCATAAGTTAAAATGAAAATTAATCAGTAAAAATAAATCAATCACGGGGCACAGGTTGGTGCGGGGTTAAATTTATCAATAAATTAATAAAAATAAACTTAATAAGAAATAAAATACATAAATTAAAATAAATTAATAAAAGTAATCTTAAGTAATTAAAATGAAATTAGTTAATTATTAATTAGATTTTTACAAAGTGTATAAAAGGGTACACGACATTCTTATCGTAACATTTTATAACAATTCTCGATTACATTATGCCTAGAGGCCATGACTGATAATCTCGTACAAGATGTTTTACGCTACTTATTTCATTAATTTTGTGTGTAGATTGGAAACAATCCTGTTCCAAGAACCTACTGAGCGGCAGATATATTATGATCTTGTCGCAAATGACGGCTTAGGGGCGTAAGCCATACACATCCGAATGTCAAAGATAAAACACCCGAAACAATGGGCGATGCCGCATAATTCCAGCCAACAATCGCTCGTCAGGCGACGGCTTCCAAGTGTAGCGGTGGGCGCATTCGAAGCGCGTTCCCCGATCCGCCTCCGCGAGGAGGGAGGGGGCGTGGCTGTTATTGCCAGGGCTTCCCGGAGCTCCAAAGCACGCACCGGCGGTGGTGGCGGTGGCCGGTCGGCGCGACCCGTCCCGTCCCACACGGCACGGCACGGCACGGCACGGCACGGCACGCGCGGGGACGCCACTCACGCGCGATCGCGGCCGCCGCCTGTTCCGCGAATACAAATCACCCGGACACCCCGCACCAACCTGCGCCCGCCCGCCCCTCCATCCCTCCCTGCCCCGCCTCGCCTCCCGCGTCGCCTCGCTTCCGCCCCGTCCCGCCCCACCCCGCCCGCTCGCCACGCCGCCTCCGCACGATGCGGACTACACGAGGGCGCCGTTGCGTAACGGAAGGCACGTCATGTGTAGTAGCATAATTTTGTTTTAGAATATCGATATATGGGTATTGCAATACGAGGCTAAAGCAATGCGAGGTTTATACTGAATAAAATTAATGTTATTTATCCTATTTCCCGGTTTGTATTTTATATTTGTTTGTATGTTTAATTTATATCATACGAGAGTACTTTATTTGTTGTTTTTTAACGTGTTACTGTTTGGAAATTTATTTTGTGTGATTTTATTCAATTTCATTTTGCTGCCGGAGGCCACCAATACATAATAAAGTCACACGAGCCAAACTGCCTCTTATCTGTCGTTTCCCGTAATTTTCACAAAATAATATGTATTTTTTACATAAAGAAATATTAATTAAATGCAGTACAAGTATCGTGCTGTACCCATTCAAGACCCATACTTCTTTAAGAGGGGTTTTTCATTGTCAGGCGGCATGCAGGAAGCATGACTGGACGTACACTAGTACAACGCAGTGTGAATTGCCCCTTAAAGGACTCGTAAACTTCATGAATACAATGGTAGTCACGGATCAAATCGAGTGCGAGAGCACACGCGTATGCAGCTTAACCAGAATATTGGTTTTAATTGTTTTCAAGGGCTGCAGGTTGTAACAGGTACCAGAATAGTCACTAGATACTGACATTAACTAAGTTTCTCATATTTGATTGCATTATTCCAGAATAAGAATTAATATTTTTATATTCTTGTTAGAATTAATAATTCGATAAAAACATGTAAAATTCCGTCAATAAGTAGGTATATGCAGCAATGTGGTATAAAAATAAATTCTGAACAAAATACCTGTATATTGAAAGAATCTTACATGCTAGCTCTGCGTGGCGCCTCGACGGATATTTTCATGTTAAAGTTTTATTTGTCACGTAATTCACAGTGAATCACCAATGTATTCATAGGTACATTGAAACTAACAAGAAACAAGTGTTTATTTTCCTATAATTCTTCCGGAGACCGTAAGAATAGTTCCAATCAGTTTGCCTTGTCGAGAGGAATCGATGATCACTGCTGTACATGCCGTTAGTCACCCAGTTTGTTTAATAAAGCCGGAAAACGCTATTTGTAGAGAAATGTCTTAGATTATTCTGAATGGAATTGCAAGAAAAGACTATTGCCCATTAGGCCACCGAGGCACGTCGAATGACTTTGCCGGGAGTGGTGGCTCAGAACATCAATAGATGCCACTGCAGTGCTTCTGACCGGGGAGGTCCTAGGTTCGAGTCCCGATAGTGGGGGGATTTTCGAAACTAGCTAGGCAGCTAGTAGGTCGAATTCAATCGGTCTGAAGAAGAATTCTAGCGGCCAGTTGCTCTGACCGCTAGTTTTCCGAGAATTCTTCGTTCAACACCGTGCGAATGCCGGAGCAGTACCCTAATAAACGGGTCTCGGAGCACGCGCGATCTTTCCTTGTGCTATCCTCACCCCTACTTAACACACTTACACGTACATTCACTACACTAACACACATACCAGGGGACCGGTCGGGAGCTTAGAACTTGTTCCAGCTTGGGCAGTGCCCACTGGTGGGAGATACCTGGTTGAGGAAAACCCCGCTAGCCGACGGTAGGTCGGCGCAAATCACACAATCCAGCGGGGGAAGATCACCGCCACCTCGCGAGAAAAAAACATGAATTGCACGTACGGGACTAATGACCTTAGTGTCGAGCCTGGATTCACTAATCAATCAATTAATCTAACGACACCTTATTTGTCTCGGTTGTTGAACCGGAAGTGGAGGGAGGGACGGACGCAGGTTATTCCATTACCTGTGTAGTATCTACGTAGTTTAAAAAAACATATATGTGTGGCGTAGGCATCTTTAGTCCCGGCTCATGCGCGGGCGCCGCGTACCGCGAATACAAAGCAGCCGCCCCCACCCCACCCCACCCCACCCCACTCGGCCCGCGCCCCCAGCCTCTCGCCGCCGCCGGCTTTGCAAGGATTGCGTAACGCACGGCAGGGCGTGAGGCGCGCCGCGATCTGCCTCTTCGGGGAAGGAACACGAACGGTACGCCGAAAAGACATTCGGCGTGCGAGCGGATTCTGCTGGTATTTTCACGCGAATTTTCTTTCAAATGCTTTTTTCTCTCCTCGAGCGAATTTGTTTTATATGATTTGACGTTCCTGTGGTTACTCACGAGATTATAAATTCCAGGTTTGATTTTTATTAAGCTTTGTAAACAAGAGTCAAAAACCCACGTTTAAAGCGCGGTCCTGGTATCGAGTGGGATTGACAAAATTGCGAGAGAAATACATTTTATAAATTATGTTCCCGAGATTTATACTGTAATGTCAGACTAGCAAACGTTCCCGATGTTGCCTGGATATTTATTTATAACACAGATCTATTTGTCAGGAAAAGGGATTAATTCTATGAATTGTGCAAAGTTCTAATGCACATATTTATATGTATATTATAATGTATGCAGTCTTATTTATATTCTAGCCGCTGACAGCGCTGCTCCATTTCAACCGCTTCTCCCCCCCCCCCCCGCCGCGCTGTGCCACGAGGCTTTGCGGGTGGAATCAAGATAATCGAACATTGATGACTGACAATAAAGGTGATACGGTCGCATCTGAAGTTTGGTCATGTTTTATTCGTGTATCTCAAAACCACTGCAAGCTGTTGAGCCGTCGACTAGGTGTTAATCGTCAAACATCGTTACATTCGTTGTGTTATTTTACCATACAGAAAAAATGTCTTTTACTCAGGACTCTCAGACATCAAATACGCTGGCCAATATTTGACATTCCTCTCGGGATAATGCAGATTTTAAACGAGGGAAGGGTACTATCAAATTTCAAAAACAATTACAACCACAAGTACTCTAACCCAGCGGTTACCGAAGGGTAGACGAATATCAGTGTGCCGCCCAATCAGGAGGCATCAAAATGAGTTAATAAGGGAAAATATTAAAACGTTAAGCTGCCAATCTAACATTTTACAATGTTTACTGACTGACAGATTAAACCTTTTTATCAATTATAATATGTCTTGCAATTTAATGGTAAATTTAATTACTCTGGGAGGTTTTTTTTTGTACATTAGTTCAATACGACGTGGAATTCTATACATTTGTATTTCTTCATTCAGAGAACAAAATGCGTTCGGGTTGGTATGTTTGTGTTTTAATGTGATCAAATGCTAAAAACGTCTAGATCTAGTGCTTAAAATTGAGCTAGTTAAGGCACTAGCTTCCATTACTTTGTGATAC
This sequence comes from Gryllus bimaculatus, assembly GCA_017312745.1. NCBI lineage: Eukaryota > Metazoa > Arthropoda > Insecta > Orthoptera > Gryllidae > Gryllus > Gryllus bimaculatus. Next base: position 4,922,770 of record BOPP01000011.1, read on the forward strand.
TAAAGCAGAGAGGGTTGCTTCTCCTGAACGCGTGCGTGGCCAAAGAGTTTGCCGCGGGCGCGAAAGGCTCGCGAACCGCTGCTCCACCGCAACCGTTGAGCGCAAGCGACGATTTCCTACAGCCAGGAGGAAGGACGTCGCCCGAGCAATTGTGAGAATCGTCCTCGCGGACGCGTCAATCTGCGCACGGGAAGCAGCGCGGCCTTGCGAGGCCGTCCGCCGAAGCGCTGGCGGCCGCACACTGGAGCAGTCTTGGAGAGCCAGCGAGAGTCAGCGAGGGATTTCTGACCGTTCCTACGCCGACGGAACTTCCCAGTCGTCGTAACGCAACGCGACCTTGGAGGCGCCATCCCAAACCTCGTAAGCGTGGGAGTGCGTTGTGGACTACCGGCGATTCAGACGTTTGCACTAGAATGCGGAGGAGGAATTATAGCAGAAAGACATCGGCGCCACTAGATATCGCACTTTCCGAAAAGTATGTGGTAACACTTTCAGAAAAAGGAGATGCAATATTAATTATAACTATAACCTGAACTAACAATATTTTTACTCATTAAGTATATTAATACAGGCATGATTCTTCACAAAATATTTGTACCACTTACATTGATGGAGCAAAGAATGAGAAGGTAGTTTGTACTGCCATTTATTGTTCCGATAACATACCTAACCCTCAAGTCACCATCCTACGTCAAGGCATCAGAGTTGAATGCTAGTAATATGCTGAAACAAATATTCACTTATTCACTCTTAAACTTGCAAATATTTTTAAATCATAAATAAAGGTAGAAAAATATCTGCAATAAATAATATACGAGGAACGTGCATTAATGCATTTATACTTTCATTAAGTGCGTTGGCACTTGGTCAGATGTGACGCTGTCATGCAATCGGGAACTTAAACGTCACTATAGTGACGCCTTTAGAATGCCCACCATGCTTCCGATTGGTTAACAGCGCCACAGCTGAAAAGTCTCAACAGACTTTGAATTTTAATCGAAGTATAGGTAAGGAAAGGAAATTTTAATAATTGCCTAATCACCAGCGTATTGATAAATATATGGAAATGAGGTTGCCGATCTCGAAGCTAAAAGAGCAACTGGATATACTCCATTATCATCCACGGGAGACCTACTTTTCTCAAGATATTTGGTAGCATCTTAATGATAAACTGCCTCTTCAATGGAACGGCGAGACTTCAAATATATCAACAATCATAAAACTATGGTGAGCTTTTGAGAGATGGTACAAATCCGACATTCAATGGAAAAGAACAGATTGTCATCTCGAGGATCAAAATAGGCTACACCCAACTAACATACAAATACTTTTAGACAAAACTCTACAATCCTTACCTTATGTGTATCATAAAACAAGTTTCTCTGTGCGTGATATATTTTATGGTTGAAAGAATTACAGCCAAGGAAGTAAGTGCATGAAAGAGTAAGTGTGTGTGATTAAGGGGAGAGGATAGGTCAAGTAAGAAAAAGGAAAGCTCGCGCGTGGTCCGCGGCCTGCTTATCGGGGTCCAGCTTATCCGGTTTATCTGCTCCGGTATTCGTCTGATGTTGATCGGAGAAACAATGGAAAACCACCGATCAGAGACACCGGTCGGTAGAATTCTCCTCGAAACCGTGGCTAATTTTGACCTAGTTATCTAACTTCTTTCGAAAATCCGGCACCGTCGGGACTCGAACCCTAGAACCCCCCGCCCTGAGTCGCTGCACAAACCGCAGTAGTGGAAGACCTGCTGCTTAATTTGTGCAGAAAGCAAACATGAATTTCGTGTCACGCGAAATTCAATTTTATACAATGACAACGGAAGAATCTAACCAATTCAACCACTTACAAAAATTATGCATCCCATCGTGAAACTCAATGCACAAATTACAGATATTTCTTCGTTCTAACTGCTGTGCATCACAGGTGCGGAAAACCGCAGGTCGGAAAAGATTTCCCCAGTGCACCAGTGTCCTCAATAGGTTTCTAATTTACGAGAGGTGCATTCGAGGCGTACTGTCAACGAAACCGCTCGTCACGAGTGGGGCAAGTGGCTTTCTCTTGCTATGCTGCTCGCGCGCCTACGCGGACACAAAAGAGACCCCCCCCCTCTGCCGCCCACTTGGCTACACAATGTAACTGGAGAGAGATTATTACACGTAGAGAGAGGTGATCAGGAAACACGGCTCTTCAAAGGAGATGCACCGCTCATGTGACGTTCACGTACGCCTCTTGAAGTAGTGATGTGACAGCGATGTTGGCAAACGTCGATGTTCAAAATTAAAACATCGATGTTCAAAATACGACTAAAAACCATTGATGTTTTTCAACACAGATGTTTTTAGACTGGATTAGTAACATCTAACATTAAATTCGTGTGCATTACATTTTAATTTGACAGTGTTCGTGTTTATCAATTAGCCTAATAACGGTACGAGAAGGGGCAGACCCTACACCCACAGCGTATTTGTTGACTATATTATCTCAATGTGCGAAATGAATATGAAGAAAGAGGAAATACTAAGGAAGCTTTTGGAGCTCATCTCGGTCGAGAGAGTTTGATCGATTAAGGTACTGCAAACAGCGTTTCTTTGATTCCTACAAATGAATATCAGTGTTACTGTCAGTTATTGTTTCATAATTTAACTTTTAAAGTATTGTGATCATGGTAGTGTTTCATTCGGAAACAAAACATTCGAAAAGACATCGGTGTTAATGCATCGATATTTAAAACATCGAAGTTTCTACAAAAACATCGACATTGACGCATCCCTACCTTGAAGTATTAGTACCTATTGATCGAGCGCAAGAGGGACAGAGGTTCTCAAATGTCTATTATCAAAACCTGTTGAAAATGGTTACCGAATTTCTTACGATTATAACTCGTCATTACTTATAATATTTGTGATAATGGGTATCACTCTACGGTGATGATGTAGTGACGGAAACATACTATTTCTGGAGGAATGCGAATACATTTTAGAGAAAGAAATATACGAATTATACCTTCACATTGTCAGTGGCATCATTCAATACACTTTAAAATGAAATAATTCACTGATTGTAAATAAATAATGATATACTCTTCGGAAAACCTTTTAAAATAGAAAAAGAGAGAAATCAAGACAGCAAATAGTGGCAGAACTTTACAACTGAAAAGCATTTCCGATTAGATTAGCACTTTGTAAACGGAACTCTCAGACTACATTTATCTGTTTTCTTCTTTAACTACTGAGGAAACAAATTGTAATGTGTTTGCAGGCGTGTACCTACTGCCAGTAACGTAATGAAATGAGTGCGGGCGCGCCCGCCAAACTTGTATCCGGGCCCCCTTTATGAAGGGGAACAGTTCCTTAAATAATAAATATATCGCCTAAAAACGGACTCTCTTTTACCCGGACCCGCCCGCATTGCGAGCCATGCGGGACCGAACGTTACACCACTGCCTCCTTACCGAGACCAAATCTTTGTATAAAATAGTAGAGCAGTTTCTAGTTTCATCTTGCACACTATAGACAAACCCATATTTTTTATAAAATGGCATTTTTCTTGGTAAAATCTATATTCTAAACATCTAATCGACAACACATTATATGAGTGTGTTTTTATAAGAACGAGAAACGTAATACTTAGAACACTTCATCTTATCAAACTGAAAATTAAGCAGTCAACTTGAACTCATGAATTATTGTCAAAATAAAAGTCCTTTGTAGAATTTAGATCCACAGTGTAAGAAATCAAGGACTGTTTTGCTAGAGATCACGGGGTCTTGGAAGAGGATGGACAAAGACCCCGTTGATCTGAATGGTCGGCCACCGGACTTGTTTCTTCCTTCCTAGAAGACATCTGAACGTTGCCGTTTCCGAGCACGAAGCAACACGTGCAGTTCAGCGGAAAAACGTGGAGGTTGCCACGAGCTAACTTCGAACGAAATCGGTGGGTCGGTCCATGTCAAATGAGCGAAAATTTCCCAACCATCACCCGATTGGACTGAAACTTTATAAATCCTTCTACAATACTTAAACAACTCCGAAAATTTTTTTGTGGCATTAAATTTTATTTCTATTAACTTCATTTTCATAATTACGACATTTCTTGTTTTGCATATGTTTAAGAGGGTATTACTAAACTAAGTACTATAACATTTCAAATTTGATTTCCCTTTATCACATCTCACTCTGAAGGTTTTTTTTAAACAATAAACCTCATTATAGGGATATTAATGAGGCGTAAGTAAAAAATGACAATTTTTTTCAAAATTCATTTTCTCAAATATTCAACCCCAGATTTTTGTTTTTTGTCGGCAAATTGTAGCAAAGACACTTCAGTTTATTGTAGTGAAAGAATATCGATGATAAATTGGAAATTGTCTAAGTTATTAGCAGTTAAACTTACATTTTCGTTTTTGCTTCATGGGCTTCGGAGAACGATACATATATATGTTTGTCATTTTTAAATCTTACTTTTATTATTCAGTGATTGATTCTCATAGATAGTGGAGTTATCTGAACCATATATACAGTAATTCGTAATGTAAAATATAACTTTTGACACAGAGACGGAAGATGCCACAGATTCCGGCTCATTTTTTAATTTGACATTCCATTGTTTTATCCGATGGAAAATCAATTCAAGGATATTAAGAAGTTTCCTTTTACATCCTTTTCCGTGTCGTGCCGGAACTTAGCCGCTACCTCCAAAGGTCGAACTACCCATTGTAGTGTATCGGCACGAGTTGATATTGCTGAGTAGGCCAAGGTTACGTCTGTTGTACGAGGAACAGAAAAAATGTGGTGTGTAAATGTTAATTCATGCTCCCACGTGTCTGGTAGCTCGGTTGTGAGTTTCTTCCTGACGTATTATCTGTATTTGGTATTGCCAATTTACATTGTGTTTTAATACAGAAAACTATATTTCTGAAGACGACGTTTTAGTTAACCGTAGTTGCACTAACTCTCATTTTATGACTTCAGACCACACGTTACACGCCAATACTATGGTACGAAACCCTAGTAATCGGATTTGTTACCCGTGGGGCTTCTTCTGGGAGGATGGGCACGGGACATACGTGTGCATTTACGTCGCATGTCTTGAACTCCTGAGTTTTAAAGCAGATTTTCTAGCTCAACAAATAATATGAAACCACTTTCGTAGAGTAAGATACCTACTATTTATTTTGAAAAATTAAAATAGTTCAGTCTGCTTCGAAAGTAAAATATAGACAGAGTATATAGAAAATATTGAAATATTTCAGAAATTGCTGCTATTTTTCCTAGTGGATACGTCTGAGAAATATATCTCTAAAATTACATTACGAAACATTGTGCTACGCAAAAATAACCTTCCTTGTTATACATTTGGCGCTAGAAAATTAATTTAATATTCTTCTGTAAAATTGTGAAGATGAAATGAGACAGTGAGTTGGAAAGTAGTACAATTGTTCAATATTTTGAAACAATACATATATTTGTGATTTAAACATTAATGAAAAATTAGAAAAGTTATTGAAGATGTTGAATTCATCACTTACTATTTTGCAATGAGTTAAACAAAGATAAACAAATGAAGGTTTTTACTAGTAAATGAGTAATTTGCTGACGTATGTTTACGAATAATCGTGTCTCATTATTTGTATGGTACCAAATGTTAGTGTAGGTATTAGTAATAATAAAATTTCAATACTGAAAAATAACAATATCAATTTTATGTGTTTGCGGGACATACTTTATCTTGGCAATTCCATGATGTAATAATTTCATAAGAATACATGTAATCTCTGAAATACATAATTTGTCAAGAAAACTGTTCAGCTGCGAGAAAGATTCTAAATGCACGAGGCCTTAAGTCACCTTAAGAAGTCTCCTAGAAATCTAACGAATCTCTCACTTCACACTGGTGACTGCTGAGAGCGTGACTGTTCCAAGCGAGCATGCAAATCCGAGTCTGCACTATCAAGATCATGCACAACTGGTTAGCAGCGAATTTGACCGAAACGTGAACTTGTCTCTCCGTTCACGGAAGCCGTCCGCGCGCACTCAGCGCTCCGCCGGCAGATTTTGATATGTGGCCGCTTTGGATCTGACTTGCAACCTGGAGCGTGCTAAATCCGGTTTGAGTGTCCCCGCTGCCTCCCTTGCGAGGCGAACCGAACGTAGATTATCACGTCGAAAATCGCACTGACTTGTCCATTCCTCTACAGTGAAGTTAAATCTGAAATTCGATGGGGTCCTTACATTTAGTTTTCGTACGATGATTTGTCAGAAACATTTTGTTAGTAACATTTTATTAATTTTATTGATGAAGCAATGATAACTTATTAGATGAAACGCTGAAGGTAAAACATTACATGATATGTAGAATCAAATAGGAAAAGTTGACAGTTTTTGCACAACGGATTTTAGTTACTACCAATTTTCAAATGATAATATTTTTCAAAATATTCTTGCTCACTCATTTCGGGTCAAATAAGAAAGTTACGATTCTAGACATTCAATTTCAAAATTTCCCGCAAACTCTGACTTGGGGCATAAATGGAGAATGGTTTTGATACCAATAAATTAGTATAATGAAGATTGCAGCGATTGTCGATTGTGGAAAAAGGTGTTAGAGAGGTGAAGTCAATGTGTTTTATCAACATTATTTTTTTCTTCTTGTTATGTATTAACAACTGTAATATAATAATAATATTATTAACTAGTGAGAAAGAGCGACGTACCGAAACTCTCCCTCCTCTTGGTATCTCTCTCTCTTTCCCCCCTCTCTCTCTCTCTTTCTTTCTCTACTCAACAACTACTCATATTTCTTAAAAAAATAAATTTCAACATTTAAAGATCTAAAATTGGGTAATAAATTGCAGTGAGAAATATATATTTGGGTTTGATGATGAAGGTGTATGGCAGGTGCGAAAAATATTTTAACTCTTTCAATGTTCAAAATTTCAGTGGTTTTAAATAAAATCGGATTTCTACCATATTTAAAATGTGCTTTCCTCAATTCTACAAACAATGATAAGGCAAAATGTAGAGTCATTTTCCGAAAATTTTGAAGATGTCCTCGGGATAATATGTAGTTTACTGCAGAATTAAAATCTTAATGATTCTCGGACAGACAACTAAATCTTACTCCTAATATGTTTACCACGCTTTAGCTCAAAATCGTCTAATATGATAGAGTTATGCATAACGCATACTTCTTTCCATCCGCCATCCCTCCAACCGGACATGCATGTGGTCCGAAATTACATGTGGTATCTCCTCGCCATCTGTACCAATTTTAACCATCTTTAGGATAGCACTTAAATTCTGACGCGGGTGAAAAACAACATCTCAAAAACCTTAAACGCGTATGCCACGAGGAAATTCCGAGGACATTCAATGATGTATTCTTGACGTGATTCCGATACGTTTCCCCACTACACTGGTACACGGAGAAAAAGTAAAAAGGTTCGAGGGTAGGACCCTTGCCCCAACGCCATTTCCTAGTTTCATCGACTGAACAAGTTTGAAGAATATATAGGAAAAGTATACATTTAATTAATTTGGGTTTAATTGATTGTGCGTTAATTGATTTGTACATATTGACTTGACAAGTTTATAGTTTAACTTACAAAAGTGAAAAAAAATCTAGGTCATTATCAGGATTACTTCACCATTTATCTTCGAGGGGACGTAGAGATTGGCGCTGGAGGGATGTGATGGGTCAACTAAATCGACCAACAAATATGCTAGTTTATAAACGTGCATCAACTCAATAAGATTAAAACCGGCCAGTCAACGGAGCCTGGACCCTCTATAATCAAACTTGACTGCCAAAAACATGCGGTATCATGCGACTTCCGAGACCCGCCTAACTTGTTTTTCTGCAGCCAGTGAGACATTCTGCAACCGCTAAGGGCAGGGTCAAAGAAAAGTAGGAACGTCGAGAGAGAATAACGAGCCATGAGCATTTCTACTTTACTCGGAGAAGTGGAATCGTTTTTTAGACAGAAAATACGTCAAGAATGCAATGTTAAAGCAATAATATTACAACAAACATGAATTTCAAATGTTTGAAATTAGAGGAAACGTAAAACAGTGTTATTTAAAAAAACCTCGGTAACATTTTCATTGCTGTGAAACAACTTATTTCGCAGACTATACATTGTAACGCTATGTAAAAACACTTCAAACCACTTCACGTCATGTACATAATTCTAAAACAAAACTTAGCAATAACCATTCCTCAGTGTAGGCTGACAAGAGTTTCAGAGTGTATTGAAATATTTTTTCAGAATTTTCCTTCTATTGTAAAGTACCAGCTTAAGAAACATGCCATCGTCCAAAATTTATCACAATCATATATTAATATCTGGTCTAAAAGCGTTCCTCGTGTTTTGCATGAAGATGCTTATAAAGATCCCAATAACTGTATTTTCTTTGTGTGGTCAGAATAAAAAACATGCAATATAATCAAAATTTAGATAAATAGATTTGTATTGAAGATATATGATATTTTAATCTGTTAATGTCAAATTAAAGTGCCTCGCGATGCTCCGATTTTCATTTTTCTCAATGAAGACAGACATTTTATCTATTTCTTCTCTTTTCGCCCGCTTGCCTCTCTTTCAGTGCATCCCCGTCACTCTTGTCTGCCCCGCCTTTCCCTGCCCTTATGCCTAAACCTTCGGACTACCTCACCAACTTTCCTTCCAAAATAATTAAGAAATTCACACTAATAAAAACTCAAATAACGTTACTCATACCTATCTTTTTTTAAACTTTTTTAAATCATACCAATACAAAAATCCCACATCCTTACAAATGTCATCAAATTTGCCACAGTGATGTCGCCTCAACATTAGTCCTTATATATTCCTGGTTGATGCATTTTTTTCTTGAATTTCGTATTTCTGCAGGCTTAATGGTTTGTATTGTATTGTTATCAAACACAAATATTTCACATTATGCAATTGAACGTAAAAATAAGCAACTACTCATCAGGGGTACTTTTTTCAACATCATTTCCAGAAGTATACTTCATTAATTAATTTTTCTATTGTGTTACACGATTATTAAATTCTTCAGGAGAACTTAGACCGCTATAGTTCTCTGCTCTCAGTTTACTAGTTTAATATTTCGATTTTAACAATGACTTTGGTACCAAAGTTGGACTGCATATTCTCCAATACAGTTTTTTATTTTTTTTATTTTTTGTTAAAAACGCGTATTTTGGGGTAACATTTTGAATCGCAACTACGCTCTGTTTCGTTGTTGTTTGCCAAATGTAGAATTAATTACTTCATTGGTACTAATTTATTGCGAGACATATCATTTAAGCAACTTCACTTTGACATAGAGATTAGATTCGCTGTATTTGAAATGCTATAGTTAAATGTGAGGAGATGCTTGGAAAATCACGAATGCACTTTCTGCTGACTTTAAGTAAGTGTAGAATTATACACAATATTCCACAATATTATCTTCCATATACCATTGCTTTCGCGTTTTTGAGATATTTTAAAATCTAACAATGAGATGCCAAAAATCTATATTTCCCTGGTGATTACTTCCGTTCAATAAATGTTTTCGGTATTGAAGTCTGACAAACAAAAGTGCATTAACAGCCAGCACATTCTTTCGAACCTCCCGCCCCGCCCTTTCTCGCGAGCAGTCGGGCGGGTTGCCAGGCGCCGGAAGGCTGCCTCCTCCGAATGCGTTCCCTCCTCCCACACCTAAGCCGAAGGGCGAAAACGAAAAGACACGACACAGACTCAATGCAGACCCACTTTGAACCGAAGACAACCACTAAATATTCCTATTCCCATCCATTCCTCTCCCTTTCCCCTACCCTCAAACCCCCTACCATAACTACCCGTCACTCAAAACCCTACCCCGGCTCCCAATCCCCGTCCCTGTACGGGGGAGAGGGGTCGCAACAGACCAGCAGACAACCGGACATACAAATGAAACATGGACGAAGAATCTCATTAGAGACAGGCGCACCAAACAAAATACACTTTAGGTCCTGCCCTGTCCGAGCATCGTGCCCTGAGTGGAGTTACTCGTTCTTCCCCGATCCAAATCGTCTCACACCACGGCTGCCCAGGAGTCAATGAGGAGAGCTGAGATCACTTAGGCGCGAGAGCCCTTCGTGCCACTTTCGAAGGATCTGAAGAATGGGCGTCTTAATTTTCCTTCAAAATCATCCTCGATCGCCCACGAATCTCCTCTGCAGCTGGCAACCTCAATTACGGAGATGGAAAGACTGACAAGTGCCAGTCATTTGTGATTGAGAATCACACTGCCATGTACCAGTCATTTGTGATGAGGAATCAACCTGCCCAATGTACCAGTCATATGTGATTGGGAATCACAACTGCCACTGTACCACTCCACTTTGTGATTAGAACATCCAGCAACTAGCATGTATCCCAGTCATTTGTGACTGAGAATCCCATGTACCAAGTCATTTGTGATTGAGAATAACACAATGTAACCCAGTCATTTGTGATTGAGAATCACACTGCCATGTACCAGTCATTTGTGATTGAGAATTCACACGGCCATGTACCAGTCATTTTGTGATTGGGACTCACACTGCCATGTACCAGTCATTTGTGATTGGACTCACACTGCCATGTTACCAGTCAAATTTGTGAGTTGAGAATCACACTGCCATGTACAGTCATTTGTGATGAGAATCACACGGCCATTGTACCAGTCATTTGTGATTTGAGAATCACACGCCATGTACCAGGTGCATTTGTGATTGAGAATCACACTGCCAATGTACCAGCATTTTGTGATGAGACATCACATGCCACCCGTACCAGTCATTTTGTGATGAGAAATTCACACTTGCCATTTACCAGTCATTTGTGATTGGGGAATCACACTGCCATGTACCAGTCATTTGTGAATGAGAATCACACTGCCATGTACCAAGTCATTTGTGATGGAGAATTCACACTGCCATGTACCAGTCATTTTGATTGAGAATCACACTGCCTGAACAGTCATTTGTGATTGAGAATCACAACTGCCAGTGTACCAGTCATTTGTGATGAGAATCACACTGCCATGTACCAGTCAGTTGTGATGAGAATCACACGCTTGTGCCAGTCATTTGTGATTGAGAATCAACGGCCATTGTACCAGTTCATTTGTGATTGAGAATCACACTGCCATACCAGTCATTTGTGATGGGAATCACACTGCCATTGTACCAGTCATTGTGATTGGAAATCACACTGGCCATGTCTGTACCAGTCATTTCGTGATTGAGAATCACACTGCCATGTACCAGTCATTTCTGATTGAAATCACACCTTGCCTTTGCCAGTCATTTGTGATTGAGAATCCACGGCCATGTACCAGCATTTGTGATGGGACTACACTGCCATTACCAGTCATTTGTGATGGACTCACACTGCAAGTACCAGTCATGTGTGATTAGAGAATCACACTGTTTTGGGTTACCATGTACCAGTCATTTGTGATTGGGAATCACACTGCCATTACCAGTCATTTGTGATTTGAGAATCACACTGCCATGCTATCATCATTTGTGATTGAGAATCACACTGCCATGTACGCAGTCATTTGTGATGAGAATCACACTGCCCATGTACAGTCATTTGTGATTGAGATCACACGGCCATGTACCAGTCATTGTGATGAGAATCACACGGCCATGTACCGTCATTTGTGATGAGAATTCACACTTGCCAGTACCAGTCATTGTGATTGGGGAATCACCTGACCATGTACCAGCATTGTGATCAGGAATCACACTGCCATGCTACCAGTCATTGTGATTGAGAATCACACTGCCATTGTACCAAGTCATTTGTGAATTGGGAAATCACACTGCCATGTACCAGTCATGTGTTGATTGAGAATTCACACTGCCATGTACCAGTCATTTTGGGATTTGAGAATCACACTGCCTATGTACCAGTCATGGTGTGATTGAGAAAATCACATGCCAATGCTACGTCATTTGTGATTGAGAATCACACTGCATGGTTAACCAGTCAATTTCTTGATTGAGAATTCACACTGCCTGGTGCCAGTCATTTGTGATTGAGAATCACACGGCCATGTACCAGTCATTGCTGAATTGAGAATCACACTCCATATGTACCAGTCATTTGTGACTGAGAATCCCATGTACCAGTCATTTGTGATTGAGAATGTCTTAAGATTAGAGCCAAGGCGATCACTTATAACGCGAACCAAAGCAGCCCAAATAAAATAAACCCCACGAATGAGTTCCCTGATGTTGCATAGAAACCATGAAGAATGGAGTTCGGCAATAGAAGAATAAATCGTGAAATAGCGAGTACCGCATAATCTATGATTTAGAAATTCTCGGAAAATACTGTGATTCTTCAGTAAAATTAATATTTAATCTAAATTGACGCTGTCAAATGTTGTGGGTTGGAGAGGGATGCGCCAACTAATGAATAAACTACATTCATTGAGTTAACGTCTTATTTGTAATTAACATGAAATGTTATTCAAATTATTCAATTCATTACTGCCATCGCGTGACAGGAAGAATTGAACTCAGAATAATTTCAAAATTTCAAAACCTCATATCCTTAACAGTCAATGTTTATGAAAACTAAAAATAAAGGAAGATTGAAAGAATGAATGTAGTATTTTTTGTATGTCAAACTTGAAGACCGAACAAAAAACAATCGTGAGAACGTTTTTTGTTGTTGTTATTTTAGCGTTAGATTCTAACATTACGCAAAACTCGCGTTGTGGATATCTCAGACCCAAATCAAAAGCAACGTTGTAATGCATCCAAAAGAAAAGCAAGGCAAAATTAGTGTTCATACTCTTCTGGTAGACAGGACAATGAGAACACGTGTTACGCTTGAATAACAACCTACTAAGCCAGAAAAGAACAGGTTTAAGTGCTGAATGACCCTGATTTGGTTGAGATTATGGGAAACAGAATGGTTTGTCTAGATATTTCTTTCCGTTGTCTTCTAAAAATTGTCGGCAGTAGATATGCGAGCAGATGAAAGTATAGTTATAAAGTGAGTCAGTTACAAATGAAATTCCATTTGCTTTGTAACTGACCCGACTCTATACTATTGAAACTCCAACACAATACCACGAGCGATGAAGTCCACTATGGCCTTGTGTCACGTAACATTTTTTCGAAGAACACAATTCCGGTCGCATTCTATATTTTTTCTTGGGAATGTTTGAAACACCCACACTTCCGCGAGGAAAGGACAGACGCATCATTAACGTTTATGGTTTCATTCTTTATTCGCGTAGCGAAAGCTGTTCACATACCGAATCTATTTAGTTACCTACTCCATCAGAGATCCTTGGTTGATGTGTTTTTAATCGAATTCAGAGGCACAACGTATTCGAATAATAGAGTTTTAATCTGTAAATTAAATATCAACGAACGCAAGCGTGGTATTCAAATTGACCTGAGGGATCTACTTATTGCATTAAAACGTATTCTATGTGGCTTGAATGCTCAATAGCTCAAATTTTCGACGCTTCAATGATCCTACATACAATCTCCTCATTTTAATGAATATTTTAAATTTATTTTCAAATTTGTGAAAGAAGGCAGTCAGACCTGGTCGAGCAATCAGACTTGATTCTGTCAGTCCGGTATGTCCGTACGTCTGATCTCTTTGAACTCCATAACACTCAATATTTTTGTTGTAATTTCACTCAATGTTTTTTTAAATGTTGATCGCATCACATTTCAAAAGGGTTTTCGCGGCGGGGTCTCGTCGCACCACCCACTTCTTTGTATTTCAGATGAACATTTTTTTAAATTTTATATCTTCAAGAATATGTATAGGGAGTTTGATCTGAAACCCCCAAATACTTCCCTGTGTCCGTCACTGAGGACGAGGTCCATCCGACAGGTTCTGCCGTATGCCTAATTCGAACACAAAAAGTGCTCGCATCTATTTTTCGGAAACATCATCCGCAAAGGCGCTCCTAACCACTAGGGCAGGGCGCGCGTGCCAGGCGGGTCGGGGCACGCCGCCTTCGCAGTCGCGTCGCTTTTTTCACGCCTTCGGCTCCGGCGCGCCGCGGCGGCGGGCTCTCGTCGCACCGGTTCGCGACAGGCGACGGCGGCGGCGCGCACACTAGGCTGAATGCGCTACACAAGGCTTCCACGCGCGAGAACGTTTTTCCTTTTAAATCGGACCTGGCCTTCTTTATCAGTGTATAGCACTCAATCCGTACGAGAAATTTAAAGAAAATATTAGGACACGAGATTTTCCCTAACAATTAAAATGTATTTAAACTTTGTTTTCCTTGAATCAAACCATATAATACCCTATATCACAAAGACTATCAAAGATGTGTAAATTGCATGTAGTGTTTCTCTATGATTCCATAAATAACTCGTACGAGTATTTTTATGTATGGCCGTACGAGTAAACTTATATCATAATTTTCAATATATCAAAACGCATTCAATTCATTTGACAATTTTTATTTGTCCGCCTGTTCGTCAGGCCTAATCTTGCAAACGACTAAATAAATCGTTTTGACATTTTCACTGAAAGGTTTATTATTTTTCCGTACGTAATTTTGGCTATTTTTTAAGATTTTATTTTGTATTATAATCTCTCTTACTTACTACGTAAACAAAATTTTAGTGTGTACTCCTTCATTTTTTCGCGAATAAATCGCAAACAGTGAGGGAGTGCGTTAAAATGATTCAAACGTGTCTAATAATCCATAAAAATTCTTACTAAATTACTTCTATGTTTGAAGTAACTGAAGGTCAACATTACTACTGGAAGAACAATGTACCTTTTCAGAGTTGCTGGCAGCAACTGTAGGGGCAGCAAGGCGGTCGTGGCGATCGTGGGCAGCAGGGCGAGGCGCGCCTGGCGGAACAGGGCGCAGAGGGACACAGTGAAGCTGCGCGGTTCGTCAGAGGAGAGCGAATTCAGGGCGCGCGGCGGAGGGCGGGAGGGCAAATGATAGAATCCGTTCCTTTTCCAGCCTAATAGACGACTGTTTTAATTCAAAATTCTGGCAATGCGTGGTACTGCAGCTATTTTTTACTAAATTACCTTTAACCGTCGATTTTAAAAACACCAAATGCTATGTTATAAAATAAACGACAATATCTATCTATCTATCTATCTATCTATCTATCTATCTATCTATCTATCTATCTACATATCTATCTATATTATATACACACACATATTCCTGATGAGATAAACTGTCCTGAACAAACCTTTTAAAAATGAAGACAGTTACAGCGATGTGACTAGCATTAGAAAAGTGCGATATGACGACTGGCACTAATAAGCAGACATGAAATGAACAGGGATCAGACATCAAGCTGACAGTGAGATTCTAAATCTAGTCAAATGTCAAGTTCCACTTCCAGACAGTAATTTATAAGTCCACTATTTCGAGTTCCACTGCTGTTTACACTATACTATCAAAGAACCTCATTACATCTCTGTTGGCGCATCATTACGCGTTTGTGAGTGGGTGTGGGAAACGACAGCATATTTGTGTCTGTACCTGACCCATGATATATTATTTTACTTGGTGTATAATGACAATTTTTATTTTATCGCTTTTATTGCCTAATTATATTTGTATAATTTTGCTACGTATTAACTTTTTGTAAAGGGTTCATCCTGTTCAATAAATATAATTTAAAAAATAATAAAATTCTTCACTGGTGTAGTTAGGACATTACTATAAATAGCAGACTGTTAGTAATGAATTTTTGTAAATTCCGGATACTATCATTAGAACCAAAAATGTATAGCCCCATAAAAATCCTTTGCTGTAAATCCGTAGTTGCGGGCCTGGAGGCGCTGGGCCCCCTTCAGACCACTGTGCGTGGCCGGCATCCGCGGCTGCAGGCCGCCGTGGCGCAGCGCACAGTGGGCTGAAACGACCGGAAAGGCGCGCACTGCGTTTCTCTTAAAATAACGCGTTAAAATGTTGTTGCGGGCTACAGATATTTAACGTAACATCTAACATTACTAACGTTTGTAAAAAAATGTCAATGACAGTTGGCACAACTTATTAATAATTATTTTCGTTTTGACGGAGATACGAAAAGTTCACTTGCGTGACCAAAATAGGAAGGTGTAGAAAACGCAGTATAGGAATGAATACAATATATATTTAAATTCCTTTGTTACTCAATAACATTTTCACAACTTGGATTTCTTTACGATTGCGGGACATATTTCCGAAATTGCGACCCATAAGGTGACAAGAAAGGTGACAATTATATAATAAATATCTTCATCTCTTTTCTCGTGTCCTAGGCTACATTTGATCATGATTATTAGATTTTGTTACTTTTATTATATTCACTTGTTAATATCAACGTATTGTGAATGGAATGATTTTTGTTATGACAAAATTCAAACTCGCGCGCATGTGAAAAGTTTCTAACAAGGTTCGTGAAGAAATGGCTTTTCTGGAATTGTAAACATTTTTCAAAACACTGTCATTTAGATGGACGCAGGTGGTCGCAGCTACATTTAAGCTTGACAAATAGATATTTAAATAGGCTATTTTTCTTAAAAACCGCACTTTGGCAGATTGAAGCATAGACAAGATATAGACTTTTTAATTAACACTATTTCTCATCAAATAAAACATTAATTCTTTAGAACTATATTTATTTTAAGTCGCATAAACAACAGCGGTCATGAGCGACTAATACATTAATAAAATGCAGTTACACTTCAGTTAAACTATTAATATTTTTGCAAAATTGAATCACTTTTTATTGGTATCTTTGCAAAGTTAAAATTGCATTGAAATTTTTATTCCCCATATTAATTTTATTGAAAAAAAATGGTTCGTTTTGAATGATTAATTTTCTTATATAACTAGCAATCACAATATATATATATATATATATATATATATATATATATATATATGGAGCTCTTTTAATAGCTTGAAAACACTAATGTTGCCACTTGCGGAGAATTTGTGTTGTTTTCCTTTGCAAAGCGCGCCTTTCGGCCCATTGCGGGGCGGGGTCACCTACCTTGCCGTCATCGTCCTTGACCTGGATGCGACGGCCCTCCGCCGAGATGACGCGCGCCCCTATGGCCACGTCGAACTCCCGGCCGGACACCGGCTCGATCCAGATGTAGTCGCCCTGCGCACACACACAGTACGTCAGAGAGGTATCACTCGGGGGCTCGGAAAGTCTTTTCTGCAGTCCACTGCGGGGAATGCGAAGGACAATGAAGACCGGTGGCGGACCGCCCGGGCCCGCAAGGCCCGCGATGCGGGCGGGCCCAGGGGACAGAGCCCGATTTGGCGGATAATTTTATTATTTAAGAGAACAACTCTACTTGTGTTTGCTGTACACTTTAATAAAGGGGGCGCGGATGAACGTTCGGCGGGCGGGATCGCAGTCGTTTCCTTACGCTACTGATGAAGACTATAGAAAACAGAGATTCGACTCTCTTTCAAAGCATATTGAACTCTATTCAAAGGGTATTGAACACAGCATCTGCAATGTGCGGAGCTGAAAAGCGCAAGTTACTGCATTTGATATAAAAATTCAATTCCATATATACCATTTTTAAAAGTATTTTACAGTTTTCAAAACACGTGAAACTAAAAAAAATCAAAGCTTCATTAAAACGACCAAAACACGTCCAAATATCGAAACGCACATTTGATATTCATGGAAATTTCGTACAATTGCAAATAATTATAAAGTCTATCTCTAGAGTCCAGAAAAAAATATTATTTTTAGGCTTCTACCGATTTTGTTTTTCATACTTATTGTTTTGCTTCGCGCTTCTCCTACATTTAACCTGCTCGTCTCCTATCTTCATAACAGCTGTGGAATTATAGAATACCGAACTTGAGCGTGCAAACCTCCAATAATGGAGGGACCGGAAAGAAATATTTCTTTTACGTGTTTACAGCTGTAATTGAGCGTCTGATTTGTGATCCTAGGAAGTCGGAAACATTCGTTTACGTTTGAAGAATTCAAAATGTATATTCAAAAAAGTGTTGTGCTCACCAAATACGAATATGAAAATGTGCACATAGCTCAAATAATTTACATTAATGTTGAATACGAGCATTTGTTTCCCATAAAAATGACAATCAGGCTAATTACACGTTTAAGTTCAAATATCCAAAATGGAAAAAGTCCGAAGAAGGAACAGCTTTGAAATATGCTTTGGACTTATGCCATATAAAATTTACATTAGCCAATGGGGAGATAACTACGATTAGGGTATACGATACGGCGACGAAAATAGGAGATATATAATTAACAAGGATAAGACTCCTGGTTATGAGTATCTTAGGTTAGTGAGATGTCAAGATGGTAGTGTCGAGCTTTCGTAGTCGCAGCGACCAGGCTCGCAATTTACATAAAACTACCTTGAGTGTGCACAACGCATAATTTCCTACGCATTGTATGCCAAAAATCTTCTTATGAACAAATAAGACGCCACATAATTTCAAGATCTGGAAATAATTATTGCAAATGTATGGCCATCAACGTAGCGCTACTTTTTCCAAGCTTCTCTGATATTTGTTGGCCCCAAAAATTAATGAGCAGTGCCGGTTTGACATGATACATAAAAAAGTGTGGAGGGGGTCTTTTAGGGAGGTGGCTCATGTTACCTGACAAACCTCAAAAATGTCACGCTGCGGTCAGCGCGCGGTTTCTCGGAAAGCTGCCCGTCGTCCCAAAGGCGACAGTTTAATGAAGCGCAAATTAAGAGCAAAATGACGAGAATTCTTCCGTTTTGACAGAAAAACTAGTTAAATATAATTAACTGCAGGTCTTGATCAATATCTTCAGAGGCCCTATGAAGAATGAAACTGGGGTTCCTCCAAAATACAGAATTATTGAACACACGAAAACAAAATCAATATGAAAATAAAACTAAAATCTTTGAAATTACAAATTTAATATTCAAATAATAAATACAATATAGATTAACCTATTTTAAAATAATTTTGTGGACATTGTTTTTCGTCAAATTTCTTTCCAAAAATTAAATAATTAATTTTTAAAAATCTGAAGTAAATTCATTAATTTTATGTTAAGATTCAAAATAGTTAACAATTCTTTATATAATAATTATTTTGAATAAAACACTGGAGCTTCCTCTTTAGTGGGTCTCTGAGTACCTGCGGTTTATGTATTAATCCACCCTCTGATTTAACGAGTGTGATACTGGAAGTACAACTGTTTACGTAACGATTAACTAGTTATATTAGCGGAAAACGGTTTGTAATACCTGCGTCTTCTGATCGTAAGGACAAGATTAACAAGTAGCGGTAAAATACCTAATTACATCGCGTCATAAGCTATATTGTTTCGTAAAAGTTGACGGTAATTTTCAATTACTAGTTCCGTTTCTTCCTCAATATACACAATATTTAAAGATTTTCTTTCGTGGTTTGCTTACTTACTGTTGTAAAGTTTGCATTATTTTTTAACAGCACGTAACAAACACTCTTATGCAAATAATTTATTTAATTCCGCTACCGACCTTCCCTCTCAGTTTTCTCTTCAGATATCGTATTTCTTTTAAAGGTTTCAGCAGCTACCATAGAATACTAAAATAAGAAAGTAGTGATAAGTAAATTTACGTAGATTAAGGTAAAGGCACCGGTAGTTGACACTTTCAAATACACAACTAACCATTTAACTCAAAATGATTGCCAGACTAATATGATAGTTACTGGTTTACAATGCAGATGGCTTCATCACACAGAAGTCGTATAAAGCGACAATTACACGGTCGTTATTTTCTTATTTATAAACATTATATTTGAAAGTGTTAGCTACTGATAACATGTCAGCTACTGATGACATATCAACTACCGGTACCTTTTCCTTACATTAAAGTGTTCATGATATGGATTAAATAGTCAAACTCGCATCAGCACTGCAAGTGAGGTTTGAAAGTAAAAAATATGTCATAATCATATCTAGGATTTGCTGCAAGTCGAAAATATGAAAGAATGGAACATTATTGAGAGACCCGTATAATTCAAATGAATTTTCTAAGACGTTATAAGTGAATGAAAATATAGAGCTTAATCATTTTTTTAGCAGACAGAAATGTCTACTACAACTGTAATAATTAGCGTCAATTAATTTTTTTTTTCAGAAAACTGTGCAAGAAACAATGTAAGTAATTTCACGGAGATCATTTCTCAAATGGCAGTTACTTATATTGAAACTGCAGTCTGTACACATCTAATTAGAATCTAGTATTATCATGAGTCCATGCCTTCTTTGCCTTAATTTCTGTGTCGGGTGAGTAAGGACACTCAAGAAGGAGTACTCACTAACTGCCAGGGTGGTTGAAATCCTGAGAAACTAGGCGAGAAGGAAAAACTACAGACCTCCCACGGAAAGCAAAGAGTAACAAGATCTCATAAATTACCGTCATGGTCTCCATTCCCAGGAGAGAATGTTAATTGCAGATAAATCTGGATGAGAAGTATTTCATTTAATTTAGGAAGACGGTGGAATGTATTTTTCCATTTCTCCTGCGTAGGTCTTCCGATGTACATTTAGGTTATATTTATAAACTGTAGGCGAAAACATATTATAAATTAACATTCAGTAGGCTAATGACATTCCTTGTGAACTCTAAAAATAATAACAGTTAATATTGAATTCTTAAATTAGCTACATTTTACCCGCTAGCACTGATTTTCGTAATGAGATCCACAAAAGCGGCTGGCAAAAAACACACATCGTTTTTAATGTATTCTACCCTTTTCAGCTCCAACAATGTCGTCAAATCCTTTTTTCTGCAAACTACATTTTCTAAACAATTACGAACTACATTTACTCGTACTATTCTTCGCGTATGCTTGCAAATAAGTACTCCTGTCTAAGATGAGCCCGAAAAATCTATTAAAAATTTCCTGACAATGAAGCTTACCAAATGGTTAAGGACTGAAACATGAGTACGTACGGTTATATTCATTCTTATTTGTCTTTCACTGAAGCAACTACATTGTAGACATTTTTACGTATAAACCAATTTAACAATGAGGTACGATATAGAACGGTAATGGTGGTACGATTATCGATTATCGTCTTAGGTAGTAAATAAAATAGTCTTTTAATTCTTTATTGCGTGCTTCGGGGCTTGCTTTGGTCATTAGCATCGTAAGTGTAGTGCAACATTCATCGCGGGGAGGTGGCTTCGTCCCCTTCCCGCTGAAACGTGAGATCCGAGATCGCGGCCTACACCTCGGCTTGCGGGAGACCCACACCCCAGCGGGACCACACGCAGCAAGCCCTACGCCCCCGACTGATGTCCCGACGCGGTTGGGAGAGGGAGCGAGTCAGTGCGTAAGAGGAAGGGAAGATCGCGCATAGAACATTTGCCTGTTTGAGAAGGTGCTGCACTGGCATTCTAGTAATGATCGGAGAAACGACGGAAAACTGCTTATCGGACAGTTTGCCGCATGAATTCTCTTCCAGGCAGTGTAAAGTTCTGAGAAGCTGTGCAGCCAGTGTCGGGATTCGAATCCTAGGACCTTCTGGTCGGTGATTGCACAGGCAACTGCACTGCTGCCTCCAGGCCGGAGGCGTATCTTTCGTATGCTGTGGCAGACACAGCACGAGTCATGAGAGCCTCTCACAGAGGCGCTATTTAGAGAATAACCGCTAAAACAAAACCCCTCATTTGAAGAATCCTGACGGGGGCGCAAATTCTATGCTTACCATGGGCGCCTGAATGCCTAGATACCTCTAGAACCTCTAGAATACCTCTGCTCCAGGCCATCACAGCCGGTTAGTATATTAAGGTAATTTCCATTCATGACTTTTGAAACTAATGATAATGAAGAACAGTTTAATATGAAAAGATATGGAATAAAATATATTTTTGCAAAGAAGTGATACTGTTCATTAACTGAAATTAGTACTGATGCGATTGACGAGGAAATGTAGCCGAAATTTGAAGGAATAGTTCCAATTAATGTCAATATTTCGCATGAATATATTATACGAAATGTACCTTTTCTATTGTTAATTCAAGTTTATTATTAAAACCAATAAACTACATGTTGAACATTTCTCTGTCGTGTGCAGTCTACTAATATGAACATTGATCTTTTCCATTACACTTCCCTTGTAAACCCCACTGACAATTTGGATTGGATAGATATATTAAGGCCATGACGGAATAATGGGGCCACCTAACGACATTGAAACAAACGAACTTAAAATTAATATTAAACTAAACTATAACATTTTAAATCAAAATATATTGTAATAGATTTCGATATTGTGCTTACTGTTTAGTTTAATTCGCTCGTTCTGAAAATGTTGGCATTAAACGTTTTGTAAAATGTTGAGGAAATCTTTCAAATATCATCAAGTGCAAAGAAGCTGTGCCCGGAGGCTGATTTGCACTCTTACAGCGGTGACGTCATCAGCTTAAGTGTGCGCTGCTTGTCGTCTTCATTTAACGCCCATTTGCTACACACAGGTAACCAACCACTGTTTTAAAAGGTCCCGTTGATATTAGGCTGTGCATATACTGTTAAAGATTATACGTATGCACGCAAATGTTTAGTTATTTTTCTGGGTATGATTATAACATTATTTTAAAAACTTAAACAATATACACTAAAAGAAACTGAATAAAAGTTTCCCTCGTATTATCGAAAGTGCATTCTGAATCGAATACTGATAGTTTCTGGAAAAAATGACATTCCAATGTCCATTCACAATTTTCAGGCAATTCCTTACCGTGTGAGTGAATCTTTCATATTTGAAAATTACGTTCCAGAGATGTGATCTGCTCGTGACAGTTCCATTATAACTCTGCCGAGCACTTTGTTAGGTTAACCACCAATTCGCCACATGGCTGCATAATTACGAATTACGAAGCCTTTGAAGCTGATAAACTTTCTTCGTGACATCTTTCTTCAACTGCGTTTCTCTCTCTCTCTTTCTCTCTCTTTCTCTCTCTTTCTCTCTCTTTCTCTCTCTTTCTCTCTCTCTTTCGGCTCTCTACTCCTCTCTCTCTCTTTCTCTCCCCCTCCCTCACTCCCTTTCTCTTCCCCCTCCCCTCATCCCTCTTCTTCTCTTCCCTCTCTCTCTCCCTCTCTCTCCCTCTCCTTCCCTCTCCCTCTCCCTCCCTCTCTCTCCCTCTCCCTCCCTCCCTCTCTCTCTCTCTCTCTCTCTCTCTCTCTCTCGTGAATCACGGCGTTCGCTATCTTTCATGCGATGACAACTCTCTCTTACTAGCTCTGCATCCTCTCAACCTACTTCCGTCAATGCGTCGAACTTCATTCAAGGTATTACTACAAAGGAAGTCCTGAACAATATATTTTTTTCGAGGAAACAATTTCCTTTCAGTAAAACGTTTTAAATCGGTCTAAACGGAGAAAATATTTGACATGATTCTTTGTTTTGTATTGTTTTCTATTAGGTCTCTAATACAAATTAATTGTGCAACCTGTACTTTAAATCAAAATTAGAAATGAAATTAATAATTTTGCATTGGGTAGTCTATACGTAAATGGCGAGTACTTACAATGACGCAAACAAATAAGAAGGAAAATGAGAAATGTAGAGACACATCCTAGAAATTTAAAAAAAACATTATTTAGATTCGTTATAATTAGGGACTAGAAAAAAATTGTTTCAAGATTAAAATATATGTTCTGCAGTACGCCCTAATATGAAAGGAAAAAGAAACTATAAGGGGCTGATTTATCTTACCTACATTCATTTCTACAACCGGCAAAAATGGTACAATTATTTACGTTACAAGACTGGAAAGTTAATTATTAAATTTATCTTTTATTTTATTCCATTAATAGAGACAAAATGTAATGTCTTTGTTATTTCTGTCCGGGACAGTCAAACGTGAACTGTAAAATGCCATTCTCTGATCGCATGGGAGAATATAAGAAAATGAAATATGACATTATGAAATAAAATGTGCCGCCTGGGTCGTGTTTTCCGAACAACCTTCTCCAATCCCCTAAAATGAGACGGCAAATGTGTTTGAACTCTCATTAGAGTAGACTTAGGTATAACTGTTCATAAGAAGCATGAGCCAACGGGTCAGGGATATGCAAACGAATTTTTTCAAAATTCATATATACCCAATATTTGTTTTGTTTTTATTCTTTGTTTCAGTTATTTTAACTTCCATATTATCGAGATTTATGTTCCAATTTCCAGTTTTCCCAATATTTCATTTTTTTCATTTAAGTTGTTTTAACTTGCATATTTTCAAGATATATTTGCATCGTCTGCCTGCCACGGTTGTAATTATACTAACATTTTTTTCAATATTTTGCAATTATTCGAGTATTATTGCATTATAGAGTATTATTATATTTTTTGAAGTACAATTACATTTGGGCGTTAGAGACTCCCAATGTATCAGCCGTATTTACCTAAATGGCATCTTCCATTTCACAAATCAAAATGGTAATTTCCTCTTGACACAATTGCATTCACTCCTTTTTCGAACACTGCTTGAAATGTGAACCACCGAGTTCTGAAAGATTCACACAATAAGAGCCACGTCAAGGCCTCTGTCACACGCAGTCGCGTGGACTACGCCCCTCACTGTCGCTTGTCCGCGCAACCTGGATCACCGCCCAATTCCGCACCGCCCAGCCCTCGCCCAACTCCCGCCCTCCCCGATCCCTGCCCCGCATTTGACCCCACCCCTCGCTACTTTCCACACTCCGTCCTGTCCTCTCCCCGTCCCCGCCTCAACTGTCCTACTTCCATTCCGCCCCCGAATCGTCTCGTCCCACGTCGTCCCCATGTCTTCATTGCCGCGACATTCCGCCTTCACCTCTGGACTAATGTCGTCAAACAAGCACCTCGGCGATGCTTCACTGTTCACAGCTGGCGACCGAGCCCCACCCCCGCCCCGGGTCCGCTCCCAACCTGGCCACGCCTCGTCCCGATGAACGCTCTCCGCCCCGCCCCCATCTCTGGGCGAATCTCGTCAAACGGGCGCCGCGGCCGGGCACCAGTGCTAACAGCCGCCGACCGAGCGCCGATCCGCAGCACTCGCGCCGCGCCGCAAGCCCGTGCTCGGCCCGTGTGTGCGCAGGTGGCCTCCCTACTGCGTGTGTTTTTTTATTATCACAAACGGATTCCAAACTTGTTTGTCGTTTCTCATGCTATAAATATGCTCTACACAGCAAGTAGCTTTAATATGTGCATGCGTTATTGAGCTCTCCGTTTCCTAATTGCGATGTAAGAACCGAGGACGTGTGAATTATTATATGGTTTAAAAATTCTATAAAATCAAATGTGCAGTTTCGTTAACGACGCCAATAGATTTTGTATTCATTGAGAGAGAATTGTTCTTGTTTTCAAATGTTGTTAACCATACTTTTTTGGTTCTTTTATTTACCATTCCACTATGTATTGTCAAAGGGTCAAGTGGGGATTTTGGGGCTCGAGAAAATAGCGCAAAATACTTATCTTCACTCTTCACATACAAGTTTGTACGTTTTTTTACGAAAATAAATCAATTCAAACAGTCCCACATTGTTATTTTCGGACTAAATGACGCGGGATATTGGAAGATTGAGCAACGCGTAGATGTAAATTGCGGGTTGGATTGCAAAAAGTGCGTATTTTTTATCTAATTATGTATGTGATGAGCCATCGAATATCCTATTTAATCATTTCGTTGTTTATTTGCCCCATCGGTTTGAATGTTGCACAGGCGTATTCAGAATAGTTTATGTTCTATTTTAATTATGATAATAGGCGAGTTGCTGTTGACATTACTTCCGCAATCTACTGGTTTCCTGATATTGCACTATTGACATAATTGAATCGTGTTTTATGTTATTGGATTCAAATGTTGAAATACCTCATTTTAGGGGCATGATACATTAGAATCCAAATATTTAATTTTTTTGAAAGTACTCTCACCACCATAATATTTTCAGCTGTTTATTTTATTGTTCAATTTACGTAAGTATCTACTTGCAAGCCATACATCTTCATCGTAAATAAGTGGATGCATTGGGAAATTACATACATCACCATGTTCTAAAATGAGTTCGCATTTCAACAGAAAAAATAAGTAATGGTCTGTAATTCAAACTTGGAAGTTTTAATTTTTTTCTAATAGTGCTTGCATTAAATACTGCCTTATTATTTACTACCTTAATCTAAATTCCTCTTCTATGAGATTTCATTCTTTCTATTTCAACCTTTTCGAATCATGAGAATTTGATACGTGTAGTTACTTTATTTAACATAAAACTAATTATGGTACAATACACTATCAGATTATTTGTAACGACTAGGCAAAATTATTATAGAATTTGAACTTGCCAGTGAATTTGAAAGTGTGTCGGTGGCGATGTCATGTAAAGAATTTTGCGAAAAATATGAACGTGCACAAGACATCTTGTTTCATAAAACGTTAAAGCTGTTTGTTGGTGAGCCACTGGGGCAAGCGGATGCCGTAGAGCAAATCTGCGGCGTGCGGAGGCTGGGGTTCGAAGCCTGCGGAGAGGCGTTCCTGTCGAGTGCGTCAGAGCGTCGAGCAGGCGAAGCCTCAGCGCCTGTTAGGCACCTGACGCCAGCGATAGCGAAGCCGGCCCCCGCCCCCGCGGCCTTGAAGAGGCTTCTTCGCCCGCGTGCATCGCCCTCGCGCGCGCGGCGTGCGGCAGGCGTGCGCGCAGCCAGGAAGAGCCGAGAACGGGAGCAGGGCCTCTTCGGGGTTTTAGCATACGTAATTCCACGAGTGATTTGGAGATTGCCGATACATTTATCTGTGAATTTCCACAGCACAAATGGCATTTATTAGGACTATTCTACGAGCCAAATTATGCCTAGTAGAGTTCCAAAATGCGCCAAATACTGAAAGTAACAAAGCGTATGTTGAAATCAGAGGTTATGTTAACGTACATACTCTGTTTATTGGACATCGACATAGCGATCGATGTATACCATCTCCTAAGGTAGACGAGTCACATTTCATGATGGGCCAGTAGATAGAAGCGGTAAGAAAAATCTGATAGAAAAAGCGATAAACGTTATGAGGTACACCGTCCTAATTGGGGCATTTTGTATGTATAGTCAAACACTATTAGTTTTAAT
This sequence comes from Gryllus bimaculatus, assembly GCA_017312745.1. NCBI lineage: Eukaryota > Metazoa > Arthropoda > Insecta > Orthoptera > Gryllidae > Gryllus > Gryllus bimaculatus. Next base: position 4,949,872 of record BOPP01000011.1, read on the forward strand.
TTCAAGAGTTGAATATTCAAAAACAGAGAACATGACAGAAATCGATTACGGTTGAAATTAAAAAAGGATTACAATTGGATATTAAACGTTGATGCTCGTCACGAATTATTATTCGTCCATTTCATGTGCTAGAATGTCTTAGAGTTGACAGTGCTTTTAATACCTCTCAGAAGATTTAGTTGGAATATAAATTGGACCTGTGGATAACAATCATCAAAATCAAATACATGTACTTTCATTTAAGTACTAATGACAGTTGTATAAATTTCATGAATATTACAAATTTTAGAGACTTATAATTACTTAGAAAATGACCATAGAAATATAATAAAATAAACAATTTCCAACTTCTTATATCTTCAAAATGGCTCATGATTAAATTCATTAATCACTTATTTTATATGCCTAGCGGCATAGCTCACTAGTAATGTCCCCATATATGTTGCTTTGAGTCGATGAGAAAGCTCACTTCTCAGGTTGAAAAGGCCAGAATACGGCGAGGGGGCGCCTTCGAGCCAACCACACGTCCCCCGTTGCCCCAGTCCAGTGAGTCCGGGACGTCGCTGTTTGGCCATGGTCTGTGCACGAGCCAACGCGCTAAGTGCAAAAAATCATTTACTTTATAACATATGAAGACATTTTATTACAGTTACCTAACAAAGTACATGCGATTTGCTTGTCGCCATTCGAGCCATTCGTTTCTCTGCGTCACTTTTTTTCTTTGTTTCTTGTATACCAAGTTCACCGAGAGAGAATCCCTTCTGTAACATACTGTCTGTGCTGCCCGCTTTTCTTTTTCCAATAATATTGCCTTCAAAAGTAATTTTAAAATATGCATGCCTAAATATGTGATTGAAGAATTTTTTGTCATATTCCAAGTACACCTAAAGAGAGATTTCTCAACGTTTTCTAAGACAGCCTGAAAAAATCTGCATACATTTGCAGTGATTAATGAGTAAACGTGGAGGACTGAGGACCCTGTGGAAGAAGGGAGGAGAGCAAGCGCGCTTCGCTTCTCCCGAGGCTTTGAGGAGCTACGCGTACCCCATTTGCGCCGAAAAAGATTTTCGCCCACCATGGACGCGGCGAATATCATCCCATCTATACTAATTTTGAGCCAGGGAACGGATTTCAAAATTTGATGTGCCGAATGAGGTATTTTAGCGTTGGGAATGGCACAGATTGTAGGTAATTATTGTAAATAAATATGACGGACGCAAACGAGGTTGATTTTTCAGACACCCAGGAATCTATATTTATAGTAAACGCAATAATAGATATTTAGAATAGTCCTGTATTGATCCATTTGTTGCAAACTCGCATTACTTACAAAACGTTTATGTTTTTAACTACTGGTAGTTGGGTGAACATTCTGCCCTTTTACGAGCATTAATTTAAAACAATAAAATAGGAATACTCGTAAATTCATACTGGAATCTAACTTCAAATTAACTTCTCCCCATAGCACGTCACCCACAGTTTTAACTGTTTTTGACGTAAGCAAATAAATAAATAAATAAAAACTTGGAACGTTTCAGACTCTCGTCCTGCTGTAGAGAAGAGAAGTCCCCAAACCTGTATTAGAACGTCTTCAAGTCTTGTCATTTGATGGATTGCAGCATAAGAAAAAAAAACTCGCGTTCTTTTAGGGACACGAACGCATTATTTTAAGCACCTTAGTCACCAGTGATAGCAACGTGCGTTGCACGTTGTACATGTGTCTGCTATTGTTAGGGGAAAGTTTATTTTTTCCTCAAAAACCTGTCTGTGGCTATCCGACAGTAGCACAATTACGGCGTTTTGTGTGGATAATTTCTGATAAATGGCACAATCCTTTGATCTTTCCTTAGTGTATTGTGTAGAGACGGAGTTTAAGTATCCCCCACATAACATCCATACAAGTGTGCAAATGAAATTTCGGCGCTTGTCGTAGATTAAATTTACGTTACGGTACGGAGAGTAAAATTTATAAACTCTCGCGTGCAGTACATAATGTTACCAATTAACACTGAATAAATTAAATCGAAAAAGTTTCAATGAAATGTATATATTTCACTTATGCTCAAAACTTTAAAAAAATTGAGATATACGTAAATTGTATTAGCAGTGAAATAAAATTCCCAGCTATCATTTTTTTTATTTCATAAGAGAATAAGTTATTTTTATGTTGTCACAGAATACGAGATTTGCGAATCCTAATATTGCTGTAATAGCTGTCTTGTTTTCAAGCACAATTAAAGTAATTTAAATCCCTACGAGATTAAAGTAGGGTCATAGTCACGTAATTCACTCATATCAATTTTGCCTTTTATATAAATATGTAGGCTGATATTGCCATTTTACAAAACTCGAAATGCTACCCCCAACATTCAAAAATAACTACTTAGTGACTAAGATTTATACACTTTTGAATTAGAGCTGAAATGTGTAGGTAAAATTTTCTTCCATACTCCTCTCCCATCCTTTGCTTGCTCTTTGAAGTGAGCTGGTATCTATTGCCATTAGCCGAGGTGTCGTACATAAGCATTTAAGCGCTTTTGCAACTAAAAAAGAAAAGGAATCGCAAATTATTTACAAATAAAAGTATTGTCCTATTTTCGCCGGATTTAACAACTTTATTCACTTGGATGAATTATAAAGTTGTCCTTAAATCAGTTTTATAAATATCTTTTAGATCAATAGTTTTTTGTTTCGTAATTAAACAATAATAATGTTGAATTCTCGTCTTTTTTACGTTTGAATTCTCGGCTGTCCGGGAGACGCCGCGTCGTTGGCTGGGGTGCCGACGTTTCGCCCGACATTTCGCAGGCTTCCTCAGGGTAGTGACGTTTTTTACGTTTGTCTAATACAAACACGAAAGTCGCAAAAGTCGTACACAAAAGTCGGAAATCAGCCACCAGTGTTTTTGCGCTTCACCAAGAAGAATTGGGGTCAGCCGATGTAATCGGTCCAGTTCAATAATAGCAGCAAAGCACAGTTTTAAATGAAGATTCGAACCGACACCTCGATCAGAAGTGTATAATGCTCGGCTAAATCGACATTAGCATTCAGAAGCGCTAAAATTTGCTTATATGTTTCATTTAGAATAACTCCGCAATTCAGTGGCTTTATAACTCACGTTCGCTCCACTATAGAGCACCGACAACATTTAAAAATTACATGTTACTTAAAATTAGCATTGGGAGTGAAAGCTTTAATGCAACAGTCGTAACCAGGATCACATTAAAAATAATTTATTTTATATTCGAAACGATTTCTCTGCTGATCACTGTTGAGCAGTGGTGGCTCCTTAGGGTAGTCCAAGTAAGCCCTGCCCTACCCTGATGAGTGTGTTTTAGTTTGATACACTTCACATACAATAATGTTTAAACATGTCTTATACCCTTTGTAAGTCTTAATTTTTAATTGGAAATATAAAATAACATTTCATCATCTCGGTTCGAACTATAGTCTCAGTTTACGAGTTTCATAAACCGAGCGTGGGCAATCAGTCTAGTTAGGTCCCTTGCTGCATAATCTTGGGCTTTTGAATTGAATTTGCCTTATTTTACGTGGCGAGACTCGGGCCATCAGGCCCGCTCTTCCGTCTGACCACGCAAATTTCGCTACGCTCCTTTCACCAACTAGGAGAGAAAGGAGGTATTTCTTGGGCGAGAAACAGGCGATTTGAATTTAGCTCAGAGGCGTCATTTAGGCTTGAGGATCTTTTACATGCAAATAAATCTACGAACATGGGACAGCCGGCTTTACTTCCCCTCCGAAGGAAGGCGTACGAAGGATTTTTTCGCCCTTAAAAATCCACGATCGGGTTTGAACCCGCCAACTTGGGTACAACAGTCCAGAACGCTAACCGTTACACCATCGCCGCCGCCGGGCTTCTCCGAGAAGCTAGGTACGGCAAGGAGATGTTCGGTGGCAGTCTCTCTTTCCACCTATTCTGAGGAAAGCCCTGAAGCGGGTATAGAAAAGCAACTCGCTTTGCTCACCTCGACGCGGGCGCGTTCTGCTTACACAGGCAAATTATGACACGCCTGCCCTCGCGAAATACTTCTGTCTTCACTCATAAGGCATTTATTTCGTTTTACTTTTAAATTAATATTCTGAGAATTATTGATGCTGGTTAATTGGTTTTCATACATAATTTTACGTAGTCACGTTAATATTATGACTGACATAGTGAATGAACTTAAGCACGCACATTATTCTGGATTAAATGAAATTGATAGACCAGTCCTCCCAGGATCATCACCTTTATAACATTTCTTCAATATAATTGATATTTTTAGAATGTAGTCCATTTCTTCTTGAAATGACATTCGCTGGGGCGTATACTCCTCCGGAATGTGAAATGACCAATACGTACTATAATTATTTTGCATACATTTAGTAGAATTATAAAACAAAACTCGAACGCATCCCCTCCCAGGATCCGTCTACTCCAAATATTTGTCAACGAGCTGCCATTGCCTGTGTTACATGGCGCAAAACCAAACTCTCACTTTTTTCATTTTCATCTTATTTGTAGTGTAACCAGAGTAATTTTTCTTCGCGCAAGCTTACATTTATGGTTTTTCTCGATGATTCCAGAGAGGAAATTGTGCATTGAGAGACTCATTTCACATTGATTTATGGTGGAGGTTTGTCTAAAAATTGTATTCATGCTTTAACACATTTTGATAAACGATGTAAGTGATCAAAATCTATGAGAAATACAACCAAGGGACTCTGAAACCCGAAAAGAACTCTAAGGCCATCTCTGCACTCTTCCGAGCTGGAGTTGGCTCAGGACGACAACTGTTGCACTGTTTGGTACAAGCCTGCTGTGTGGAGGATAATTCTAACGGCCGGATGTCCTGATCGGTAGTTTTCTGTGGTTTCTTCGATCTATATCAGGTGAATGCCGGAGCAACACCCTAAAAAACGGACCACGGACCACTTCGCCTCACAGCGATTTTTCCTTTCCTCTTCTTTGACCTATTCTCACTTCTTACTTACACACACACACACACACACGTACAGAAGAACTCTTCCACACGGAAGGCCTGTCGGGGTCATAGAGCAGGCCCAGCGAGGACGATGCCCCTAGCGGTGACACCTCGAGGGGAAAGTCGACGTGTAGGTCGGCGTCGGATGTTACTTTCCAGGGGGAATGAACGACGTCACCTTTAGAATACACAGCATGCATTACACTCACAGGACTAATGACCGTAACGGATGACGTGCAGGAAGCACAAAATAATCAATCAATTGGAGCCAGAGTATGTCTGTGAGGCATTGTAACTCTTCCCTGTTCGCTTTGCTTCTCGGCGCTGGCGAGCGAAGTGGCATTTCTTTCCAGCGCGCGCTTTTGTTCTCGAAGTAAACGGAGCGCTGCTTTGACAGTGTACGGATTCCAACTTCCGACATCACTCTGTAATTTAAGTTGACGTCATTCCTTTTGCAGTAAAATATTCCACGCTGAAGAGCACTTGATTTATTTTAGGAAATTCATTTGTTCTCCATCTCTATATTATCTAAAAACCGTCTGATGCCACTTCTCCTGTAACTCACTTAAGCGAGTCTCATACTCAGGTTGCTGTTTAGTGTATGTATTGTATATGTAGTTTTCAGTGACGTTACTCAATATTGGAGATGTTGGATTAGGTTGTTCATTCAGCGACTTATGAATTTACTGTTTTAAATTAAGTATATCGATTACTACTACCGTTAATAATTCATGATTAGGGCTGAGATTTATATGCATTTGCATGCTTTTTCTGTTAACTAAAACATCCCTTTTCAACAAATTAAGTACGTTTTGAGGCATTTAGAATCAATTTAAGCTATTTTTATTTCGCATATTTTTTTAATATATCACCATAAGTGCATAATTGAATCATATTTGCATATTCACCCTTCATCCGCGGAAAGAATCCTAAAAGGTACAGTTCCGTCAGCTTGTGAGCGGCTCTGACAGTTCCCTCGCCACTTGCTACGGTACATCTTGCGAGCTGCTCTGAAGCACTGGGCTTCCGAGGGTTTGTTTACGTTGTCATAGCCACGGATCAGCGTTGCCGCTCGCCCGACTCGTATGACGTCGCTCGAGAAGCACGCTGAGACCACTCATCGGCAATACCTTTCATCGAAAGTATCACTCGAAATGAAATGTGCATCCGCCGAGCGCCTGTGAGAGCCCACACACGGAGCAAACCTCAAGTGGTGCTAAAAGAGTCAGACCCGCGAATTTGTCGTGAATTGAGAGGAAGTCGTTTTTTTAAATACCTAAATATTTTGGGAACTGTACATTAACTTCATCTTCCATTATTTTCCTAAGAAATGAGTGTTCTTCAAAATTAACCCCTTCACTTAATGTTTGTCGCTTTGTAACAATTTATATTATTTCTGTACCGTTTTTTTTCTGTAAATGTAGAACATATTTTCAACATTACACTTTTATTTTTACACTTACACATTACACTATTTCGCATATTTTCCTTTGTTAATTGCATATATTACCTAATACATTTACATATATGCGCACATTGCACTGTTTTTATTGCATATAAATCACAGCCCTATTCATGATGAATCTAATTGTTCTGTTTTTAAAATGCATATAAATATAGTTATGAAACGATTTCACCCTTTCATTTTGAATAGAAGCGCTATTCGTATTTTGAAGATGTACAGCAATAGTTTCAGGAAGATACCTTTCTATCTTTGCATTGTTTCAACACATTTAGAAGGAAACAGAAGCAGATAGACAGTAATCTACACGTGTTTATTATGAATGAAAAACCCTTTGATACTTTATGTTTCACTATCACTTGTTTGTTTCTTCGGGAATGACACGTTCTCGTAAACACAAACCTGTTTCTTCCTCAATATCTACGCGTTATTCTCGAGACATATTTACGAGCGGACATGTCGTGAACTTCAAAAAAGAAGTCGCAACTTGCCACTGGAAATTCCTAGAGGCAAAATCCGGATAGAAATGTAACGAGAAGGAAGATGCTCAGCGCAAACACGGGAACATAGCGGGTGCAAGAGCCTGTGCCACTAATGAGAGCCTATTTATGTCGTCGCCACAAAAGGAAAGTGTCCGGGGAAAGGCGTTTCACCGAAAGTGTTTCTGTGACTTCTCGAGTACTTCATCATTTGGGCACACAGATATGTGTACGCACACGTGACATCTCTCTCCTAAATACTCTCACGCTCAATCAAAATGCAGCTATGCGGGAAAGAAAACACTGTTAGGGTTTTACACTAGTAACAGCACAACATAAATGCTTGCGAGATTATAGTCGCATTGTATTCACGTACGCAAATTAAAGTTACTTTTGTTAGACCGGCACTGTTGTGAAAGGAAAAAAAAAAAGAAAATATTAATAAGTGTTACGAGCAAGAGAGCAGTAAACCGACAGAAAAAAATTCTCCCGGTCGAAGTACATCGAAATATTTCTGTATTCAGAAAAAACGAGAAAAATGCAAGGCAATTGTTCTCTAAAACGTGTTTTATTTTGAAGCAAAATGCACTGCGTTATTCTCTAATAACTAAAGCTTCATTTGTTACTCGAGGCATTGGGTAGTAAAATCAGGAATTATTTACGTTCTCTTGTCAATTTTTAATCGTATATTGTTTACATCGGTGTTACCTCTGTTTGTAGGTTCCTTTTCTTATTTAGTTCGCGACAAACTAATTAAACCATATTTTACATCAACACTTAATTCGAAATAAAAAATACATTACATACATTTTAAAAGAAAAATATAAACCAGATATACGAATACTTTTTGTACCTACTTTCATGTAGTAATTATCTTATAAATGGTATTTGAAAGTTAAAAAAAACTATATTGCAGTGAAGTTGTCTAATGTGTATTACAAAAAATGCCCTTAAAATGATTTATAATTTAACTTTAACTACTAGACATCCATAAATAATTTTACAATTCAATATATACCTACAATGTCGTTTATTCATCAACGAAATAACAATTAAAAATAAATGTCATGAAAGATATCGCAACCTAAATACAGAAAAGAAAAAAAAAATTCCGCGAATGTCCTGGTCGCAGCTTAACGCTAAGGCGCGGGAGGGCATTTGCAAGCGACGGCAAGGCGCGCACGATGTTTGTTGCGAGAAAAACAGCCGCGTCGAGTCCGATCGTGACTTAAGGAGACGGCGACCACAGGCAACAAACAATACCTGGAGACTTACTTCACCCAACCCTTTGAATAGTGATGAAGTTCACGTAAAGCTTGCATGGAAACAGTGGATTCCACTTTTTTCTTAAGCAATTCGCGCAACACAGCAAGTTGACCTCGATTTGAATTACGAGAATCTTTTGTCCATATCACTAAAAAAGTAAGAACACAACAGCTAGATAGCCAGGTTTCAAAAGTGTAAGTCTTCTTGTAATACGTGCTCTTAGAAGGGATTCAAGTAAACGTGTAGTGCAACATTTCAGGACTGTGATATTGCGATGTACGTCATTTGTGACACAAAATATTTCTAATGAGCGAAACTTCTGCTAAATTAATATTACAGATTAATTCGAAATACAATTCCACTCGTAAGAATGTTAGGTATTATTTAATTACCTGACAAGCGATTACAGTAAACCACAAAAATTAACATACGTACGTTAAAATTTATTTTTTTCTCAAGAAATGACCTCAATTGTTCACTTTCTATCATTCACTATTGTTAGACTCTCTTCTCAAAAACATTCACCGAACCACTACTAATTGAAACGAAACGCCTTTGAAGCTTGCTCCAGACAAGGAAACTCGCAGTTCGGCACCAAGGAGAGAAAAAATCGAAAAAAGATTAAAAGAGGCGAGCGCGGCCCGCGTGCTGTGCGTGGCTGCTCCTGCCGCCGCCGCTGCTGATGCGGCAACGCGCCGACGTGCGCGACACAGCCCACGCGTGCGAAGGCGGCGGCGCACGGTGGGGCGCGGTCTCGAAAAGCTGGCCAAAACATGGAAACGTTTGCTAAATTTAACGACGCTTTGTATACCACTGCTTCTAGGCACGATTCCAATACCAAATTGCCAAAAAATGGCGAATCCAATACAAAGGATTAAAAATTTAAAAAACTCTAAACATCTTTCGATTGTAATACAAATTTGTAAACAGGGCTGGGTATAGGTTCGCTGATTGAGATTCCAATGTTAACATGGCACAAAACAAAATGATGGATCCAATATAGCAGATTAAAAAATTAAAAAGTTTAAAAAAAGTTGTGCCTGAAATGCAGAATAGGAGCTAATAGCAGCTTTATTTCGACATTTCAAGAGCTAAGTACTAGAGACTTAAAGTTTTTACAAATTTCGTTGTGGAACTCTATTGAATTTACAATAGTTTTCCTCTAAAAAAACCAACATATCAATTGTATCATTTTGTTTTAATATTAATTATTCTTTAAGTAATTTAAACATGTGTTTTAAGTATGTGTAATATATCTAAACATTGTATTCACCATCATGATTTCCGTCCATTTCGAATGACGAAAATTGCTCAAAACCGAAAACAGCTGCTCGCTCAACGGCCATGTTTGCAATGAAGCAGAACGTCACCGCGACGCCTCGGACCTTCTCTAGCGGAGGAAGCACACCCTCTGGGAACCAGTCTGCCCAACTGCTTGCTTAAAATCCCCTGAATAAAACCTTTTGTTTTGGACTTGTGGCCGGCTCTTTGAGACGTCGCCCCAGCGTGCGGCGGCGGCGGAGGCTGCCCGCTTTCCCGGCGGAAGTCGGCCAGTCGCGCGCCGATCCAGGACGCGCCCCCCGCGGCTACTCACCCTCGTCACGATCACCATGGCGGCGGCGGTGGCGGCGGTGGCGGCGCCGGCGGCGGCAACCCTGCGACACACAAACAAGGGTTACGGGACAAGCACATGCAAAGTACTTTACACACATTAATCACTAGGGAGCACACAAAAATGCAGCTTTTCCATTCCAAGCAACATACTCCTGAATTGTAACAAGAAAGGTTTATACAGGGCATGAAATATTGTTAATTGTAATTGTATATTAAAATACATATTTCACAATATTTAGATCATAAATGCACATTTTAAGAAGCGTATTTCAAAATTTTTAGGGCATACAAAATTCGCTTCCTATTACAGGCGCTTCTTAACTCCTATATTTTTTATTATTATGCAACCAGGGCGGTACAGGAGGATGAGGGTAAGGGGTCGTTTCCTCCTTGGATCCAGGATCAAAAAATGTTTAAACGTGTTCAAATATGATTCTCATAGGTAGAATATTAATTAGTAAATGTATTTTAAAACAACTGAAATTTAAAGTGGTGTTTTTTAAAATACATTTTAAAACTTGACACCGGTTCAAATTAAGTTAGAAATGAGTGGTGCTACAATTTCACATATTTTTAGTAGTATTTGCAATGTTAATGTTATTTCCATTTTTTAAATTTCTTGTAAACTGTTACTTAGTACAGGAAAGTATTTGTAATGCTACAGCGCAAAGTGATATTTTACGACATAAAATTCTATTTGAGGGTCACTGATTTCGGAAAAATTGTGTTTGTCATGACAGGCAAAACATCTGTTTGTCTCTCTGTCTGCTTGACTGCCTGTCTGTCTGGTCATTACTAGTGCCTAAAACGTTCACAGAATATTCTCCAAAATAGATTTCCTAGAATCCTCGACCGATCTAGCCTCCACGGCCCCTCCAATATGAACCGGATATTTTAATTTTGAGAGCACTTTATATAAAACGCCAATGACCTTTTTTCAAATTTCTTAAAAAACGGCTCACTTTTAAATAAAAATCGAATCTGTGACATATTTATATGTCTGAAGTTTCGAAAACTAATATTTTTGACCCCATCCTACTACCACGTAATTGGAAATAAGGCCGCTTCTCCTCATGGAATCCGTTCTTCAAAATTAGAACTTTGAATATTGTCATGTATTTTTTTAATATTAGTAGATATTTCGTAATGTTGAGTTGTGCGTGGATACTAAAAAAATATGTAAACAAAACTTTATCAAAAACTACTCCAATTTTTATTTTAACTTTTAGTTCTGATAGAGTACTATGCACTAAATCACATATCATCAGCAATGTCTTGATAAAAACTTTTGACTAGTCAAAGAAATGCATATATTAAATTCTTTAAACTCTCTCCCTCCCTCTATCTCGCTTTAATCAGCACAAATTATTTCTTTAAATGATTTCGAATAAAGTTTTTCGAATTATCAAAAGTTTCTCAGTATACCTGAAATCAAAGATTCGTTTTTTTCGTCTTTTTTTTTATTTGTGTGGGTATGTAGGGAGTAGGATAGTTCAAGGAAATATCAATTCATCAGCACCCCACTAGAATTCTCTTCCAGACAGCTGCTCAAATCGACCCCGTTATAGAGCTAGTTAAAAATATCTCTCCTTCCTAACTCAAACCCTAGAAACTCCCGGTCAATCGGCACATTCGACCCAGCGGCAATGCCGAACTGGAAGAGAATAAGTGGCTAGTTGTCGTATCAACAGAGAGGAAAAACTACTGCAGATGGCCGAGATCGTTGAGGCAGCATTGCCTAACGATCTCGGACCGAAGGATCGCGTGTTCGAGTCCTGCCTCGAGCATGATTGTTTTGTGTTCATCCTTTCACCCCTCACCATCACCAGAGCACATCATACAGTTAACCCCATCGTTAATCTATAGTGGTCGCTAACGGCCTAGCTGTTAATGCGACCTTAAATTTAAAAAAAGTTAAAACATGTGTTTTAGGTTTAATGCCACTGCAACACGCAGTGCCTGTGGGCATTTCGAATTGCGAGGCGGGCGGATTCGAGGAGGCGGAAGGGGCACGGTTGGGGGAGATCTGGGAGGGGAAGGGGGGAACGCCTAATTCCTTTTCCTCTCTAATAGGCCATTGTGAGAATTTGAAAATCCGCCAGACTTTACTTCCTTCAGCTAGTGAGATCACAGTTGATTCTGGAATGAGATTCTTTTTTTCAGAATTTCATGACGTTAAGATAGCACAATCCACGTAGTGTATGTTTTCTTTTAAATTTCCTTACAAAGAATGTAAATGACAAATTTTGTGAACAATAGATACATTTATATTTCCCTACATGAAAACTCTAATTAAGTTTTATGAATTAAACTGATTTTTTAAACGTGAAGAAATTCATGCAATTTCTGACACTTCAAAACAATTCCACAAATGTTTCGCCCCTTTCCTTTGTTGCATTGTGTTCCTGCTCAAAACAATGCGGATTCAAGGGAAAAGAAAGATATGGCATGAGTACTATAAAGAAGACGAAGAGTAACGTAGTATGTTGGATAGAGGTGTATTAACTGTGTAAGGCTTGTTAGTTAGATAGAGGCTTCTATTAATTAAGATTTGTTTATTTAAAAATCAATCGTAATTTAAATTTTTTCAACATACTTTAATCTATAAACTATCAGGTAGAACAAATACGTCATAACAAAACTAATTAATCGACGGACACTCAAGACTTTCATTATAAAGCTTTACATAGCAGTTCTGTGATTTTTACGAGAGTTGCTCATCGTCATCTGCAAATATTTGTGAAATTTAGAAGAGGAAGCTTTAAAGTCTCCCTATAAATATTTTAAACTGGAAAGTCGATCTGGTAGCTCACAAGATGTATTTTCGGAGATATTTGTGGTAAACGTTTTCACACGGAAAGTTTTAATTAATGTATATTTCGTCCCAAGTTTGTGCCTTCATAAAGTGCCTGTTAAACAGTTCCATCTCAAAGTTCGAACTGATGATAACCACTAACATTTACAACTGTCAATTACTCACCAGATACTTATCTAAATCCCAAACATTTTTTTATAACTACGCCCCCATCTGTCAATAGTAAAACATCCCGCGCCCACTTGCACATTTTTATTTGGTAATGAATAAAACAAATGTTACATGGATTAACAATACATTTTTATTTTACACTTTTTTTCAAATTAATTACGTTTTTTAGACCTCTTGTTAAAATGTTCGTTATTTTAGGTTAGGACAAAAAACTGCAATACGATTTATGCCTAATTAATATTACGAGTTGAAATTTAAATTAAACGGGGCAAGAAAAATTAGTGAGAGGATGAGGTTGCATCTTTTACGAGATTCCCTATGCTTTGTTGAGTATCAGTGCACAACGTAAATAATTCGCAAGGTCAAGTTTGCCCTGATACTTTGCTTTTATTGCAACAAGTGCTGAAAACGCTTTCTTGCACAAACTGCTCAATACTACATAGCAAATAACACACTGAGGATGTTTGACGCCATCCTTAAGCATGCAAATAAGCTCATATTTAATATACTTATTGTTATACTAGCGTTTTTCACTGAGTTTATCTTGAACAACATCTTTTCACTCCAAATCATACATTTCAGTTACAAATCATACAATTCAACGAGGCAACTCTGACAAAATGAATATCTTCCTATCGCGCCAAGTCCTCGGGAATGTTCGAGTGTATCCCGGCTCGATGGCCTCCGCGCCCCCCTCTGACTTGTCTTTACGCATCCCTTCGGGGGGGGGGGTACCTACTTTGGGAATAAATGTTCTAATATTAATCCATAATTTACATGTTTATATTTTGCTTGCCTCTTGCGATATTTCATCACGTAAGGTGTAATGATTTTACATTTATATCAATGTTTCTTTTTACGTATTGGAATTTTGGTCATCAGATGCAACGCGATCGTCATCTAACGCTATCGTCATTAAAACATGAAGGCGAATACTTTCTTGAACAGGTAGTGGCACAATACAGTGATGGCCAAAGTGAACCATTCTGGTCGTGAGAGAGATTCTGGGAAGTCGTGAACGGAATATTATGCATATTAGTTTCGCACGTGATACATTCCTAGAGTTGTCTTTTGACACTCAGTGGTCCTTCTCTGAAATAATCGGGTTAGTGGACATACTACGTATTTTTAATGTTCGGTGAATATCGCTATAACCCTACAAGTGTGTTGCCTACAAGTTTGCATATTGTTTGAAGAACTACACACTTGTACTCTTAAATATTTTATTTCTGGTGTGAATTTATCTATTATAAGTATCGGTTTTTGTACGAAGGAAAATTTCGATAGACAGGAATTTAATGGTTTCGTAAAAATTACAAAATGAGTAAATTGCACAGTACATTTCTTTAAATAATTGTGTGATGAATGCACTAATTAATTCACAGTTAAAAAGTTTTTTTATTGCACATGATGGAGTCAAAAAGGAGTCATCATAATTTCAACTTAGCAACGCTTCTGCTGCTTAGATCAACAGTGATATGATACTAATATTGATATTCTATTTTTATTTCATTGAATCAGGGATACTGATTTACAGTAATTACTTATATATCAGGGATATTGATTTACAGTTAGTGCTTATATATAAGTAGACTGTAGATTGTAAATAAAAATAAGATCACTATTCTCTAAGCACTCCTCTCGCATCTTCTGGTTAATCGGAATTCCGGTAATTCGCCCTTTTCTGCCGAACTAATTCAGATTCACATAATAAATATACGAATACGACACGCATCGGGACATTTCAGCCAGCCTTTGTCTGTGCGCCTTGGCGCGAAGCTTATCATGCACTCCGATGAGTTTTCCTGCTCTCATCCGGAAGTAAGAACGGAAATTGTCCAAGGCGGCTGTGTTGCCTGCAGTAATAGCGTACCATCCAATATTTGACGTCTTCGGTTCATGAAATACAAAATATCACTGATAAAACTTTAAATAAAGAAAATTAATTAATTTTATATTTAATCACATTCAAATTTTCCCATCGTTAAAAATAGCTATGTTAAAATCTTATTGAAGGTTAATGTTTTACTATTGTCGACGGTAATTTGCACGATTGACAGATTTGCTTATTACTCTTTCTATATCAAGTATCACAAATTCTGTTTTCAAGGAAAATATTTACCTTACTGCTCCTTCCGAAACTTCCGTAAAATGTGGAAGACGGCCAAATTCCGGAGGTTGCTTATGAAAATTGGTCACGCGAGGTAGACAAATTGAAATAACTGTTCTGTGTTTTCCAGTAGCGGCGTGCCACGGAGAAGAACATTGGCGCCTCAGTTCACGAGAAACATGTGACGAGCGCTACAAGGGTAGAGGAAAAAATCTCCCTTCCCTTCTCAACGATGTAACAGAATCACTCCTCTGTCAAGTAAATGAGTTCAAAGCACACGTGAATAATATTATTAGAAATGTTATTATACTGCTTTTCCATAGAAGGACATATTACACTATTGAAACTGTAAAAAATGAGTAAGAGACACGTATTGAACCCTTTGTTTGTAGATTACACTTGTGTGCAAATATATTTATTTACTAAGAGATCACCCTTCTTTTGAGATATTAGTTTTTCAATCACTATTTGTTGGAACAGTAATTTACACAACGTATGATAAAAAATAGTGTTTTGAATAACAAATTACTAAACCGTATCAATTCATTTAACTGCTAGTTATTGATCCGTAATTGCTCATGTGTCAAAATACTGACCTACAACACCGAGGAGGGTAAGGTATTTTATTAAGATTCGTTATAATAACCTGAGTGCTTCATGAAAAAAATAACTTATCACTGTCATAACGGAAAAACTCTTGTCTTAAGTGTGATGAATATGTTAGTTCTCTGCAAGAGGAAGGTATCTAAAAATACGTCAAAGAACATCCTGTGGAAGGGCATTGTTTCATGAATGAAGAAGTCTGCTTGGGACAGAAAGGAAACGATAAAATCTCAGTCTCAGATAGCGGTGAACCGCCACACCCCATTCACTCACACACATATATAAACGGTCTTTGGATGTTTCACGTGTCTTGAGAGTAAACGGAAACCACACACTTCACGTTTTCACATTCCCACTTGCATTTGGGGATAATCGTAGTCACTCGTTTAATCATGCAAGGCTTGCCTTCAATGCGTTCTCAGGTTGGCGTTTGGACATTAGAATTACACAGTCATCGTCAATATGCATACAATTGAACATAACAACACAGACATTTAACATCTTGAGTCGAGTCTTGTCTCTAGTGAGTGGCGCAGATGCCGACCATTGCCGACAAAAACGCGAAGCACAAAAACGGAGCAAGTCCGGGAAGGGGGGATTTCCGACCTTTGCTAATTGCTCCGGACGATTCGAACTCGTTCGATTCGACTGGCAGTGACACCACTTACAACAGTTGGATGGCCTACAAAAACCCAACCACCTTTGGTTTGAGAGCCTCTGGAAATCCCGTACTTCCGATCTCACAGCCAAATTAAAGCGTACAATTAGCGTAAACTTTCCTTTCCACATCTCCTGTGTCTGGTTCCAAAAAGGCCGTCGATTAAGGAAAACCGAACTAATTTTCCGCACGATTAGAGATCGATGATTAGAGACACCCCGTCAAGTGCGTTACTTACAGGCAGTCCGTTCGCACGCTGGCTACGCGATGACGCTCGCATCCGAGGAACACTTTCCCAGCACTTCGCCAGCCGGTCTGGCACCCTGGCTCCGACAGCCGGTCTTGCGCTTTCCATAGAAACCCCGCTGCGGCGGGTCAGAACCTACAAACGCACACTTGGCTCTTCATTCAACCGCATTAGCAGCGCTGCGTAAAAACTTTTCACGACAAAGATGCCAGACGAGGAGGAGAGTCACTTCGCGTAAGGCGAACCTGGGGATTTTCCTTCCCCGCATTCCACTGATTGAGCTGTGAGACAATCGTTTCCTCGCTGACAATTGAAACGTCATCACGTCCACCGAAAAACTCCCCCCGCGCGAGACGATTTCGCGGTCGACTTTAACACCGTGACCCAGCACCCACACAGGTGTAACCTCATTGGCGGAGGGCCTTCCCGGCTACAGACGGCCGGGGGCGCGGGACAGTTAGAGCCTGGGGCGACGGGGAGGGACGGCGAGCAGAGGCCCGGCTCGGAGACTGCGACGCCCGGCGAGCGACGAGCCTCCGCCTGCTAGAGCGCCGCCGCCGCCGCCGCCGGCCGTTGACCCGCCGCGCT
>BOPP01000011.1:4967875-4980128 GCA_017312745.1 Gryllus bimaculatus
AGACGCGAAGCGCGCGGGGGCGGAAGGGGGCGCGGCCGAGGCGCATCCGGCTGCGCGTACGGCGTGGACCCGCGCGGCCCTCCCACGCGGGCGGGGCGGGCACCCTCGCGCGCTCATGCATCGGGGTTCCCGGTTCGTGCGCGTCCAGCCGACCCGGCGACCCCTCCGGGTATTGAACCCGGAACGCGCCCGCGCGCAAAAACGATGGCCCCCGGCCGCGGCGCCGCGGCGACGGAGGGCCCGCGGTTGGCGCACGGCGCGCGGGGCGGCCGGAGCCGGCCGAAGGTACTTAAGCGGCGCGGCGAGCGCCGCGCGGCAGACTCGTCGCGCCGCCGCCCCGCCACACCGCTCCTCCGCCATGCGCTACAGCATGCACGCCGTGGCGCTTGCCGCCCGCCCGCCCTGCTGACCCCGCTCCGGTAGTGGAGAAAGCCGGACGGGGGCGCCGGGGCGGCTTCGACAGCGCAGCCCGCGCGCGCCTCCACCCGCATTCGGCGCCGCGCAAACCACGCCGGACATCGGGTCGCGAGGCGCGGCCGGCCGCTGACCCGCGCGCGCGGGGCGCTCAGCGGGGGCGCGGGCGGGGGCGGGGCGCACGCCGCCACCGCGTGGGAGGCGGAATGTCAGCGCGGCGTGCTCCCCGCGGAATGTTTGCTATTTTACGGCGCAAAAGTTCGCCTGCGCTTTACCGCTCTCCGCGGAAGTGTAAGACCAGTGTCAATCGGGTGTCAATGGGAATTGTCACGCATTTGTCCCCAATTAGCTCGTCAAATTTGGAAAGAAAGAAAAATAATCAGTTGTGTATGTGTTTTCCGCGAAGAGGCCTTGTTACTGTGTGACAAAAGTGAAATAATTGAAATAGTTCAGACTCTGAGTTGAGGCACTGTTTGACTGGAAGAATTTTGAATTTGGAAGTTGTCATTGATTTATTATTATATTAACATATATTTATTATATCTGTTCATGAATGTACAGATAAGAATTATAAAGATGTCCAAGTGCCACATATTCACAAATCGCCATTTGGCCGTCTTTGAAATCAGAGGTGAGCGTGTTCCGAGAATTCGATTGGGGAATCCCTTTGCCTGAAGAAACAAAATTGCACTTATTTAAGCGAGAGTGTTTGGGATCTTATAAAAGCGCTTGCCTTTGAGAAAGCAGAATGCAATGAATCTAATTGACGTGTAATATCAACCCACGTAGCTTAATGGGGAGTCCCCTCGATATGCGTCTTTGGCGCTGCTTAATGCGCAATAATCTTGGCAATATCGACGCCTTAATTTTTATTTTGTTTTTCATAATAAGATTGCTACGAATTGGGACTCCCTCATGCCATAATCCAAGTAAATACTAAAATGTTTTTGAAATCGTCTTTTTGCAACAAAAAATGAAATTACTACATAAGTCATTTAATAAAAACGTCAATATTGAAACCATTAAAAATTCGAAATCATTATTCCAGAATCCATTACCAATCACAACAGTTAGAATCGTTAATGTTCCGTGACAGAAACGTACGATAATGTAATCTTTCGACGAAGTTTGATATTTTGGCCTGATTTTGATACCCTTTCTCTAATATTTTTAAACGCTTTTCCAGGCAAATGTGAGCATTTGCTGCTTTGTTTGAATCATTTTCAGGGTAATCATGAAAGTATTTTAGTAGGTTTTTATAAAGGAAGGATTGTAAATGATACACATAAGTAAGACTGATGTCAATTATAAACTAAGATCTGTAGAAAGCAATAAACGTAGATTGTATACGAAATATATGTAGATTTCTAGAAAACAATATTTCACATTTTAATATTACGTGCTATGTGCAATGATGTGCTAAATTTGCATGATGTCCCTGCGTCTGTCGATAAGAATATGGACGTGCCGTATATGAGATTGTAAACACGTTCTGTAAATATTTATTATAAATTGTTTTAAGCGATGTATATTTACATTCTAAATTTTATTATTTTACTGCATTATATAATTTTATTCTATAATTCCATGTTCACTATTCTATTCATGTATATAATATTCTACGATCAATACATCATGTTACCTAGAAAGATAATCGTTTGAAGAATTCTTAGTATTAACACCAGTAAAGGAAATTCTTAAATGGGTTTAATGCTTTTTTACCTTGAAATGTTCTCGCATAGTACCGTAGTAGGCATTCCATGAAAGTATATTTCCAAGAATTGGAATTTAGTATGCATAAGATACAAAAACAAGTTCAATTTGTTTGGGATTTTGCTACGAGGAAATGACTAATTTCTTCTGTAATTGTGACGAAGAGGTTTCACATACTGTACTATACTATATAACAATGGCGTCGATTTTTATTCCAATATGTGTAGGTGCTACTCTTTTACTAGCAAAAAAATCACAAAATGTTCTGGACAATAACAAATTAAATTCTGTCCAAACATGTCGATGAGAATTGTTATTTTTTTCAAATCCTATTTTCACACATGCTCATGAAGGAACGCTGTAATTAAATGAAACACTCACGCGCAGAAAGCATGAAAATTAGTAAAATTAATATTTAATCAATATTTTAAAATACCATCTTGGTAATTCTCCGTTATTGCTATTTGAAAGGAATGATAAAATTTGAGAGATTTGGACTGGTTTAACCTTCGAAAAAAAAAACGAACTAAACAGATAAATCTCCTTCGAACTTAAGTGTAACCATTACTACCGGATGTCAAATATCTGGGGTTTCGATAGTAGGTCATGGACACAAGACAAACGGATCTGACCTTCACCACTCGCCATCCCGTTGGGCGTTCTAAAGTATGGGACACATCATAAGTGGAAGTAATAACTTTACATCACCCTCGGGAATTCCAAGCAAGATTCATGGGAATTCCACATTAGACCCTCCAGAAAACCTTTTTTGCTGCTAATGCGAAATTTTTGCTGGCTTAACCAAGATTTAGTGATTTTTCAAATACGTACGTATATGTCAATAAAGCCACGTGATTTCACAGCAGTCCTAGACGATGTACGTCTTATTGCAGCCTTTTCCACTTCATTCCTTGTAATTGGCCTGATTGCATTCCAGCCTGTCTGGTAGCAACTAGATCTTATTTTTTAATTTTTTTTCAAAACATTGCTTCTTCGGGTCATCATCTATACATGTTTACGTACCCTTTCACTACGCAATCGTGAACGTCAATCTTTTCCATGATCAAATCCCCTTTCCTGTTTTTATCAACACATACCAGAATAAATGTGTATTACAAAGTGCGATAGATTTATTATTTACAAAGATACACTAATAAAACCTATTACTGTTATACAATTATGGAGTTCCACAACATTTGTGCCGAACCCACCGAGTTTATAGAACCTATTACTTTTTTAGTATTATTTTTCGTCCACAATGTATCCCATGAATTGAATTTCATGGGTAATGTCAGTGCTTTGGAAATTCTCGAGTTCAATTCACTAATGGCGAAGATGCGATGGCTTTTGCTTCAGAATTGACAAATCACGAGTGGTATATATTGGGAACATTTCACGAATTACATGAACGAATTAGTTGAAATTAATATTGTGCATTCAATTTATCATAACAAGATGCATTTGCTTGCTGAGTGTTACCGAAGCATACTAAGATCGTACTGGTGGCTTTGGAGTATCAAAATACCACAAAATACATAACAAAATTTTACAATTACTAAGCTTAAAAATTAATTTACTTAGTCACGTAATTATTAAATAAACAATTTAGAAAACTGTAACTGGGCGGAACTTCATTAACATCAGAATTTATAATTGTTTACGTTGATGTTGGTTGGGGAACTATGATTATGGCTATTTAGTATTTTCGAACGATGTTCCTTGTTAATAGAGTTTCTCATAAATATGGCTTTAGAGATGAAGCATTAGCAAACTCAGTAATTATTATTACTTGTTGGTCTTGTAACGCACCTTTAATCATTCGCGTTACAGTTGCAATTCATGAAGAATTAATATTTTTTTTCCATTTTTCGGCCATTAGACACACAATGAATTTAAACACAGTCACCAAATAATAAAAGACGTTACGACAAAAGAACAATTTTGTTATTGTTCTATGATCCGAGAGTGAAATAGTGACCCAAATCCAGGTATCAAGGTTTATCTCTCTGTCATTTTTCTTTAAATGTATTCACTTTTCCGTGTGCTTCTTTTATCACTGCCTCCATTCAAGTCACCAAGTGCAATGCTACTTTTCCGCAGACTCGAAGTATAATATTTAACAATTAAGAACATCCTTCATTAAGTAATTTAAGGCATATTTTGAGTATTATTTCTCGTTTATCAGTTTGCATGATTTTTTTCATTTCTCTCAGTTTGTTTTCTCCACCACATTTTCATTTTGTTTCTCTCTCCCATTTTTTCCTCTTTCCTCCCTTCAACCCGTCCTCTGGGCTTGTCTGGCGCGGCGGCTGCCCGGGCCAGTGGTCCGCCAGGCAGCCAGGGCTTTCCCGCGGGGGCGGCGCATTCCGGCGGTCGGCCGGCCGGCCGCCCACCCCCGAAGCCCAGGCCCAAGCCGAAGGGGGCTCGTTATTCCCGCGGGGAGCCCCGCCGCATCGCTCCGCGCTGTGTCCGGCTCGGGCGGCGGCGGCGTGCAGCAACGCGCCGCTCCGCTCCGCTCCCACGACCCGCAGCCCCCGCAACCCCCACGCCCGCAGCCGCCACCATCGCCACCGTCGCCAGCGCCGACGTCACCGCCACCGTCGCCGCAGCCTCCACCATCACCACCTCCACCTCCACCTCTGCCACCACCACCGCCGCCAACACCGCCGCCTCCGCCACCGATACTGCCACCTGCACCACCACAACCGCCGCCACGACCACCGCCGCCACCACCACCACCATCGCAACCGCCGCCGCCGCCACCGCTGCCGCCACCTGCACCACCACACCCGCCGCCACGACCACCGCCGCCACCACCACCACCATCGCAACCGCCGCCGCCGTCGCCGCCGCCGCGTTCTCCGTTTGCAAGCGCGCTTCGCGGACGCGTCCATTAGCTTCTTGCGCTCGTCAGCTCGCGTCAGTGGTGGATCCCGGGGGGGGGTCATGGAAGCCATGCCCACCATAATATTATTATAGTATACATAATAATAAATACCTTCTTGTAAAAAATCCCTTCCCCTAAAATGATCGGCTGGATCCGTCCCTGACTCGCGCAGCCTCCTTTTGTCGCAGTTGCTTTGTGTCTTCCTTTCACTCTTCTTTTTTTCGCTAGCTCCAATTATTTTTCGAGTCTCAACCCATTTTCGTTGTTAGTATTTTTTTCATTTTGGTCAGTTGCTCTTTGCCTCTTCACTTCACTTTGATTTTCTTTTCCGTTACGTTTACTTCTGATTCATCTTTTATTACTTTCTTATGGCTGTTCGTTCTTCACATGCTTACAGGTTCGCCTCATGGATGTTTCGATTTTTTCCTCTTGCTCTTCAGTTCAGTCTTCTTTGGTTACTTTTTTTTCATCTTTTTTCCATTTTTCGCTCTCTCCGTTTTACTGGCTTTTTGCGTTCTCTTTCTTTTCATTTTAATTTGTTTTCGATATCTCACATTTTCGCTTTTCCGCTTCATCTACTTTTCGTTCATTTTCGCTTCCATTTCTTTTCAGATCTCTTTATTCTCTTGCTGTATTTTCTTTTGTTATTCGGATACCTGTTTCTTCTTCGCTTGCTCTGCCTCCATGCTTACGTCATGGCAGTTTACACTTTTTTATTGTATTATATGCTCACGCATTTTCTTCTCTAGTCTTACCTTTCCTTTCCTCAATGCACTTTCTTCTATTTTCTTTCGTGTCTACACCCTCTCTTCCTTTTCGTCTGTTTCCTTTCGATTAATTTCCCTGTTCTCATTTATCTGCATTTCTTCCCTCTTCGCTTTCTTTTCTCTTCCTTTTATAAATCCTGCTCCTTCTCTTACTGCGTTTACCTTTTATTTCCTTACAATTCAAGAGCATGTTTGTTATCCGTATGTTCTGATTTCATTAGTCTTAGAAGAATCATCAAGGTTTCCCCTCACTCTTCTGTTGACTCGTTTTATTCCTCCTGGATTATTTTTTCTCTTCTTTTCTTACCCTTTATTTTGTAGTTATTCTCCTTTTTTTATCGTGCGTCATTATTTCTTTCTCATTCGTTTTCTCTTTCTCTCAGTTTATCTCATTTGGATACTTTTTTCTACTTCGTTTCCTTCAACTTCCTTTCCCAGTCGATTGTTTACTCCCAAGTGCTCTGGTTTCATAATCTTCGTGTAGTGGTGGCTTTTATTTTTCCTCTCTGTCTGTTTCTAAATATCTAGGATTTCCTTTTTGCTAATTGAATCTTATTCGCATACTTTCTTTCATTTCGTGCTTTGTTTTTTGTTCAGACCCTATGCTTGTTTTGGGATAGTTCTAATTTTTTTGCTTTATCCGACTTTCCCTTTCTACATAAACTCTTCTTTCTTTTTCATATTTACCCATCAATCAAATTACCTTTCCCTGTATATTCATTTTGTTGCTCTTTCTATGTTTACTCTTCTTTTAGCTCTCTTTTCTCTGTTCTACGTTTCTATTTCTTCTCTAACTTTCCCAATTTATTTATCAAATTCCTTTTATTTACGCTTTGTGATATCTTTTATCGTTTTATTTTCTTCCTTACTTTTATCCCCTTCTCTTCTTTTATCCCATGCTTCAGTATTTTGTCTTTAGATGCACATACGTGTACAAAACCAATGCAAAATAGTATGTGCATCCAATATGTCTCGACGACGCCGACGACGCCAATATGACTTACGTATCTATGATTTCAAACTCAGGATCCGATTATTCTTCTTACATACTGTGTTCTACTAGAAAAATATCGCATGAAATAGAATTATCAATATTTACATCATAACATACTTGTGATGTATGTTGAAATTATGACATAAATATATTCTCTCAATCTTAGATATTTTCTTCTCTAAATTCTTAATTACTTCTCTCGTGTCATTTATCATTGGTTTAGTCTAAATCTAAAGGGAAACGTCTTTTTGCACAAATCAGTTCTATTTTTGTTTTCAATTTTTTGCTACTTTCTTCATTGTACTACACTTCGTCTGCGGAATGAGATGTTCTGTGTTATATTTTTCAGACCCCGTCCTGGATACTTTTATCTAAATTTAAAGGAAATCCCAGACAGATAAAAAGTGTAAAAAATATCTTTAAAAAATCAGATCGTGTTATTTTTGTTTTGCGATCGTTAGCTAGGTTCATCTACGAACTGTTAATACTAAGAGCAAGTCGTTTTCAGAAAGGATACGAGCTCTAATTAACCCGTTGCAATATAATTAGGTTCTCGGGGTGATGATAATAAGCTAATCAGGCATCAAACGACGCGATCTAAGAAGAAATATCGCCCGGAGCTGTATTCTCCGCACGCCGCCGGGGACTCCTCCCTCCCCGCCCCGTCCGCCTCTCCCCCCGCGCTGCCGCGCGCGCCGCGCTGCGTTTTGTTTGCGCGGCGACGGCGGCGGCGGGCCGCCCGCCGGGCTCGCATTCCGCGTAACAATCCGGGGCCTGCTCATCCTGCCCTGGTCGCCGCTATCGCCCACGCGCTGACGTCAGCCCTCAGCCGGCCGCCGCCGCCGACCGCGCACCGCGAGGCATCCCGGGGCTGTCTTCCCCCCGCTCCCCCCCCTCACGAGACCGCTGACGAAAACATCGAGAGACTCCGAGATGAGCTTTCACCTATCGACCAGATCGACCGCAACGACGTGGATTGATGGCGCGCACACGAAAACAAGTTGTAATCGCACACCTGGAAAAGTTCTCGATTCCTCGTTACGTTTTGCTAGCGGAGCAAGTGAAACAAAGTTCTTTACTGCGTATTTCTCCGTTTTAGTGATGTCAGATCACAAGATGTTAATACAGAGTAACTTTATCTGCAACGTTTCTAGATCGTTTTAGAAGAATCATTAGTCAGATAATGCATTCGAAGATTTATTTAAGAACTTGAGAGTCTTTCATAATAACTTGTTAATGAACTCATTAAGGTTCGTTAATAGAGTCACAATACAGGTGACCTAAGAACGTGTAAAGGCGAGCTGAACTCATAAAGATGCAAATTTCTTAATGAATCTTAAATGCTGATTGACATTTATTCTCATGTGAATGAAGAGAAACAGATCGTTTGTACAACCTGGGAAAGAAATGAGTTTAATTTACAAACGAGACATATACTTATAACATTTTTGTTTCCAACAAGCAAGATAATGTTTTTGTCGAATAAACAAAATATTGCTTAGAAATACATTATTTAATTTCTTCCGCGTAAGATTATCTCATACGCCAATTGTTTGAAATATTTTATTGTGAGATATGGAAATTCAAGAATTTTGATAATTGATTATACTCTAATAGAAACATAGTTGTTACACAACACCTCAGGAAAGTTTCAAGAATTTGAAACACAATACCGCATATCTCGGAAAAGTTTTAAGAATTTAAAACAAAATTCCGAACACTCGGGAAAGTTTCAAGAATATAAAGTGGAATGGATGATTAGCACTCGTGTTTTTTCTTCTGCGTTTTGTGTTTTTAAATTACTGGTATTCTCTACTGTTACAATGTGTGGAATATTTGTGAATACCTGCAATGCATTTGTATTTCGGGCACTAGGCCACCGTTTATTTTATACTTCTGACAATCACGCGTCACAGATAAGCAAGGTCCTGCGGTATTTCACAATACAACAGATAATCCAGGCCAGACCTTGTCAACCCTCCGAGGCCGTACTTCTGCGTCCTTGCCCCAGAGCCAGTAAGGTCGCAGCTGGAAGAAGGAAAAACTCGTGCGTGCTTTCGCTGCGTCTAGCGTCCATTTTGTGAATCAGGAGAGCACTGGTAGGCGCCGCGTTTGGCTGGCGGCGTTTCCGCGTGGTCCTGATTCATCCGAGCCTGCCAGCTGTCCCACTCCAGGTCCCGTTCGAATCCGGCTTGGTTGGCTGCCATGCGTCGTGGCATTCCTGGCGGCTGCCCTCACGCCTTTCGCACGCGAATGTGGGCGCCTGGAAAACTTCCACTGGCGAACTTTGAACCGGCTCACTGCAACACTCATCAGCCCAAAAACGATTCTCAAATCACGCGAAGGAAACAAACTTTATCGCCAATACTAATACGGGTGATTTCATAAAATAATTTTCCAGTTCATTAATTCAAATACTCATTGAGATCTGTTATTTTGGGGTAGCTTCGGACTATTAGGTTCATTTGTTTTTATGAGGAATTATATTAATTTTGTGTTCTTGTTTATGTGTGAAATTGAGTATGTCAAAGAGACTAACACATGAATGTTCTAAAAATCAAAATCAGAGTATTCAACATCTGCCCATTTTTACCTCTAAGTGTCTATTTCGTTATATTAATCATGATTCGTATTAATGTAGTACTAAAATATTAAATTTCTCTTTCAAGAAGACAATTCACAAGTCCCTGTATCCAATATGTGATATGCTGTTTGTGCGCGCATTGAAATCTCCAATCTCTTTGAAAGAGTAGACTTAAATTTTCATCTCTTGAACAATCCTTTTGTATTTAATTTCGGTTACGATAAAAATAATTATTTTAATTCTCATTCAATATTAATTTTAATAAAATATTTGAATATAAATGTATTCAAATTAATGAAATATTCAAGACGTAGACTATAACCATGTTATGATCACATAAAACAATTCCTTAAACTCATATTTTATATGAGAAGTACGAAAAAGTAATAACAGATGGAAAATTGAATATTCAAGTACGGTGACGTACGACCCAGTATACGAGTTTTCACAACAGGATAATTGTGTTTCTTAGAAGCAAAACTCTACGTACTACCATTTGTATGTATATTACATCAGCAAATTCTTCAGTTTCAGTGCAAAAAAGAGTTAGTACACGCAATTCAAGATGGAATGAATACAAGTCAGTCTAGTTTTTATTCTCACCTCTCCCCCTATTCCATAGGACGCATTGGCTGTCAGCAGGTTGTCACTCATCTACGTCCGTTTTCCCAGGGCTACGGTTGGTAGGTTCTCTTCTACATTTTACGTCAGCCATGTGAGTCAATTGGAGATATTACAAATGGAGATGTGTAAGTAAATCCGAAGCATCAGAACAAATGAAAAAGTGTTTCAAGACGTATCTTCTTTTCGTATGTTAACGCGCTTGACCATTGTGGGCGTGCGGATCCCTACAAGCTGAAGGGAAAGTCTGCACGTCTATATTGGTCGGCGCGTCACCAAATGTCTATCATGCCAAGGGTGGGCGTTGGCCAACAACAACAACAACAACAACAACAACAACAACAACAACCTTTCGTATTTTAGTTGCCTGCTTCTAGATCACTTTCAACTATTGTAGAAGGAATCACAAAAGAATTTTCATAGCGAACGTATCGATCTCATATTTGTATAAGAAATTTATATTAATACAGATTTTACTAATTCAGTGCATGATTAAAAAACACGCCAGAAACACAGCGATTGTTTTCAGACAATCGAAAGGAAACGATGAAATAATATTTTTACATTACGCATGAGAGTTAGTGAAAATTACGAATACATATTTTCAATTCACATAAATGAAATTCATGGTGAAAGTTTGCGTTTTCTTGAATGACCGGTTTTAGAGATTTTTCCGTACTTCAGATCCGTACCTCAAATTAGCCTGGTTAAAGGTCAAATAAGAATGTTCCAAGACTTGCAGAGGTCATACTTTCAATACTTCGACAAAGATAAGATTATTATTTTTTTTTAATTCTAACACATCAACTGAACATCTCCTTGAGATATGCAACACTTCATACATACAAACAATTGGTCGTTCACAGAGAATGGGTAAACACAACTTATACGTTTTTCATTTTTACACATTAATTAAAGAATAACAATACGAGCGATTTTCCTTTTCGTAGGCTTGGCATGGTATGTAATTTGTGAATCGAGTAAAATTAATATTTTTTTAGGTATTGCACTCATTAGCAGGTGACGTATTGAGTTTTTGAATGAGGTGTTGGGTACGTCTAGGTTTTAACTTACAACAGTCTCTTTCTCTTTATTATTGCTTATCCTGCTCCTGCGATAACATTAATATCCGTCACTTGATCTTCGTAAAATGGAATACTAATATCGCATACATCGCTTTCTCATACATACTACTGCGAATAGCATTGAGCAAGAGATAATCTCAAGCAAAAAAGCGTTCTACTAGGAGCAGAACAAAACAATATGAGCACGCTCGTATTATTCTGTGACCTGTTATGAAAGCTCTAATGCAGACTGACGCTTGTTAGTTGAAGGTAGTTATATATGAAAATGAACTAACGTTGATGAGTGCAGTTGAAGGTGATGTTGCTACATCAACAGCGTCAAAAGTCTCCCTAACCAAAGTAAGCATATCAGAGTATTATATTAAGCAAGAACCATAATTGGGGTCAGCAGAATCATACTGATCCTAGTGATATTATGTCGTTATTTGAGTTTTTCGCTTGTATCCATGTGAGAAACTATAAATTTTCATGCCACGGTGATCTAAGCACAAAAACCATCATCTTCTGTTGGAACTTCTCAATCTCCCGTCCCCTTAAACCAATCACAAACGCGTTGCCTTCGTTTTCTCTAAATGCCACTGGGATCAATATCTCACCTTACCAATTCACATACCGTGCAACATACGTTAAAACTGAATAAACCAATATCCTGTATTAAAACGTCAAAGTATTTGCATAATACGTGCGGAGTATAAGATGCTCAAAGCAATAGACGTAACACTCAGATAATATTGTTGGTTTGAAAAATGCAAGAGCCTTCAATTTGGAACACATGTAACGTTCAATGTGATAAAAATACCGAGGTGTTAAGTCGCCCCTAGCTCCGATGGGAGTGGAGAGGCAATGTGACATTTCGCTCCTTTGGGACGGCAAGCTCCCAAACAGAACACCGAGAAGAAAAGAATGAGTCCCTGCTGTGATAATGTTCTACCTGACGTTTGCTACAAGTAGAAGATACTCGCGCTACAATTTGTAGACAAATATCTACTGTAAAGTCACTATTGTACGTAGTGGGGTTTCTGAGTAGTTGAAGAGATGGAACTTTGACAGCAATTCATCCGAAACGACTGAAATGTTGGTTCGAGCTTTTGTCACTCCGAAGGGTCGAGTGAGAGACCAATCCGTGATGCAACCCGCAGAACGCGTGTGCGGGCGGGCGCCCGGCGCGAGCCGAGGCGGCAGGCGTCT
>BOPP01000011.1:4980141-5061648 GCA_017312745.1 Gryllus bimaculatus
ACGACGGGGGGCGTGGTGCGAATGGAGAGGAGGAGAGGGTGAGGCGGGGAGGACGAACAGTGCCGAATTGCGGACGGGATGGGCAGAGCGTGCTGCGTTGAATGAATGGACAAGTCGGATAATTCTAGCTGCAAGGGCTAATATTATCGAGTCTTCGAACTGCGAGTCTTTGTGACATGACGTAGGCTTACCGAAACGGCGACAGCTGTAGAATATTCGCTTTAATACTACTACTATATTTGTTTATCACTAATGAATTGAAACTAGTATTTTTTTCCTCTGTTATTGATGGGGACGTGTTTCTCTGCGAGCAGCGTTCGGCAAAGTAACATTTTGAGGGACACGTGCCGCAAAGTAAATGAAACTCTGCATACCACCGAGACAAGCAAAATAGTGGAGCGATATCAATCAACGTGATTGCTCTCTCGCATGTTATGAGTGATCTCTGCATGAACATTTTAATTCATACTTGTATGTTGGTTCCACGAATTTCAACCAAAGATAATGTTCTCCCCTCGAATTGCATCAATTAAAACACTTATTTCATAACATCGGATTCAGCTTCTCTTTTCAAACATCCATAAGCGGAAAATTCGCAGTTGTGTTATTTGTTTGTAGATAATTATTTTCCCTCCCGGTTCAGCTCATTGGTCAGCATGCCCACTTTCCATGACACGACCCCGGATTCGATTCTCGGTCGCGCAAGATTATGGTGTGCGTTTTCCTTGCAATGCCGCAGTATATGCTGCTGTGTGACGATAAGAAAGCAAATTTCTCAGGTTGGAAGTCCAGAATACGTCGTAGGGATGACTTCTTGCTAACCACACGTACCCCTTAAACCCATGGCCGCGAGGCCGGGGCGCTACAGGTAGGTCCTCCCGATTGCGGACTGTCGCACCAAGTACAGACAGACAGATAATTATTGTTCACCTTAATAATTGTATGAAACACGCTGTCATTGTGTGGAGGGGCGCGAATGCCCGGGCCTGGGACATGTAATTCTTGTGCTGAAGTCCGGACGTGATTTGTTGCAAATATGCCTTCGAAGCTGACCCTGTGAGGGGGCTTCTGCTGTAAAGGGTTGCAAATGATTTGATAGGTGTAACGGTGGCGTATCGAACTGTTATACCCAAGTGTGCAGGTTCAAATCCGATCGAAGCCGTTGATTTTTAAAGGCGAATAAGTCATTCTTACGTCTTCCTTCAGTGAGGAAGTAAAGCCGGCAGTCCCCTGTCGTACATTGTATATTTAGTCCATCTAAAAGATCACAAAGCCTAAAAGAAGCTTCTGAGAAAATTTCAAATCGCCCGGGTGATACCTTTTTTGAACGCTTTTTTGAACGCCTAATGTGGGTGGTCAGGCGTAAGAGCAGGCTTAATGGCCTGAGTCTCGCCACGTAAAATAGGACATCATATAATCGAAATGAATTGGAATAGTCCTTGTTGAATTAAGGGTGCGAATGTCATACGTATTTACATGTGGGCGTGTGGCTGCGCTGACGTACTGCGCCCCGATGGATTCTTCCGGGCACGAAAGCCCACGGCTTCGATGGGGTTTGAAGGCGCGACCGTTCGCCCGGCTTGGGACCGGGCAGCGGGTACTGAGCGCGGGGCGGGGCCGGGGCGTGTGCGCAGGGCTGCTGCGCCCGGCGGGCGGCGACGAGTGCGCGGGGCGTCTGTAACGGGTACCTTAGCGACTGATGCCGGGCTGGTGCCGAGCTTCGCGGCTTGTGCTGGCGGCCGGCGAGTTCCACGGCGTCCGTCTCGTCGCCGAGGACGCTCTTGTACGAGCGACAAGACGTATTGTTGTGGCGCGGCGGCTGCACGGTGCGCACGAGCGTTCCGGCGCGGTGCGTCGGCGCGTGCGCGGGGCTGGCCGACTCGGCTTCCACGCCGACCCTTGCGCTCGCGACTGCCGCGGCTACTCTACTGCGGGCGGCGGGTCGATGGCGCTGCGCCGCGCGCTGGGCGAGACGGGCTGAGCGTGAGAAGGCACGGCGTGCTGCGCTCGTACGATTGCGAGGCGTGGGAGAGTGCGAGCCGCCGGCGGCCTTGCCTGGTAGGGCTGCCAGGCGCTCGGGGCGCCGGGCCTGCACCCGGACCGCGCGCCCGCCTCGCGCTGCCGCCGCTACTTCCAGTGCGCCGCCGGCAACCGCACGGCGCTCGCCTGCCCCGACGGCCTCGTCTTCCACGCGGAGCGCAGGGCGTGTGTGCCCCACGAACAGGTGAGCGCGCCGCATCGCCTAAACAAAATGGCCAGTCTGCAGTTTCCTAATCCAATCTGCCCTCAAAATTTTCAAACAAATATTACAAGAATTGGCTATCATGTATTTTATGTGGATTGTATCGTGTTTTTGATTCCATTACCTTCATAACTCGCTCCATTTTTGTAGAATTTTCAGGATTATATTGCAGATTACAACTGTGAGAAAGGTGATGCTGTGTTTTTGGACACTACTGTATCTGGATTGAGAGGATAGTGGTGACAAGGGAAATATAAAAACAGTTCAATAATGCTACATATTCTGTTACATAGGGAATTATAATAGGGAAATATGAAATGACAAACTGAGTCAAGTTAACAACTAGTTCATTAGTAAATATGAATAAACTTGGTAAAAAATAAATTCATGTATATACCACGGGCGTTAACTGGTTCTAATGATCTTGGGAGATAAAAACCCGTCGAGCCAAACGCTCGCGAGCTTTTTGTCGCCGCTCAATCATTAGAACCCTCATAAAGCCCTTGGTGCTTAAATAACCATTTTGAGGGCCAATGTGGCTATTTTTTTCTCAGACTACCATGGTCTACATCACGCTAACAATGCACATGCATTCATATTTACTATAATTTCATGATAGAGATTATATTTTGTACATTGACCAAAAACCATGAGCTAATGTTTAAAAACCGTCATTTCGATTGCAAGAAAAAAGTCACAGCCTTGTTATGCACGTCGTATTGATTACGTATTGCTACATTATTTCATCAACCTATGAGTCACTCATGCTCCACAGTCTCAAGCAATTACTTGAGTAAAAACGTGATATCACATTTGTATTTTCACTGGGTTCTCATTAGTTACACATATTAATAGATATTTGGCCTGTTATAATTTGGAGCATGTTAATGTTTTACCACTATGGGTGTTTCTATTCGTTGTTATTATTATTATTATTAATCATCAGCATCATAGTTAATGAGCACTATGAATTTCCATTCAGATAATGTAAGAACTTTATACAATCAAAATACCGAAAAAATTCGAACAACGAGGGTATTTCGTTTTCAAGCCGAATAGATCAATTTATGAACTGGAAACGTAAGGCGGTTAAATTGTTTTAAAAGATTAAAAGAAGTCAATTCCAATGGCACAACAATAAATGCTTAATACCGATTAATACACATTTCTTACAGATGCCACGTGCAGAAGGGTGTTCTGGTCGTGACTGAGGGCATCTGATTCTCTAGCGGAATTTGTCCATTTTTTTTCGTCCTGTTTGTGTGCGCCGTTAGTCCGATGACAGATCGGGTGCAAACGTGTCGTCAGTCAACGCACCTCTCGCTTCTTGGAACTTCTCCAATGTTTACAAGTAAAGAGCTGGGAAAGCCCGGATTCCAGTGAACGAAGAAGCTGGCTGCAGGGCTGGAACGCTCGAGGCGTTGTAATTCCCCGAATTCGGAACAGTCATTCTAGCGCTGGGGCTATCCCAATAGAAGAGGTCTGGGCTGTCCAGAAGTCACCGCCCCTAGGCGATTTTGCGGACAGTCGCGTACGTCATGCCTCAGGCTTCTTCAGGACGTAAAGGCCCATTCCCAATGCAAACATAAACATAAGCATGGCGTTAACATAAACATTAGGACTACGTCCTCAAGCGGACTCGTTCACAATGCGTTCGTATAAGCATAGCATGTAAGACGTTAATTTAAAAGCTCGCAAGCTTCTGTTCTTATGCTTGCAAAAGACTGTGGTTTGGTTCTACTGATTTGTGTGCTGCGTGGGTACTTGTTTAAATCGAACCCATGGGCCATGGACATAGTCGATATCTCGAAATCGATTTTCACTTCCACCCAATAGTAAACTAGAATGTCTCACATCCAATAGAAGCTCTTATTTTCCTTAACATTGTGAATACTTCAGTCTATCACTTATATTAATGTTTATTTCTATGCGTTATGATTATGTTAATGTTTGCATTGTAAATGTGTTTTAATATTGTCGCGTCATTAGCGTCTTTAGATCGTAACGCCCCTATTTGCGAGCTTTCTTTTCCAAAACTCGCTATCCCCAAAATCAGGCTTTTTCAACATAGAATGGATTATATGCTTTGTGTGATTACATCCTCTGGGGCCATTGTTTCATTCAAAATAATATTACATAACTGTGATATCTCAATTTTAAAATACGATTTTTTCATAATTCACTAACTAAAGCAAAAGAGAGCTTCTTTCCATAACATTCTGTACCCACATGTTGGATTTCGAGGTATTGACTGTGTCCATGGCCCATGGCGTTAGTTCGTCTATCGTCTTCGATCCTAACTCGATACTCGATTTTGAGTGAACGTACTGTGATTGGTCCATTTCTTAAGTCTTACTTAAGTATAAGTACAGAAGCTTGAGGCTTGTAAGATTTTAAGTTAACGTCTTACGTGCTGTGCTTAGATCGCTTTCTGGTTTTATTGAAGAACTCTCGAATTCCGATTCCTTCTGCGACTCATTGATACTGTTGTCTGTATTTATGGATTTCATTACACCACCAATCAATACTTCAACAATCTCAGCAACATCCATTAACAACCCGAATTGAAAATTTCATTATCTTTATTTGTCCTTAAAAATTATTTTCAATTGTTTGCTTCATTCATTTTTTCTTTAGTAATTTCTCTACATCCTTCTCCAGAGTATGTGCTCCCGTCATATTAGATTCTGCATTGTTCACTGACTTTTAAGTATCGTAATGCCACCCTTGTATCGTATTGACACCCTTCAATACCTCTTGCATTGTTGAAACACCGTCCCACTCGTCGAAAGCTGTTTTACTCGCCTATTAACATACGAGATGATTTCGGTAGCGGAATGGTGCAAGCTGCTAATTAAACTCATCGCTTTACCGAGCGGTGCTGGGGGGGGGGGCGGCTGCTGTGTAGCTGTGGCAGTCGCGCGCTTCCTATCGCTTACGAAGAACACAAAGCGCTTTGCCCCGAGGTACATACACCAAGCTTGAAATTGAAACAAGCACGCAGGACACTACCTTTCATCAGTAAGGTCCCCATTCCAGGTCCACTACCCTTTCCTCAAAGGGGACTTCTTCAGTTATGACCTTTGGTCGACGATAGTTTTTCCAAACTGTCTGATGTTGAAACTTGTGGCACTGAGGCGATATATTGTTATCCAGCAGGGATTAATTTTCAGGACGATGTATTTCCTATGTTCACTATAACCGATGTTCAGGTTCACTATACTCGAATCTTCTTATGCGTATTTGAAATGTGAGTGAAACGAGACCAGTGACTTAAGTTCACTATAACCAAGGGTTCACTATATCCTAGTTCACTATAACCGGAGTCGACTATAGTCGACGTCAGAATAGTCATTGAGAAATACAATAAATAAATGTATTATTATTTTGAATGGTTTTGTAGGTTGTGGTATTACTTTTAAGTTATACGAAAAAAATGTATGTTTCTATCTTCAAAAATAAATTATATTGCCAATGCCAAAATAATATATAAATGTGATATTTCATTTCTGAGATGATGATAACAGTCTTCTGTACGAGTATGAGGAGTACCAATTTGATTTTGTCGTGCGTAACTGATGCAACATTAATCCCCTTAGGTGAAATTCCTGGAAGTTTTGGCAAGCACTCTTAGGTGTGAAGGTTTTTGTTATGAGGGGCAACGCGGTAATTCCCCTTGCCAGCGAATTATTCGAAGCATTAGTGGGCGTAAATCAATCCCTTCTCCTTCCCTGAAGACGTGACGAACGTTTTTAATCTGAACCATCTTGAAACTACGGGGTACACATTAAATATTGGAATCCAGGAACGGGCATGGTAGATTATGCTACTGCTAATGAAGTCATCACTGGTAACAGTCGTTCCAGTTCACGTCAACCACAAATTACATCACGTTAATTCCAATAACTTTGCATCCTGCTCATCTTCCATATCGCGTGCGGAAATGATCTTGTGGATCTCGACCTCTTTCAAATGAAAAATTACGTCACGTTAACATAAAGCATCGTTAGTACATTGATGACGTAAGCTCGCATAATTTCAGACTACAGAAGTACCGCCATATCTTTGCGAAACACTTAGGGTTTTTTTTTTACAATTATTGAACTTCCAAAAGTGAGCTTTAATAGAGGATGGACAAATATAATATTTCAAGTAAATGCTTGAGTAAAAAATTTAGAACTACTTTCTCGCTTCATCTAACACTGAAAGATAAGTTTGTAATTTGTTTTAAAGATTTGTAAAGACTCAGAGATCAGAATGTATTATGATCATTACGGTATGAAACTGTGTGTAATGAAAAAATTACTATCCCACTGTGAGTATTTTTCTCGGTAAAATAAGATTTTTAGATACGTGTCGTGTCGCAGTCTTTAAACGAATAATTTGTTTTTGTATTGTGCACACATACTAATTACTCCCATCACATCGTACAACTTCGTAATAAAGTGGCCAATCCCTCCCCTCAATAGCATGTCCTTATTTCTTGAATGACCTCTAAAATATTTTTAGAATAGTTCTGTGAGGTAGAATATTCTGAACATGATTAGTGATGTACAACAGCAGCATACAAACATTCTCAAAAGTGTTTCCTAGGTACGCATATGAAAAGTTATTGAATGTCCTGTAAATAATAATAATACTAATAATAATAATAGTAATAATAATATTAAATTTATTCAAACTGCAATTTGGTATAACCCGGTGGCAGCGAATTACATAAATATAATAATATATTTAACATGCAAATTATACATTAATAATAATAATAATAACAATTATAATATAAACCTGACTGATTCATATAACATTAAATTACCTTGTGAAAAAGAAACTTCTATAACCTAACACCGCACTGAATGTTTGTTCAATTATGCCCTTAAACGATTTAAAAGATTAAACCTTCTGAATAAAGAAGCATTGTTTTGATTTTGAAGCATTGAAAATTTGTTTAAACTTAGTGATTGCCGCAGAAATATTGTATCCATATGGATAGATATGAATCGCAGAAATCCATATGGATAGGTAAAAAGAAGTAATCTTCCGCTTTAGCAATATTTATTGTGAAATATTACTTCTTTTTACCTATCCATAATTTTTTTGCTGTTTGCAAAATTACCAAAAAGGGGCCCTGGACTTGAGATCTGTGAGTCTGTGTTGTCGGAAGGTGAATTTTTCCCAATCAGATCAAGGAATCTTATCTTCATCCATTAGATTGATTTAAAATATTTTTTAAACTCATATTTTACGTTGTATTATTTTAGTAACTTTATACATTTAACACGCATTTTATGGACATCGGTAATTTTAATAGCTAACTCAACAGTATTTACGCTATTTTTTAATCACCGCTATCTGAAGAGCGCATTCCGTTTATCCATAATTCTTTAGCTGTATGTCAAAAAAAATACTTGCGCCGTGCCAGCAACAACAATCTTAGGCTACCATCCCGAGCCACGAAGTCGACCAGACTTCGTACCCGGATCTGGAATTCGAGATGCAAGCCCTGCCGCTGACTAGCGATGCCTCTCGCCGCGGTAGAATCTCTAGGACACTCGATCGCATCCGGCACGCGTGTTTGCGAAGAAGAGCCCGCAGCCCGCACCGAGAGCCATCTTGAGTAAAACGAAGTCACGCGTATTTTCGTAGCTCATGCGCTAGCCTTCGTCTAGAGCGCGGAAATCGTAAAAACGCCCGGCGAAACCGGTCCCGGACTCCGAACTCTCCGCGACCCCAAGGGGAGGCGAGCGAGCCAAGCAACTATCGACCACGCTCATTGAGGGGAACGCGTGCACACCCGTTAGTTTTTGCCCATTTGCCGGTGAACGGTTCTGTGCCCTTCCCCTCTTCAATTCTGGTCCCATCCTACCCTATGGTTTGCGATGAGCTGCCGCATACCTAAAGAATTTAGTACGTATATTGCTTTCCGGTCGAAGCGGATGTTGATTTCAACCTCAGTGTTTCTCATGCGTTCATGCATATTCCAGAGTTCACAATTACAATGCATTTATCAGTTTGTTCTTTGTCAGGTTTACTTCTTCGCGATTAGGTCGCGTAATGAAGGATGATTTACCTCTGACATGTACACTGCACTCTTGGGAAACAAGAAATACTAACTCATGAGGCGGATTGTTTTATGGATTTCTCTTCATGCAGGATTAGATTTTCCAGCTCTGTTTAATATAAAAACGACTGCTGTGAACGAAAAATGAATTCGTACGCAGTTATTCAGCATTTTCTTCGTATATCATCTCCCTTAGAATGTAAACAAAATGGAAATAAAATAGTTACAGATTCTGACGGTTTTCCTGATGTTTGGATCGTAAACACTCCTTAGTTGCGCTTGTAAAATAAAGGGGTACTTATCAGAATATAAAAACAAGACAATTAATGTTAAAAGAGCAATACTTAACATTTTCTTTTGAAACTTTTGTTAACACTTCTCCTTTTAATGCTTCCTTCTGTGTTTTAGGACTCCTAAATACACAAAATTATCTCAATGCATTTTAATGGTCTCGTTTCCAACCGTTTTGCAAAGTAAAACGTATTTTATTATAGAGTATCTGAATACTGAAACATTACTTGAAATTTTTAATGTTTTTAATTCGGGTTCACAAACTGATTCTCAAAAGTCTGAAGTGATAAAGTGCAATTGCAGTATATTTTTCTTGTGTTGCATATATTTTTCAAAAAGAAAATAATAATATATTATGTTTATATTCCCCAAGGAAGTCGTTACAACTCTTATTCAATCCTACGATTATTAAAATAAGAATATCGTAGCACTTAATCACAACAGAATCGTGTTTAACCACGCAGCAACAAGGACAACGTACTACAACGAATGAATGTTAACGCCAAATGCAAGCATATCTGTGTATCTACCTTGTATTTCTGCTTCAGTGTCCTCTCTGCCGTCCACCTCTCTCCTAGTATAATACACCTTCCAAGGAATTTACGATCCCCGCTCAGGGACGGTTAAGGCAGAAGCAACATAGGCATTTGCGTGCATGATTCTTGGAGAAAGCGCGCAGCTTATTTCAACTCAATTGGCATTCGCCTTCGTTCCGTGAGTAGCACGGCCTTTGAATTTCAGCTCGTGTTTTGAACTGGAACGACATTCTCTTCAACAAGAGCCAAAATCCACACTCCTAAACGCCAACCTAGCAAGGCACATGAAATCGAAAATCGAAACAAGGATGCGTTTTATGTACCCGAATAGATTTTATCAGTTTCTATTCCGTTTAAGGCGCTTACGGTGAAAAATAAGCTTCATTTTCTATTCTGAATTTTTAATACATGTAATAGAACTAAACGAGTTAAAAAATGAAATTGTTCAGATAGAAGTTACATATTGAGGAAATATTGCGATCTTGAAATTCTCTCCTTCAAAGATCGAAGCTTGTTTAATTTCATATTAGGTAGTCATTGGCGCACCCAAGGTGAGCGCGCCTCGTTGAGTTTTAGATTTATTTATTTTGTTATTTTTATTTAGCCAAAAACAGTAAAGACTGTATGTGACGATGGGGAGAAGATCTGCGCACATTTTCTTAAAGTTCCAGAATCCTTCCCATCATTTAACATAAATTGTGAAAAGATAGTAAAAGTTAAAGAGTAAATAATAAAATTTTTAAAAAAGCGTGAGATACAAATTTGAAAAACTAAACATTTTCGTTTCCGGAGTTATAGAAAACTAAAATTTGCAACGGTAAACGAACTGCAAATTTGATTTTCTGCATTCCTAACAAAATTAGTAACTCGTCCAACCTCTACTCCTAGTACTACAAGCCAAAAGAGAGTTCAAACAAAACGTTGCGCATAGTGAAGCTACATTTACGTCCAGAAACAAAACAAGGGGCCATCTCAGCATTTGCCTGAATTATATCAGGGGGAAAACTGACAAAAACCTAAACCGAATGGGAAGCTCAAGTACATTATTGTGGACAACCATATTAAGTCTTTGAAAAGATTTACAAATGCAAACTAATATAATTTAATTTAAATAATAAAGAGTATATAAATATATATATCCTTCTTAATATATATATATATATCCTTTAAATATTTATAATATATATATATTATATATATTTATATATATATATATATATATATATATATATATATTATATATATATATAGTCTTTAAACTTTGAACATGCCGTGCTTCCCACCTTGCGTGGTATGCGTTCGACTAAGGACCGCTAGGAAATGAGTGTACGCTTTTAGATATAGATTGAAAATTTAGAGAAAA
Source organism: Gryllus bimaculatus (assembly GCA_017312745.1). Classification (NCBI taxonomy): domain Eukaryota; kingdom Metazoa; phylum Arthropoda; class Insecta; order Orthoptera; family Gryllidae; genus Gryllus; species Gryllus bimaculatus. The sequence continues at coordinate 4,990,635 of BOPP01000011.1, forward strand.
TAATTATAATTAAAAGTAAGTGGTTTGAAATAGAGAAGCAGTAAAGTGCGGCTTGAATGTCGTTTCTCTGATTTACAGTAAGAGCAAAATGTTACGAAGAGTTTTTTGTAAAATGTTATTAATAAAAATGAAAAAACCCACGCACTTGTTACAGGGAAACAATTTTAGCTAATTATTACCTGCACATATATATATACACATACATACATTACGCGGCCCCGGGTTCGATTCCCGATCAGGCCAGAACATAGCATGCGTCGTTACGATGTCCCAGGATATGTTGCTGTGTGACGATGAGAGAACTCAGGTTGGGAAGTCAAGAACAAGGCGTGGGGATGTCCACGTGCCAACCACACGTGCCCCTTTAACACACGGCCGCGAGGCGGGGACGCACGGTGGTTGATTGCCTGCATCTAGCGGCATTAAAGTGTTATTAAGAGAACGGTCACGCCGACGGCGTTGAAAATGGCCAGAATAATTCCTTGCGCCATTTTTCATTATATTGTAATGTAGGGACGAAATATAATAATGATTTCATTGCCCCGAGTCTTGATAAGAATTAGGTTATCAATATTGGAACTACTTAAGAGATATTGTATGTAATTGCCTACTCCTACTAAATATTCATGAGACAATAACTCAAAATGAAATATTCTGATTCTAATTCATACCTAATAGTGCAAATAAAAAATATAAAAAGTAATAACAAAGAAAAATTACCATAGTAGACAATCGCTCTCTGAATCTGCTATTCTACCTTCACGTGGCACATCACTTCCAGGAACGTACACAACTTCAAAACTTTCGTCAATAGCTGTTCAGTTTCCTTAATTGATAGTGGCCGGATGCTTTTTATTACTGACTCAGAAGAAATTAAGAGGAAATGAAGCAGATCTTCGTTGCCACTTACTCAAGATGATAATCGAGTATTTCTCTCTCTACATGACTTGAAGTCTTTGTGTCGGGCATCCTACGTGTCTTCGGACAGTTGTCCTATTGGGACAATCATTTCCTTAATGACATTGGCGTCATGAATTAATATTTTGTGCACTGACTGTTATAGGCGTGATGTACACATCCGTATAAACTGACACAAACCTTTACTGTTTCAAAAGTGTTTTCTCTGAAAGCTTCTGTATTCACATAATATCCGCTCCTCAATGCTTGTAAAACAACTGAGAAGCGGCGAATGAGAATTCCATCTATCCCGGTGATGTTAGTATACTACTCATGATTTTGGAAAAATTGCCGAACAGTGTTCCCATCGTTCGAAATACCACTTCCTTGTTTTAGAGTGTCGATAAGGAGTCCCATTTTCTCTTGAAATGTAACAATTATTTGCGTTTTCCGTTTTCCTGGGACCGTACAGTATATTTTCTTCATATCCACGAACCCGCCATTTTATAAAATATAGTCTGTAAGAAATGTGAAGAAGTGACTCGAAAAAACGAATTTGAGCGTGAAAGCCCAGCATAAGAAACATATTTGCAGCAAGGGTTTTTTAATAGTTTGTTTCAAATTGTTCATTTGCTTTGGAGATGCATCATAAATAAAGAACGTCTGAGAGGACGCTTTAACATATGTGACCTTTGCCCTCATATATTTCAATAATTTGTGATATTCAGAGGTATCTGCACCCCCAATATTCAATTTTATTGCTGGAAGCTTCTTAATGTTTTTTTCTTAAAGAGCTATTTCTGCATTTGTCCTATGTGGTGTCACCTTCACAAATTCGAATTTAATGAGTAAAATATCGCTGTACTTTTCGCCTTTTTGTTCTCTTCGAACATGATGATTCTTTTTCATATCTACCTTTCGTCGTTTTCTGCGCTTCTTCCGTAACACACATTTCGTTGCCCAGTCATGTTGGGTTTCTTGCTGCGAATCTGGCTATCATTCTGTTACAAGCCTTCCGTTTGTCAGCAATTTCACAGGAGAATCTCTGTCTTCTCACTGAATACTGCCTCTGGAATACTTCCAAGAACACTCCGGGAAACATACTGCATTCGCATTTTTCTATTCCATAAATCTGTTGCAAGAGTTAAACCTCACGCAAGAGCTCGAATAGCTCCCGACTCTACAAACATCAGAAAAAAATCGATTTTTTCGGAAAGGGGCCAATTCGGGCAAAAATGTTTTCGACCATTTTGTTTCAGAAGATTTAGAGAATACAATCGTGCAAAGACCAATCCCGGGAATTTCTGGCAACTCAAGATAACTTACTTTTAATTTCCTATCACTATGAAACTTGTCTCAAATACATGGAGATACTTTCGCATATAAAATACAACCAAAAATGTAACATTTTCTATTAAACGTTAGTGCATTCTAAAGAACTTGCCTTCCGGATTCTCGTCCATATCGAACAATCGAGTTATCCTTAACAATTCATTGGCAGTGGGCAATAACATCAAGTCAAAGGAGGACTTAGGCACGGCTGCGCGCGCGACTCGGAAGCGCTCGCTGAACATATCTCCCATTCTTCTGAGAAATAAATGTTGCACTTATGGGGACTGGTACAGTCCTGGCAAGAGTATTAGGAACTCGCTCATGTAGGCTTTCATTCATTTCGAGCATATGATTTTTGATTTAAATACCGATTGTGGAAATCAACAACTGTGGGACGGGCTGTCGTGTTAAGTACCTACATACACACCAAAATTAAATGCAATATTATAACCATGTGTTTAATGTTTTGTTTAATCTATGATGTCCCCGCCCTGACGAGACGGCGTGTGTGTGTGCGCAGGGGGAGTCGGCGTGCGCGCCGCCCGACGACGCGGACACGTGCGACGGCGCGGCGGACGGGTACCGCGCGGAGCCGGGCTCGGGCTGCCGCAGCTACTCGTACTGCGCGGCGGGCCACAAGATCACGTACGTGTGCCCGGCGGGCCACGCCTTCGACGGGCAGGCGTGCGCGCCGGCCGCGCGCGTCCGCTGTCGCGGCACGGCGGCCGCCGTGACTGCGCGGCACGCTGCCCCGGACGGCTAACCACGCCGACGCCGCCGACCCGCCTGCCGGCCGCTTACTTCGTTCTGCCTGCGGGCCGAGCAGCGCTCTGCATCGCCCGCCTGACCTGCCCGCCGGGGCAGGCTGTTCGAACGGGATCGCGCTGCGCGGAGGAGCGCGCGCTGCGAGCCGGGCCCTGGCCCCGCCGCCCGCGGCGGCGAAGGCTCGCCGCGCCCGCGCCCGCCCCCTCGACGCCGCCGCCTGCCGCCCCCCGGAGCTGGCCCTCGGACGCGCCCGCCGCCGGAGCTGGCGCCCGGCGCCGCCAACGGCTTCTACCAGGACCTGGCCGCCGGCTGCCGACGCTACTTCTTCTGCATAGAGGGCCGCAAGACGTCGCTCGTCTGCCCGCCCGACCAGATCTTCGACGGCCAGCTGTGCGTGGACGCGGCGACGTACGCCTGCCCCGCGCCGGCGCCCATGGCCGCGCGCGACTGACGCTCTGGCACTCGGCGATGTTTTCTAAAGAGACTGACCGTTATCAAGACTATCGTTTTCGGTATTTCAAGCCCTTGATTGGCAAAAATGAAGTGTTCCTTTCTCGTGTTGGTTCCACGGTCTCCACTCGTATATCCACGTGTCAGATGTACAAACTACAGTCGGGCGAGAAGTGTACGCAAGCATGTGTTGTATGAGTTTAAGTAACCATTACTCGTACAGATAACAAACTGACGAATTACCATAGCTTTAATGGGCATTTGAAGATGATTGGGTGAGATGCCTGATTCACTGAACATAAACTTCCTATCTGAAGGACTATCTGTCCTAACTTCCTAGTGTCTCTCCCAGTAGTCTGGTGAATCGGAGATATTCACAAAAAGACAATCGCTAAGTCGTGGGTTCTCATTTCCGAGTGTAAATTAATTGGGTCACCTGTTTGAAAGTGACAGTGTTTGCTTTGGGGTCTTTGAAGCTTTCATATAGAATGCATACATTTTCTGTTGACTGCTTCAAGACATCCTTTGCCTATCTCCTTTTTCAATAGTTTGATAGAACAAGTTAATATCAGAAGTACAAACATTATATTATATTTGTCAGCACTGGTTGCTAGGACTGATACACAATATTAATGGCTGAATTTAAACATGAAAGGTCCACACAACAAATGCTTTTTTATTTTATCAAAGTGGTAACAGTAGTTTGCCCAAATCCAAGAGTACCTTGATCATGTTTATTAGAATAAGCTCTGAAGATCTTTTCTCAATACTATTGCCCAACTCTCAGATAGTTTCTTAAATAGGGCAGCTGTTTATCAATCTTAAAATTTGCAACTGATTCAAATTCAAGCAAGTCTAACAGTGTGATAAGCACTGATATTTAAAGCAAACAAATTCGTGAGAGACTGCATGAATATTTTAATTTCCCATTCAGTTTCAAAAAACCACACATTACATTCTCATCTTTTTGGCAGACACTTAATATTCCCCTTCATTATCTACTCAAACAGTTTCAAATGATAATGGGAAGCGATACAACACATAATTCATTATAACAAACAGTTACCGTTTCAGAACTTCCAGTGTTGTATTGAAAGAATTAGTTTTAAATTTTTTTGGAAAAAATAAATATTAGACAGGGCTGGTCAACTTGTCTCTAGGAATGATTTTTACCTTGTTTTAAATGGAAAACCATAACAGGATTGACAAAGCAATGTTAATAATTAACATTAAATATTATATGAAAGAATCCAAGAAAATTTTAATTTCTAATTCTATTATAAATATTTACATTAATATGTTTTATATTTTAATGAACTTCAACTCGGTCAGCATGAACAAAAAATAAATCTACTAACAAGAAACAAAGATACTAAGATGTATGACCTTGCAATCTGCAAGTTGACCATCCTTGCCAATTTCACAATAAATGCAAGGATAGAAGATGAAAACAAGTCTGCAAAAACAAAATTTATTATTTCATCTCTCAATTCCATCCATCTGCTCACAATTATTTATCACCCTAGAAAGCAGGTACAGTTAGAAAACACCGAGCAGAGTTTGTTCTCTGCGCGAACACACTGGTAGCAGCCTCTCCGCACTGCTCAAGGCAGCACCACATTCATCAACATGTTATTACTATTTATTAAGCACAACAATCATATACATTAAAATATTTTTATTACATCTGAACTTTTAAATCTTTGAAGACTTAAAAAAAATATCTGCCACAACAGTGTACTCGGCACCGCAAACAAATCTAAAAACATGGGATCTTAGGATAAGAACCTCCTTAAATGAACAGATTTACAACATATTTCAGTAACATACAATTTTAATTTATTCCCCTTATATAAAAAAGGGGTTTGCATATCCCCTGAGGTAACCCAGGGAGACTAGCATGGGAGGAATGAAAGAAGCTTGACATAATATAATGTGTAAATATATTTGCAAAGCCTAGCAGTCTTATTTAAGATGAATGACACTAACGTAAGTTATACAGCTACTTCAATGCCCATCTTCACAAATGGGCACGAATCCATGATTTTCTCTCTCTGTAAGGCCAACCCAAAACCTTTCCGAAACTTAACTTCAATAGAATACTTTACATGTTGTAACAAATTTATACTTTTATAATACCATCAATTTCAAACAGCACAAACACAGTTACACACAGCGCAACCTGCCCAGCACTCATTATGTATTTACACGCTGACTACAGGGTATGTACAGGTATGGTACAGCACTCGGGTAGATTTGACGAGGCAGCTTACTGCAACAAGGCAGACACATCCCACACTTTGATGAGTCGATCTTGCCCCACAGTCAGCAGCCTCTTACGAGCTTCATCCAAGTGCATGCTTACCACACTGTGTTTGGCATCATGGAAGGTGGCCATTGGAGTGTGGCTGAAACAAAGAAATCACCGCAGGCGGTGACCAAGATTAATTATATTACACTTATTTATAGTGCTTAATTGCACCAATCATTTTATTTTAATATTTCCATGTATATTTCATATTTAATTAAAGATTTTTTTAACAATGCATTTTCCTAAATGATATTTCCCTGATGATAACCATTGGTACTTTAGTATAAGCAATTTTATAACAGGCATTTAGAGCGAGAATGTTATGAAAATATAAGCATGAAATTTGCTCCACTTGCTCTTCATATTTCAAATTGCAAATATCTTTAAAATTTCATAAAAATCAAACATCTTCATAATTGAATATTGGATATTAGAAGAGATTCACATGAATATTCTGTCTATAACACATACAGAGAACATCAACTAGTGGTTCTACAGAAAATCAGACATTCTCACACTAGTTAGTTTCTTAATATGTATTGTTTGTGAGGGCTGCAAATCAGAGAAAAAGAAATTGATAAATAGTTTATAAAAGTATCAGTACTTGGGAAATGAATGGCTCTGTGTTACTTCTCAGCACAAAATTGTTATGGCAAAGAACATAGAAACAGAGCATGTGTGGAGAAGAAGGTAAATCGGTGAAAAGATAAAAAAGAAATGTACAGACCAGCTAATAAAGGATCATTAAAAATAATTTTAGGAAAGATTGTGACATATGCTATTTTACAAAAAACAAAATTGTGAAGGAGAGACTTTGCACTACAAGGGGATGCTTAACTGATAAAGCAGAATACAGATTGCTGACTTCTAAATGAAATCAACTTTCCATTTTTCCTTTATGATGGGTCACTACATTTTTTTGAATTAATTTTTTTCTTACAATAAAGATTAACGAATTAAAATCGGTTCACAGGATTGGTCAATGTGGTTAGAGAAATAAATAGTTACGCCAACATTTCGAAATATATAATTTCTTCCTCAGGGCTTACTAATAATCATACAAGTACTGTCTCATTCCAAGCCTCCACAACCAACTCCAACTAATTGTTTCTCTAACCACATTGACTAACCCTGTGAACCAATTTGAATTCTTTATTCTTCAATGGTCATGATTATAAAATGGTCGATGAAGATTAACCTTTTTTCACGGCACATATATTTATATTTTTTGAAAAGGCAGAACAACTTAAAACATTTTTACATTGAAGTTTTTAGTTAAAGAGTAAGAGCTATTATCACAAATGTTGACAAGTTTGTAGTATTTACTTTGTAAGATATGAGAAGATTCTTGTGCTTTGTCATCTGCTAAAGATGTTATTTGAAACTGCACCCGCAAAGTTGAGTGTTCAAGAAGTAATTTTGTGCATAAACACTTGTAAATCATTCAAAAATAGAAACTGAGGAAAATGAGTAATGATGCAAAAAACTGATTCACAATTATGATCGTCAAGCAAAACTAATCACTCTATTGCTTTTAGGTGAAGAACAGACAATAGTGTAAAATAATGCAAAAGATTACCAAGAACACGCAGTATACAAAACGCTATGCAGATACAACACTCACTCTTTGTCCTTGAGCTCAGCATGGCATGGGTCACAAACACGCACATCAAATTCAAACCCCATGACAGGAATAGCAGCACGACCAGCTGAGCAGCGGTCACACACAGCACGTCCACAACAACGACAATGATGCTGACGCAGACCCAACTGTCGTTGATCCATCATGGCCCTTAAGTTCCAGAAAAATGGTCGTCCACACCTCTGGCAACAGTCTGATTCACGCCACTCAGGAGTCTGCAACAGCACCATTCAAACATTGAACAACTTACAGCACTAAGATGATTTCAAGCATGAAAAATATTGATACAAGAGATATTTCCACAAAATTCAGAATTAATTTTACAATATTTTTCCACTGACAAAACTATCAAAGAAAGAGACAGAACGTAAGAATGAAGGGAAGAGTCAGAGAGAAAAAGTCAGAAAGGGAAAGAAAAGAGAAGAGAAGAAAAAAAGGAAAGAAAAAGCACATAAGATATTTCTTTAAAGAAATTCCCTATATTTTCATTTGGTTCACATCAAGTCCCAAAGGAAGTAGTGCAAATTCAAATAACTATTACAACATAATGTTTTTAACAATTCTTCTGATTGCTTTGTTTTTTGTTTGTTTTCTGTTTTTCACACATTATGGGCTTAGGAAAATGGCTAAAAGAATAACCAAAAGATGACAAGATGGACTGGTCAAAAGCACAAACCGCGGAAGCCAACGCTCTTAGTAGTGCTATGGTAATAGTTATACAACATTCAAGAAGAAAACTAATTTTGAAAGATATGCTCTTGATTTTTTAATGAGAGGTATATCCATTTTGGAAAAAATCCCATAAGTTACTAGAGTTGCCCACAGATGGACAGTACCAGGTACTCCAAGTGTACCAGGTACACCCAAACCTTTTATTTCTGTCAAAATCTTGACACAAGATTTAAGAATACATTTTAACTAGTGATGCTATAATATACACCACTAATATTTTAGCCATGTCTTGCAATAGTATCTTCAACAAACAGCTTGATATGATTTTGAATTCCTTACACCTTCCAAGAATTACTTCAAAAAACTACATGCTACAACAGCACTTACTCGGATTATCTGTAAATCTCTTTACTGAATATGTTAGTAGGTGTGGTAGATAAGTAGATGAGAAGCAAAAACATTAACCTTACAGCTGCATATACAGCCAATAATCTGTTTCTCATTACTGAATGTAGTAAGCAATGCTGTATATGTTCTGTGAGATAAAATACAAAGCACAATGAGTAGTGTTACAAAAATTACCGGTGGAAAAAAATGCAACATTGGGTATACAGGCTGAAACACACTTGTCCTGAATCTAGCCTTATTCAACACCAAGCATGTCAGTATCAGGCAAGAGTAAAAAATAGGAGCATACAAAGAATGTATCACTGTTTTTTTTTTGTTATTTTGGAGTAGAAAGCCAGCTAAAGAAATTGTTACTGAATTGAAATCTCTCTAAACGAGTAAGTATTTACATTTCTAACTATGTTTAATCATCTAGGAGGATCTGTAGATCACATCAGGGATTGACAAAGTTGTTCCCATTCAACAGGAGTTGAAGCACATAAAAATTAACAAGAAAAAGGCTGACCCTTTGATATTACATCACACAAAAGCAAGAATTGTTGTATTTCGCAGAAATGTTACAACAGAAAAGTAAAACATATATTTAAAGATGTATCTGAAAATTTCATTGAAATATTTTGTTTGCCAAGAGAACTTTGAGCTTGCCTGGTCATGTAAGTTATAGTGGATTTTAGCAGAAATTTCTAATATCCATCTTAATTTAAAAACAATGTATCACTAATTATTATAATCCTTGAATTTTTGATATCGAGAGAAACACGTTTCAAACAATTATTTAACATTGTTTTTACATACAATCGCTAATTAAGAAGGTCTTGACTTAACTGAACGGCGTAATGATGGAAAACAAGTTTTCATTCAGTTAAGATTTTATAATTATGTATAGCTGAACTATAGTTTCTGAACTTTAAAACTGGTTAATAGAAATGAGTGATAGCACATCTGGGAACCACTACCTATCATTAATAGCAAAAATCACAAAATTCAGTAAAATAGAAAGCTCAAATTTCTTTCCAAATGAAAATGCATAGTGTTTTAAATATATAGATTATTTTTAACCAGCTCATTTAAAAATTATTACAGGCTCTACATATATCTAAATAATAGAATATGTCTACATTTGATCAGTTTAATAAATTTTACATCCAGAAAGAACTCCATTAATACAACCATCCTTGAGATAGAAAACATCCAATGTAAAGCTAGTGGTGCACATAGAGTGTTTCCTTCACTGTAACTTCTTCAATTATCAGAACTTCAGAGAGATAAAAAATCAGACTGACCCCACTTTTAATGTGTTCTACACCAATCCAAGATTGTTTTTCTTAATTTGAAACCGTTTTTGAGAAAATCTTGTTGTAAAAATAGCCTTTATTTCACGTAATATTAAGTGAAATTTACTCAAATTTTCCAATAATAGTACTTGATCTTCCATAACAATAAAATGTTTAAGAACATGTTTTATTAAGAAAAAAGGATCTTCAATACTGAAGTTGAAAAAAGACAGACAAATTTTAACTTTTGCAAGTATTGAAAATTCAGTGTTCAACAAAAATTGGACCTCCACACATTTCAAAAGAGTACATTACTCTATCCAAGGAAAAAGTTTAAAGGGAAAATTTGAAGCTTTTTTCAACAAAATTTTGGAAAATGTTGATGCTTAATATAAAGTACTCCCAAAAATCAAAATACCCTTTTCAAGTTCAATGGGCGGTGATATCAGCAAGATCAACTGATAAATTTCAATTTTGGAGAAAATTCTGCCTAAACGTAGGTTGCTAGCATATCAGACATTTTCCCATAAACCAATTTTTTGGTATTGAAGGTTCACAAAATGGGAATTCTGACAAAACAACGCATTAGAGGAAGTAATTTACTACATGAAGAATTATCCACTTTTGGGGGTCAGGGACCTATAAAACAAATTTTTCCAATAAAAAATTGCCATTCTTTGCTGCAGCATTACTTAACTTTCTCTGTACTACATACCAAGTAGTATGCAAGAAAGTAAGAAGTTGAAATGAAAAACACTGAATTTTTTTTTTTAAATGGAGTCATAATGTTTTTCACCCTACTTATAATTCTTATAAACAAACAGTGAACAACAGTCAATCTGAGTAGTAGGAGGGCGCCTGCAGCATGGTGCAACCTTGTGAAAAGAAGGCACGCAATTTAATAAAGAGCAGGCAAGATGTGACCAACTATTCATCATTGCATGGACTTTTAATAGTTTCAAATATTAAAAGATCTTCTTCACTAGTTCCTCTGATGAAGTTCAACTATTTTCCTCTCATACTCTTCCATTGACAAAGCTTAAAATTTTTTTCTGAATTGAATCTTCTCTACAATACTAAATTTTTAAATCAATCCACTAACAGTTTTCACCTACTTCGTGACAATTCGTGACAATTATTCAAAAATGCCTATCCACAAGATTTCATTAAGATAGTAATGAAACTAGGATTTGTATGGAAAAAACAACAACAAATAAACAGTCTTTCCGAAAGATAAAATAATAATTATAAAGAAAGTAGTCTAGGTTATGCCTAACAAAATGCACCACTAAACATTTCATCATTCAGCGAAAACAATACACTCATCAAAAAAGTTTACACAAGACAAACAGACTAAAATTATAAAAACAATTGCATTGTTTTTTATATCATCTAACTAAGCACATGAGATTTAAACAATATAAGTTATTATGAAATCTCACATACTCCAATTTTATTTATATAGATGAATATGTTACTAGAAAACCTTTAAGTAACTTCCAATGAATTTTCTCAAACCCTCTTTGAAACATTTTTGAATATAAGCAAACTCAAATAGTGCATTTTAATATAGAAATAAGGAAATAAGACTTTCAGTAACATCTCAAAGACATAAACGAAATCTGAACCACAAAATTGGGATTGAGAAATGCAAGTCATTTGATTAGTAATGCATATATCCCTCAATCACTTGTAATTTGAAAATATACTGAACTAATAATGTACCTACCTCTTTTCGTTGACAGGCCATATCCCAAAATACAAGTACAGAATCTTCCCCTCCAGATATCAACTGTTGATGCATACTTGCAAAGCTCAAAGCAGTCACTTTATTGCTGTAACACAATGAAAGAATGGAGTCTTCATAATTTTCACAAACAATACTAAAAAATATGATCAGCAAAGACAATATAATTTAGTTGGAGTAAAATTGTATATCAAATGATGTGGTCTAACTTCACAGTTCAATAGCAAAAGTTAACAAGTCTACATTCATTTTAAAATAACTGCCTGTTGATATTAACCTAAAACTAAATTTTAGTTTGTTTCCATTTTATTTCAGACGTGTCTTCAATTTAAGGACATACAAATTTGTGATGTGGTCTTGTGTTTTATTCTTTCTCCAAAATTGAACTTTCTAAAATAAAATGAGATCAAACTGAACTTACTCTAGGAGTTTGACAAGTCTAACTGCAAACTTTAGAACAATGTATTTTAATCAGTCCTTTCTAGTAATTCTTTGTTTCGGGCCACTGTTTTTGAAATTCTGTTAGAAATTTACAATTGGGTACAGATAGTAACTTTCAGAGTACCAACCACAAAATAATACAATGAAAGAATAAATTGGAGGCCAAGAAAACAAAAGGACACCACAATCACACACTAAAGTGTAGACAACTTATTTTCTCCTACATTTTCTTTCAAATCAAGCATGAAGAGGAAAAGAGAAGAATAATGTCTTCCATGACCTTAACACATTAAGCTCATATTATGTCTTCCAAGCATTATCATAATTTCATAGGATCTGTTGTAAGGCCTTATAATACCTTATAGAAACAACAAAACTAGTAAAATTGGCACCTTGATGACTATCTTATTAACTCAATTTTACTCATATTAAAAAAATTTTAGCACTTTTTAGTTATGAGATAAATATTTTAGTTATTTTTAATAAAAATATCACAATTTTTGGCTACAGAAATACATTAAATAAAATATCCAATTACTACGAGTTTAATAGGCAAGCCATTGTCAAAAAATGTTTCTTTGCTTTCTGAACTATTGTTTGTAACTGCACTTAAAGAATCAATAGAAAATGACTATATTCCAGATTACAACTATTTTCTGAGAGTTTGGTACTTCATTCATATTATCTATTTATAAAAATGTTGGGTAGATTTCCAACAATAATATTCAAGCACATGAAGCAAGTACTATATCCACAAACCAAGAAATAAATTGAATTCCCAGTATATTTTTCTAATAAATTATAAAAAAACATTGATACAGTTCTTTAGTGCAAAGAAATGAAGTAACACAAAGCAAACAAGTTAATGAAAGATCAGAAAAGTGAACTGAAGTGTGTGTTAAACAATTTGAAAATATAAGATAAAAGCAATAACACGCAACATGTGTGGGGGGAAAAAAGTTTACTATGAGCCTTGTTACGTCAAGAATTTTAAATGGTTTAATAGGTGCAGATGGCAAATGAACAGCAGCAACATTCCAAACATCCTTTTTTCCTTAAAATTATATTTGGAAAGCTTAATTAAAAGAATATCAATATGAAACAAATTTTTAAACACTTTCAATTTCAAAAATAAACATGTTTATTAGATTTAAAACCAAAATTTTGTTCCAAGCATCTATTATGAAATTATGAGTTTTGGTTAAAATTTAGTTTACAGTACACCCTTAGAGAAGCATGGCAGCAGGGCTTAAGCCCTAATTACTGTATGTGCTCTAATAGAAAAAATTTAAACTTATGGATAGGTGATTTTCATGGTTCACCCTTCATATGCTTTGCCCCCGCAGCATTGTAACGCCAAATTACTTTCAAAGGCAAGTTTTCTTGCTTCGCTTGCCCGGATCTAAGTCACGGCAAGGCTCGGGCCTTCAACCCTCATGTTCACTATAAACATCCTCAAGTCTATCCAAAGCATAATTACCAATTGACTTTTATAAGACATCACTTTTCAAGAACGCCTCCAGAATTTTAACAGCCAAGATAAGGCTGGAATGGCACGAAGTGTCGGTTTAAACGACATCCTTAGGTTGTACCGTATGCTACATTTCAGCCTGAGTTTCTATAACATGCAGCATTAGGAGAAATAATGAAACCACTAAAACTTGTAAATTACAAAGCAATAAGAGGGGCTACTCACTGGTGTCCTTGCAATTCATATGCTGTGCCTTGCTGACCTCCTATGTCCCACACAATCACACTTTGGTCAAAGCTGCCTGAAAACAGTAACTGTTTGTCGGCATCCCAAGCAAGGGCTCTAATACTTCCTGTATGTCCTTTTAGAGCAGTAATGATCTGAGCACCATTGTTATCTAGTTGAAGCATGGTTATTTGTCCTGAATAATCACCCACAAAAGCATGTTTTGTTTGAGAATCAAACCTGCAAAGAGTTAAGGAATTTACTGCAAACAATTTGGAGGGAAAAACAAACAATCTGTTTTAAAATGTTCTAGATAGAACAAATATTTCTCATTTTTAAACCAGAAATGTTAACTTCAAATGAAGCTTGTAGTGCTGTATTTACATATTAAGAGGAAGAACTCACAAAATTCTTTTACCCCACATTACACTAGCTTCCCCACCCATCAATGCAGTTATAACAGAATTAATTTAGAATAATTGGATCCTAAGGAATAGTGGGCAATACAAATCATAGCATTTACTCTTCCACAATGAACACAAATAATTTTAAAAATCATTAACCAAAGCCAGCAGTACTTAGTAGGGGCGTCTGCAAGTGGAGGAGGGGCAGCAGCTGGGCAACTTGCCTCAGATCTCTGTTTAATTTTGGTGCCAACATTTTCCCCACCCCCATGGAAACAAAAATTTATTCACGTCTATTTCCAATTAACCACTGTATTTCTGATGTCTGGAAAAATGAATTCTTTTTAAGTACTGAGCAGAACTTTTGTTCAAAACATGGGGACCCCATAAATCTACTGCACTAGGACTCATTTTCTCTGGGCACCCCTGATATCTAGACCCGCTTCCACCTACTAACAACCCAGTGCAGCTTCTTACTACCATCTTTAACAGACATTGTCAGTGCTCACATGATTAAGACACTAAGAATTTCAAAAACAATAAGACAGCATCCAGACATTATTTCATAATAATTGAAGGCACACTCATAATACAAGAAATACATATTTGTATGCACACTGAACTGCATATTGCGAGGATAATTCACAAAATATAAAGGAAACATTTTTGATGATACAGAGTTATACAAATTAACACAAAAATTGCATCCCTAGATTTCAAATTTGAAACGAATTCCAAATACTCAAGACAAAAATTTAAGATAATTGTAAGATATTTCACTTTTTAAATTAAGACACTTGGAAAATTAGAACTCTCAGATATTGTCCGATTTTTTATCCACGTCCACAAGAAGTAAAAGGGGAAAAATTTTACCCATCTCACTTCCTTAGGCACTCTTGCATGTTTTGTTTGTCTTCTGTGAACTGGCAGCAAAAGTGACAACCAAGTCAAATGAAATTCATCAGAAATACCAAAAAAATACAAAGAAAAATTCAAAATTGGAAGTCTGGTTTACATAACTTTCACATACTTCAAGCACTGACTACAATGTCACTATAGTGAGACTCTGTAGATTTACGATCATATCCTGTTCGAATTTATGATGTTTTACTCTTAACAACGCTTTACATTACAAAATCTGGGCCATTTGTTTTCCTTAAACCTTCCCAAAAATATGAAACATTGTTTTGTAAATAAATATTTCAGTCAATTATCTTCTATGAAGTTCACAACAAATCAGTTCCAGGTGAAAATTGAACAAAATATATTTAAGACAACTGCAGTTCCTTTTTATTTGTCACTTTCCATATTCTTATAATTGACCTTCTAAATTTCAAGATAAAAAATTACTTAATAATAGGGTTCTTTACTGTCTGTATTTGTCAGTGTTTTAATAAAAAATCATATCCCCATTAATTAGAACATTATTTTCAGAATGGTGCCTTTTATATGGTGAAGTCTATCTGACCATGCTTCTTGTAACACAGCTATTTTCATGGTAGCACATGAGGGATACATTTTTTTCCATTACAATGCCAGTAGATTGATTACTTTTTGTTTGCTTTTCCAATTCCAGATTTAAATGAAATAATGAAGCCCACTGGTCAGTATTATTTACATCAATGTCAGAGTATTTCTACAAAATCAACAAAGTTGGCAGAAAGTCATGTGTTTGTCAAGCTGTGAAATTGGCGGACATTTAGTGCAAACTTATGCGGGTCAAGGCAGCTCAACATGTGTGTCATTCGGTGGATCCTGAGCAACCACTCGCAGACGTGTTGCTTGCGATACACAGAGTGCCAAACGTTCGGTATTTGCCCTACACCACGTGTCGATCATTAGGACACATCAAAGGGAGTAAACATTCACCAAACACATCAGCTGATCGGAATTGGGCGATCTGCTCAGCAAATGCCGAATGTGTGGAGTCGCCTTAATACAACACACAACATCAGCTAGTGAGAAAGTGAACTTCAGCTGTAAACAATATTAATTATACCACTAATCTAATTTTGGCTTTTTGATATCTCAGCTCTTTCAGATATCACTTTATTGGTAACAAGTCACATACAACCTCTACCTAATTGGCAACTTTTAAATGTATACACACACACAAGCATTATTGAGAAGAACCCTGAAGCATGTTCTACACACTACAACTTGTTTCTTCGAAAATGACAAAGTGCTGTTCTTGCTTAATGGAGCAAAAATGAAGAACCATCAATCATAGAACATTACATAAAAATAATATTATATTCATAGAGCCATCAAATATTTCACTGCCATAAATGGAAACTTATTTGGGGGAAAAAAATAATAATAAAAAGAATGAAAACATACGTAAGTACTCTTATTTTAGATCATACAGTTCCCTCCTATTATTTTAGAAATGAGGAAAAGCACAATGCTATAAATAGATTTCAAATTTTATTGGGTGCAAGGAAGAAGGAAAAAGATGAATTAAATTTATGTTGTTTGTAAAATAAATTAATTACATGGATAGAATTTAATAAATTTCCAGTTATAATAGTTTGGTAAACACACTTGTTCAGCCTGTTTTCCATGTATCCTAAGTCAAAACTAGCATCAATCACACC
Organism: Gryllus bimaculatus; assembly: GCA_017312745.1. Classification (NCBI taxonomy): domain Eukaryota; kingdom Metazoa; phylum Arthropoda; class Insecta; order Orthoptera; family Gryllidae; genus Gryllus; species Gryllus bimaculatus. The sequence goes on from BOPP01000011.1 coordinate 5,007,271, forward strand.
ACCTACATTTCCTAACAGAAAATGTAGTTAATAGAACAATTTCTTTATCGATGCATTCAATGGAATGTTGCAACTTGCACAGTTACTTAGTTAAATAAATGTCACAAACCCAAAATAAATATAAACATCACTAGATTCTCATAACTTATGTCTTGTAGGCCTATGCAAAATTATTTCATGAACAAAGAAAAGATAAGCTGTTCAATGTGCAACACAGAAATTTAAACAAATAAAAGGATACTGCAAAGCTGTGCACCAAGCATCGCTAGTGAAGCTTCCAAGGCGTCTTCCACTTTCCGAACAGTGAAACTGGAAAGTGCGGTCTCGGCTCGTACTCAACATCCACTCACATGTTAAAGCAAATACAACAGCAGTTACTCGAGCCTGATGAGCTGGATATGTTCGAACAGCTGTCATTCGATTAAAATCTTGTGCCAGCGTAAATTCCTGCAAAGATGACAATGACCAGTGTCACATTACTACACGTTTTTTAAAAATTTATTTTATGAGAAAACACTTAATATTACCCATTAGAAAATTTTACTTACAGTAACTGATCCATTTTCTACTCCAACAAACAACTGTCTTGTTTCTACACAGTAATATAGTGCAGTTGCACCAGACGGCATATAATGGCAGACACTGGGCCAATATTGTCCAGAATCTCGTTTCAACCAAACTCGTACGCTCCTGTATTTTAAAAATGATATACTACAATATTCTGTCACACAAAATTTGCTACACCAAATATTGAATAACATACAAAGAACCACAAAGAATACAGAAAGTACCATTCTAAAAATTCCTGAATTATGTATAGGGCAGACTCAACAAAAGGCGACTGAATTTTCAACGAGATGTGGAGTAATTAATGGTAACTTCAACAAATCCGTAGGTAATCCCTCAATCTAGACTAAATGTCAAATTTACTAACTACTCTTACCGGTCATCACAAACACTAATAACTCCATCTTCACCAGGAATTAGAACTGCAGCATTCACATCATCATTACAACCTTCGAGTTTAGATAAAAGAACGGGTTTCTTGGTAGAACTAAATTTATTGCTATTGCTGCTGGGAGCGGGTTTGATCTCGGCAGCCATGTTTCTGTTTCCACTAATCTCACTGCCTTGTCGATGACGAATCTGAGAATAATTTCTTCAGACTGCTTTGAACAACTACACTGCACGCTTGATATCTTATCCTGAGAGTCCTGAAACAACTTTTGGGCAAGGCATGTCAAAACCACGCACGAATATATCCAAATAGGATACTTTCAATTGTAATGTGACAAGTGCTAGAAAAGAATGACACATCAGGCATGAGACAAAGCAAAAACTTGCATTCGCCTTGTGAACACGTCACAAACGCAAGATTCAGGACTAATTGTACTACTTGTTCGCTAATTTAATAATTTTGCTTTTGTCCATTGGCCAGCAAATATCATAAACGACGTAACATTATTTTACGTTAGGTAATGTTAAAAGCATTGAAATCGATTTAGGCATTCAAAGGGCGTGCCCAAGAAACGAAAAGCACCAAAAGCCAAGTCGTTGGCATACACTGATTAGTCTTATTTCCTTTTAACAGGCTAATCATTAGAATCTTCCTTCTTGTGTATTCTGACAAAATATCTTAATCAATTTTATCTTTTTAACGTTTCAGTGAAATTAAGCCTTTCAACGAAATATTGTCGCATTGTTTTTTTCTAACTTCGCTCAACTCGATTCAATTGAACAAAACTGCAAATTCTCCAAAGATGAAAAGAAATAATTTGTTCCATCAATCATCTCAAACGTTTCTAGTGTTGTTACTACGCGGAAACGATTGAATGTTTCAAGCCTTTGAGTAATTTACATTATTTTCTTCCAGCGGATAAGGTGTCTAAATTAGTTTCTATTCAGATAAACATGGTAAGGCGCACGATGTAGTTTGCCATCGAAATAATGAAACCCTTTTAATGAGGACACGTCTGTGGGCTGTTTCGTACGGCTGACCGAATTGTTATCCTGATTGGACAAGAAAAGAGAAATCAGAACAATCAAAACAGTTCTGGTCATCATTTCCTCCCTTAATTTTTCTTTCATGTATCTGCTCTTATCAAGAGCTTTCTTCCATCTCCTGTATTCATTTTTTTACTCGCGAGAGTTAATTACTTGAAGATAATACAATATCTTGCTATTAAATTTCAGTCTCTGCTGTCTATTGTCTTTTATAGGAAACTTGCTTCTGTCTCGGTATATCTTTTAAACATCTTGTATTCTCTAAATGAATGGGAAAATATTAAAAGTAATACTTTCATATTAATATCCAGGGGCCTGGGGCAGTTGATCCACAGGGACCTCTCATTTCAAACACATTTCCTCCTCGCCCAATTAATAAACAGATTTAATTTCTCCAAGGATCAGAAAATAACCAAATAACTTACGTTAAATTTGGATATAAATGGACATATGATTTGCAGTAACCCAATTTATTTGTTTTTAGGGCACACAAAATGCAGACTGACAACACAATATTTTAGATGGAGTAAATTACTATGTAAAAGAATTATACTTTTTTTGGTGTCATGGACCTAAAATACAGATTTTGCTGTTGAAAAATCACTTTTTGCTGCAAGTTTACATAATTTTATACTAGTAAGTAGTATGTGAGGAAGTAAGAACTAAAAGAGAAATAAAAGGGAGTAAGAATATACACATGTGCACTTATCAGAATAAAGAATATCATATTAACTGAAAATTCTGAAAGGTGTGATTACAATATATTTACAAGTGCAAATAAAATTACATTTGTATAAAAACAGAATATTCACATAGGTACCAAGTTACAAGGTTTTAAGCATATTATATATTTATTTTGTCCCATTTGTATCTACATAATTTCACAATTCAATGTACTTAAAAATAAAATAAGCTAAAACTGACACTACTTAGTACAAACAAAGTATTTGTTCTGGACCTAAGAGAGATGTTTCAAAATTTAATGCAGATGCAAAAACGTTTTCCAGGCAAAAAAAAGTGCCCTTGCTTGGTGTAGCCCTACAAAAAAGGCTATAAAAGCATAAATAAGTATTGAACTCAGCAAATTTTAAATAAGTTAAAGAAGTTATTTTCATAAAATGCCTTATTTGTCATAACAAAAAATATTAAAAATAAGAGACAGCAGAAAGACTAGTCACTGTGTTTAATACTTCAGAATCTAATACTGAAAAATGGCATTACTCTAATCACATTATCACAAAAATAATACTCCTGAGAATGCTGTTATTCTATGCAAAATAGCCATCACCAAAAAAGTATTTAGTCAGTGCATTTTAATATTTTAATGATGTTAAAAACTTATTTTTCAATACCCACACACACTACAGGGGTATTGAGAAAATTGTAGTACAAACTGATGAAGTGAAATTCTACAAGGTCAATAAGAGGCAACTTTGCCTTTGAAAACTTCAATACATAACTTATTAAATATTTGAGTATTTCAAGAATTTAACCTACTCCACTGCTGCAATTTTTTAAGCCAGTGCTCAATTTGTGAAGTCACACAGTTTTAAAAAGAATTTCTTTATTTTGATCTTTTTATAATAATACTTTTATTTAAACTTTAAAAAAATTAATTTAATTTATGATTATTGGTGTTGGGTCTTCAGTCTTTGAAAATTAATTAAGTGATAAAACAAGATCAACTTTCTAGACATAATTTCTGAAATCTCCTAATCTACTGTGTTCCAGTTGGTAAGGACAAATCTCTTGTACTACCCATTTTCCAATACCCTTCATTTTAACAATGTACCCTTTATCATATGAATTACTGTTTATAGTTTACATGTACAATTATTAGTTTCGTCTAGGTCCAGTTCAATCTTTCTGACCAAAAATTCCTTGATATCAAACATTACTACAAAGGGAACTTCTGTAACACACACATTATATATTTCATTATAATTAATTGTACTCTTAGAAGGAGGATCACAGCCATACCCAAATAGATTTCACAAATCTCATTGTATTTGTTGAGAAGCCTTACAAACAACTTTCAAAAAACACAAATATCTCTGAAATACCTGCCATTTGGCCACGAATAGAATAGAGCAATGAACACATGTTAGCTCAGCAAGTAAGAGCTGTAGGGCCTGAAATGTACATACATACTTGACATTCTATTTCAAGTACATGTTTCTTGCATGAAAATATTAACATGGATACCATGTCTTTTATTAAGCTGCAAAGTTTCTACCTGCGGCAATGATATTACTATAAAATAAAAATAACAGCTGTGCATTTATTGTGTTTTAGAAGATTCACTGCCTACTTCCTTCAAAAGTACAAACATAAAATTTATCAAAAATATTCTCCAAGCCAATAGTGCATAAATAAACTACTAATGGAGATATTTGATATACAAAGACAGTGAAGTGCAAATTTGATTTTTAGTCATTTAACACAGGATTTATGACATTCAAAATTGGTGACATGCACCAAAAGCACCAAGTAAACAAGGTTTTACTCTGTACTGCTGTTGGTGCATCATGTTTCAAATGAAGCACTTGTAGTAAAGTCAGGTGAAAGAGAGGTTCATGATAGAACCACAAATGGCTTGAAGGCACATACATATAGCCAAACACAAATCAGAGGGAAAGCAAAATTATATTTAAATATTTACATAATTGAACAAGCTCAAGACCACCAGAAAGAAGTTTAGAGTTTGAGCAAGATGCTGATGATCATGTAAGCTATCAAAGTCAAAATTGTTGACACAATCTTTGCAAGCAAACAATTCAGACATTTTTTAGCATGTGATCTATTGTTACTACATGGTTAGTTTAAGTAAAACTTTTTAATTAGGAGCTTCTAAAAGCAAGCACAAAAGATCTACGATAAAAAGCACATTTGCTACTGCTATTTCTACTTCGTATGAATCTAAAGTATTTCAGACACTACTGTCAGTGAGAAACAATGAAAAGTCTCCATCTATAGCTTACTGCCTTTGATACCTGCATTTTCAAAATGAGGTTAAGGGAATAAGTTAATACATTGTTAAAAGAGAGATTCAACAGTAAGCATATTGAACTTGTGACAATTAATTGCTACAGTACTGACTTGCAGAAAGTATTTCAAAAGGAGGAACATTGCCAATCTCAACAATAGCAAGATTAATAAAAATATTATTGCAACACAGTTCAAAAGTAATAATTGCTAATACAATGGAATCCGGTTCCATTCATCTTGCACTGACAATTGCTTACAAAAGATTAATGTAAATTATTTCTTATGTAAGTATCACAAGTTATTGCTTCGTGCACTCTCTTCATGGAAAAATAATTCTCCCACAGAAATTCATTTGCAATCATTAAATAATTAGTACACTCCATTATTGGTACAATCATAATAATTTTTTAGAATAGTGCCAGCACTACGCTTTTTTGTAACGCATCTACTGAGAAAGTTTCAACACAATTTTGTTGAGAACAGAACAAACAAGATAGGATGCAGGAAGTTTCTAAATTATCACAAAATAGCATTTAACCAATGACAGTGGAGATATCAAACCCATGGAGTATTTGCTCACTGACATACACCACCATTAATAAAGGGCAAAACTGCAATAGTCTACAAGCCACCACCACTTCGTTCAACAGTAATCTTCTTTTTAATTTTCTCATAATGTGCTTCTTCCATTTCTGCCATGCGAGCAAATCTGGAGTATGCTACATGACCAGATTTAATTGCAGACATCATCTGTATACAAAAAACAAATTATATTAATTAAAAGTCTAAAACAGAATTTGAGATAGTAAAAACAATCAATTTAGTTGAATCAAGACAGGCTTTCAATAAACAATAAATTTAAATTAAATTAGTAATGCTACAACAGCACATTTTTTATTTTATTCTTCATAATAGTTATGTAATATTATAATGCTATTTGAACCTCCAAAAGTGTTTCTACCTTGCAAAAATATTTGCTTGGGCTGTGATTTGAACATGAACACATAGACTCTATGATCAATTGTTTTGTCTAATTTCAAACCGTTGTATATCTCAATGCTTAGATGGTTACCTTACCATTGTCAAAAAAAAGTTTTTTTCATGGTTTATGGATTAACATTTAATAACTGGCAATGAAATTACAAAACCTTTCTTACAAACATTTCAATAAAAAAGTCTTTGAATTTATATTTTCATCAGTTATGGTACAGAACATGTGAAGGATACTTTGCAATAGGTTGAAGAGAAAGTACTTAAGGCAACTCGTAGGCAAGAAAGGAAAACATTGTCAAAATGTGACAAATGAAATAGCATTACAAAAAGGTTATGGTCTCCATACCTGTAAATATTCATCCAATTCCACTTGTCCATTCATATTTGTGTCTATCTCTTTCAAAATCTCATGAATTTGTTCTCCCGAGACCTCGTCACCAGAATGCTAAAAGAAAATAAATTACATCTTCACATGTCCATCTATTAATTATTTGAATAATTTATTATCACAAAATTTCACTTTTAACTGCAACGAAAGTCAAGCCCATACTTAAAATAATGATTATTTAGAGGACAATGAATTTCTTGTGCTGTTTATTTATGTGCATGTGCCCACATGCGCATTTATCATTAGTACTTGCTTTTCAAAATTGTGTTTTCAGGATGACAAAAGAAATTCTAAATTTTTATTTCAACACCATTAGAAGAAACGTAACTGTGGAAGAGAAATTCAAATCCAACTGGAGAAAGGGAACTCTCACTACATTATGATATCGATGAAAATAATTTCATCTAATGGCCTGCACCAACAAAAATGCTGCTGAATAAAACCACACAAAATGGTTTTCCAAAAAGTAGCTAGCACACTACTCAAGAACAACAAATACAATGCTCATGGAGAACCCTGCAATAAATTAAATATTTGAAAAAAACCCACGGTCTTCACTAATACTGCAATAACATAGTAAAGTAACAGTGTAACAGTTCTTCACATTCTACCAAAAATATATAAATAAGTTGTTTTTTCAAAATGCAACAAGTGAATAGGAAATATTTAATATGATGGGCTCTTCTTCAGATCCTTCGTGTTGCATAATGTCAGTGGTGTCGTACACAGTGATGCACTGAGTATGAGAATTCAGCCAATACACACAGTAAGAGTGTAGTACAACATAATTAAATAATTGCCTTTTTTAGTGAAAATCTATTTCCATTGTTCTTGGATTTTCACAAATTCCTGGGCATGTAACAAAACCATTGATGGCTCTCACATAGCTACCTGTTGCTTACTTTTCTCTTAACTTCGGTGTACAAAATTAGTAATATAGATAGAAGGAAACTGCAATAATTCTCACGAAAATAATTTTAGTTTTACAATACGAGGTTAATCAAACAATTTGAATATCAACCAGTCACTGGAGAGCTTTCTTCTAAATCTTTTTATGCATTATTTTACACAAGATATAAATCACAAGCCTCCTCTTTTATTTAATTATTTTAGCTTGAGAACCTATTTGAATAGAAACAAATATGTGAATTACAACTTGCAAACCTTTGGAGAGATTAAAAGAGCCTTGCTGGCCAGATCATAACCCACTTACAGATATTTTTAAAACATTTAAGAGCAGAAAAAAGAAATGGTAGAAGGAAAATAAGCTGAAGCTGAAAGTTTTCATGCCAAATTTAACTTGAAGTAACTGAATGTTTGCAGCCTGAGAAAGTAATGCCAGAAGATGTAAATAAATGTTTTATGACTGAGAACAATGGAACCAACTGTATCTGAAATCAATGATTAAAATGTCTATACTCAAAAGTGCTAAAATGAGAAAAAGCCTTTAAAATCCTATCTCGAAATTAAAAGACAATTTCTACAATAAAATAATTTGTCTTTCAGTAACCTATGCTCCACTACCGTAGTACATTTCTTCCTTCCATTCCTGCATGAAGTTTTAAGAGAAAACTATGGGACAAATCTTAAAGACTGGTGAGGAACTCTCAATGCAAGTATCTTGTCATCACCTCTTCTATTCCCTTCAAATTTCAATTGCCAAGCGTGTGATAAATGTAACTGGGACACACAAGAAGTTCACATGTCTAATAAATAAAGTAGTCATATAATAATAACAATAATAATAATGCGCTTTCATCAAATCCAAAGAAATAATTTAGGCAGCCAATTTTCATCTCAATTTCTGTCACTTTGTATGCAAGTATTTCTACTAACTTACCTTAAGGCTTCTACGAATGTCATTGATGGAAATATAACCTTTCTTCTCTTTGTCAATGATCTGAAAACGTTTGATGTAAGTCTGAACTTCATCTGCACTCAAATTTATAGGAAGCTTTTCCCGTGACACTTTATTCATTTTATGGCCCATCTCTTCTTGAAGAAAGACCGAAGCAAGACTAATTTGTTTCTGAAATGAAATGCTTGTTAAAAGAATGTTATATTTTTGCACAATGCTCAATGAAAACAATCATGACCTATGTACACAGATTTTACATAATTTCTACTTCATAACAATGTTTGTCTTCAGTCCTAATTCTCCAAATTTCTCTTTCTCTTTATAAAAACAATTTTGCTTCTAAGATTTTTACTGTACATGAAAAGAGTCCAACATTTTGACACCTTTGTACCTTTTTCTCCTCTTCATTCCAGTTCAGCTCTTCTGCCATAATCTCTACTATGCCAGGCAATGCTTCTTGGGCAGCTTCAGAATTCAAGAAAGCAAGTCGTAACCGACGAGCGATTACATCAATAGCAGTACGAGCATATTCTTTCTGACATGCATAACGTACCTAAGAACGATGAATAGAAAGGTAAAAAAATTGCAATTTCAAGATAAGACAAAATAAAAATGTATTGCAATTAGTTAGTTTATGCTGATACATACTTCTGCATCAATGTATGGATATTCAGGATGCAATTTACAACCAATTATTGGCCACCGTTTGCCTGTTAGCTGAGCTAATTTCGCAACAGAGAAAGCACGGTCACCATATGCATTTGCTAAATTTTGTGCAACTTCTGATTCAAGACCAAAGTCTTGAACAAGGCGAATGTACATTGTTGGAGTCCATCCATGGGCACCTTCAACTTGTAAACCCCAAGTCTGTGAAGTGTTCTGCACAGGCTTCAGTTGACATGCTAAAAATATCAATAATATACTTAGTGATGAGAAATAACTTCTTTCTTCCAAAGCAAAAACGACTTTAAAAAATAGCTTTTATTTAAGTACATTTACCTTCAATTGCAGCATCAATAGTTTGTTCAGCCATTTCTCGGTAAGTAGTCCACTTCCCGCCAGCAATTGTAACCAATTTGCTGTCACTAACATGAACAATATGATTTCGTGCAAGAGACTGGGTATCAGCCTTATTTGGATCTGATACTAATGGTCGAATCCCACTCCAAGCAGACAAGACATCACCACGCCGCACTATAAAGAATATGATTTTTTTTATGTGCATTTTTTGCCTATAAATTATGCAAAATATTTATATGCATGTTATTTACCTTCAACATCACAATTAAGATAGTGCTTTATTTCTGCCAAAATAAATAGAATCTCTTCTTCAGTGGGTTTAGGATTGTGAGTCAGCTCACAAGGCATGTCAGTAGTGCCAGCAATAGTGTGTTTTTGCCATGGAAGGAAGAAGATGACTCGCCCATCAGATGTCTGAGGATCCAGAAGACCCATTTGATCTGGACTGGCAACAAATAATTGATAAACTTTTCAGATGGTAAATAGTTGGTGTATTTAAGATATAATATTTTTATATTTCCAACAATGAAAGAAAAGTAAATAGTATTGAGTTGTGAAAGCAATGCAAAGAAACAGTAATAGGATATTATAACTGGTCAATTTTAGTTAATTCTTATTTTATCTAGATTACATTCACAATATAGTCAACAAAATCATGGGTTGCAGCTAGAAACATTAGCTACAATATGTTGAAGTTTTTTTTTCCCCATTCAATACAATCAGCTTTCTTAAGGGCATAAGAAAAACTTACAAATTATCAATTGTAACTTGCCCTATCTAGAATGGAATAATACTATGTAATATTGAAATAGCAAAATCTGTTTATGAGACTGCTTTACACTTTAGTAAAACAGCACATACTTTCTCACTTTTAGTCATAATTATGTAACATTATTTATACCACAATTTCTCTCTGAATTAACACCCAACAATAAGACGTAAGTCACAAAAATTAGCTTCCAAGCCATTGTTGCATTCCAATCTGATATTCCTTGAAGGCTAGCAATTTTTTTTTTCATATATTTCAAATAGGTTCTAAATAATTTCTAAAAGATTAATTTGTAAATGTATAAAAAAATTTTGAATGCAAGAAACTAAAAAAGATACAAAAATAATATACAAATTCTAACTTATGAAGAATCCAACTGTCTGGAATTACATTCACAAAGCGCAGCGAATTTGGAGCGGGCAACTATATTTGTCGCCAAATTAGACAAAAAATACTCATTTTCAAAAATTCAACATGACCATATTCAAAGATCTGTTTTTGATTAAAACATTTCATTAAGGTAAAAAATTGTATTTTCCTAATTGTAGTTGACATAGAAAAAAAAATTTAAATTTCCGAAAAATCAAGCATTTCAATGAGCATGAGAGACACACCATTCTCTTAAGCGGTCTTTATGCTATCTAAATTCCGAATTTAATAAAAAAAAAAGTGCAGTTTTTAAGAAAAAATGGTTTAAAGAAAATAAAAATTGCCTATGTTTTACACAAAATTTTGCAAAAAATACTCATGTTTTCAAAAAATTGAACATGACATTAGTTTTAGATCTGTTTTGCATAAACACATTTCATTAAAAAATAAAGATTTAGCTTCACAATTGTAGTTGAAGGAAGACGCCAGGAATTTTTTGAATTTCTGCAATTTTCAAAAAAAAGGGTTTTTAACAAAAATGAGACCTGCGCCATTCTCTTAAATGTCCTTCATGTAATCTAACAACAAAATTTAATCAAAAACAATTGAGCAATTTTTTGAATATTCTGAAATTGTCCAGGGGCTTTAAGTAAAGTATTCCCACAATTAAAATTTTGGTCTCAAATTCAAGGGGTCCTGATATAAGCCAGATTGATTGAGGAATATCAAGTGTGGAGAGAATCAGCTGAACACTTAAACTGCTAACATTGTTTACAGACAGCCAGTTGGACAGATGTTTTGTTGTCAATTGAATTGTTTACTTCAGAAACCTGTCAAAACACCAAAATCTAAAAAATGCAATAGTGGTGAATTATTGCCCTGAGGAGGATAGACCCATTGTATAGTCTATTTGTATATAAAAAATTTTCAATTATTAACTGCTTTAATAAATAAAAATATTTTGAAAACAGTGAATATGGGAGGCTTTTTGTCAGTTTTCTCGAAATGAATATGGTGTTTGACAGGTTTCTGAAATAAATGAATTAATTGATTTTTCAGTGTCAAGGATTTGCAAAACATTCCATGTAAGAGGACCGTTTTTCAGTTCCGTAAGAGGACATTTAGGAACAGGATCTAACCACTTTGTTGTTACCAAGGCCCTGTAATATGAGTTTCTCTGCTGAAAATTCATTGTTTTTCCATGCAGCATTACATAACTTTCTCTCTGCCGCAGTAGCGAGAAAGTAAGAAAATATAAGCAATAAAATCAATTTGATTTGCATAATTTGAAGAAGAAATAGTCAATGAGACAGCCTATGATCAATGTTATAGGAGCAATTGATGTAACAACTTTAAAAATGTGCAGGAAGCTGTCTTGGTACCATCTTAAAATTAAGAAAATATAAATTTATGTATTGCTCATCTTTTCATAAAAAAAATAGATTGCATAATAATACAGAAAGCAATGAACTGCACTGGAGCATTACGTAGAGGTGTGTATAGATTTTAAATGAAATGTAAACATTTTATTACTGAACACTATGCGAGTTTTCACAAATTTCTCTATGGAAATACAAAATGAGGGGCTTTAAAATTAACCAGTATACTGAACACTCACCTATAATAACCTGGGAGCACTATATGCACACCAGAACTTGGCGAACAAATTTCCTTCACCTTGACATCATCCATCTTTCGAATGGAATCAGTGAATGGACCAGTGGCATTGATAACACATTTTGCGCACACATCAAATACTTTTCCTGTCATTTCATCCCGAACACGAGCTCCTGCAACTACTCTTTTGCCATTTTCTGTTTTATGATGAAGAGACAATACTTGTACATGATTAGCAATTGTTGCTCCATAACGAGTAGCTGTCAGGGCAACTGCAAGGTTCATTCTTGCATCATCTTGCTGACCTATAAAGTAATAAATATTATACAAACAGATACAGATAAATAGTATATATGAGAACATATTTCAATGCCATGATTTAAAGTAATTTATTTTATACAAAAAATAATGGGCAACAAACCATCATAATACACAATTGCACCACGTAGTTTTTCTCCTTTAAGCATAGGAAAAAGTTCTAAAGCTCGCCGTTTAGAAAGAAGGTAGGAACTGCGAACAGTTTTGGATCCAGCAACAATATCATACATTTTTATGCCAACCCAGTAGTAAGGTACTTGCCACCATCTGTAAAAAAACCAAAAAAAAAACAACTCTTCAACAGCTTCAACATACTGAATCTACTCACAAGAACACAAGTATCCTCTAGAATAGGAAGAAAACAATTATTGGAGAATCTGAAAGGAATCAAACTATTTTTTTAATTTACTTTTTCAAATAATAATAAATATATTTTTTTGCTTATAGAATTTCAAAATGTATTAAGCATAATCTGCTGGCAATCAACTTAAATTGCAATAAGAATTGTATTATATTTCTTTTAGGAATTACATTAACTTACAGTAATAATTTAATTAGTTTACAGTGACTTGATAAATAACATTTTAATAATATAAGTAAATGATTACAATAAACATTTAATTAATAGATGTTATAACAAGAATTAAAGTCAACTTCATTTACTTTAAGTAAAAAAGCAATTAGTTTGCAGTTATTTGATAAATTACATGATTAAATACATACTTAGTGCTTACAATAAATATTAAAATAATTTACATTATTTTCAACAATACACAAGCCTCATTATCACATTAAAACTAACATTAACTATTAATTACTTTAACAAACAATTAGCAGATGATATAATGGCAAATTAGCTCACAATAATATATAGAGAGTGAATAATTTGATTATTTTACAGTACTAATTTAATTAACTTACAGTAACTTGAATACATTAGATGTTAATAATAATAAGAGCATACAACACATATTTAACCAATTTCTGGAAGGTCACTACCCCATAAAATTACCCTGCAGCAAAGGACTCATTAGAAGTTATAATACATATGGATTTTCAGAAAATATGTCGTTTAGGTATCACCCTTTTTATTAGAGGAACAGAGACATTTTTTCTGAATTATTTTGCAAGGAATCAACCTCACCAGCGATTTTATTAATTCAAATATATTTAATTTTTATTTACATTATATTTATGAATAATACTAAATAAGCATGCTACAGTAGATCAATATACTCAACTTCTTGTCTTCATCTACATATTCAAAGACAGAGTTCCAGAAAGTGATGCAATTGATGAAAGGACTAAATGAAATAATATAAATAGATGAACAAGTATTCAAAGCTCTGCAGGATAAAGATTCTCACATCCTATTAATCCAAAATTGAACCACTTTGCACAAACTGCAAATGTTGAGATAAATAGGTGGGGAAGAAGAAAATGCAGAGCTACAAGTGTAGACAAAGAGAAAGGTAACAAGATGACATTTTTTATACATCTCATGCTTCCGACATTGGGGTGAAGTAAATCAATGAATGAAAATATGTGCTTACAAAATTTCAAAAATAAATTGAGTTACAAGACAAACTGACGTTTAGTTTCCAACTTGCTTTTTGTAAAAAAAAATCTCAAAACCAAATAAGCATTGAAAGAAAGTTACTATTTCAAGCCTTAGTTTTGCATTTCGTTTGCCAATCCTTTATTTTTGATGATTTGTATTTATTGATCACTAACTGAATCCAAATTTATTCATATTTATTTACCAGATGATTGTAGCCTAAACATACAAGATGACATTTCATAAAAAATCCAGTTCCCAGTCCTATCAAATTGTAAATCACAATTTGACATAACGGCGTCCATACCACTTAATCTTTATTTACAACTCAAAAATTAAAACTTAAGTAACTTGAAATTTGGCATTAATCTTGTATCATTAACATATCACAACATTGTTTGATTTGGAAATACTATTTTGATTTCTATTTTAAACTCAAAAACAGACTAATAAAGTGTAGGCATAAAAATCGTCTTCCCAATTTTTGTCAGTTTTTTGTTCAATTAAGACAGTGACTAAACTGACAATTAAGACACTGACCTGACTGACTCCTAAACCAAAGTTACAAGATGGTCAAATAAGATATTTGATATTTAGTTTCCAAGAAAAATCTGAAAATAAAACGGACAACAATTACAAATGATGTTGGAGAAGGACAAATGTGGGAAGTTAAAAATGTGAGAAAAAGTAAGTGTGTTAATTTAGATTGAAAAAAAGAAAAATAAACAATTGTGTTAAATCAGATACTAAAGTTATGTTGAATTAAGTGCTACTAAGGAAGAGATAAATTTTGTTTTGTTTGCTGTCAACAGACTCTCTAGGAACACATGGCATAGAGAACTGGATAATAATGGATATGTACAAATAATGTATTTACATGTTTGTCTTATTGTTAACAATAATAATAATAATAATAATAAATGAGAAAGAGATACTACATTTCATTTTAATATAAAAAATAATTTAAAATCAGGAAAAAAATAAAAATTTAAAATGAGTTTCATTAGAAACAAATTAAATTGAAGGATTGACATACCATGATTCTACTGTATTCTACTACTCGCACACAAAAGGATTTTAGAATAGAAGTAATCCCAACATACGTGTATACTGGCAACATTATTGGTAAAGGTCGTGTAAGATGAGGAGCAGATTCTAACATGTTGGCTCTCTCTCTGAGAGCTTCTTTCACCATTCGATACTGTTCTACATCTGCTTGCATTATGGCTTTTTGTAAGTAGCGAACTCCTCCATGAATCAATTTAGTGCTTCGACTGCTGGTTCCAGATGCAAAATCATCTGCTTCTACCAATGCTGTCTTCAAACCTAAAGAAAAAAGAAAAATTACCAATGATGGATTTATTGCTATGCAAAAGAAGTAACAGTTCTCAGAAGTCTTCAAACTTTTTTAGCAAAAATATAATCCTTAGTATATACACCTAGATACATAATAACTAGGTACATTTGCACTATTTGATCAGAAAAATGTTAGAAGTGGAAAATATCTCAGATTAAAATATATTTCTACCCGTTTATTGAAATATATATATCAATACTAATTCTAATCTATGAACTAACATATGACCCAGAGGAATATCAACTTGAGACTTGAAGAGTTATATTTGTGAATAATGATGGGAAGATAGAGATTATAACATCAAAATAATCATGTACATAGAAATTTGAAAATATTACAAACCTCGAGTGGCTGCGTCAAGAGCACATCCTGCTCCAGTGGCACCGCCACCTATGATCAAGATATCAAATTTTTCCTTTTGCAGGGATGCAATTTGTTCATCTCGGGATGGCAATGGCCTTTTGGGTCGGCATTGTGATGCAGCATGTACTTGAGCCCACTTCAACAAGAAATGTTATATTAAAAGAATCTGACATATTAAAATATCACCCTAATTATCATACTTACTGGCTTTTCATCATTAGTCAGACTGGATACTACATATACTCCTGATCCAATAGCCACAGTTCCTATTATTACTCGACGAAAATATGTGGCCATACTCAATAAATATCTGCAAAAAACAAAAGCAATACTAATTAAATACAATAACTGATGTTATCATAAGTTACATGACACTTGCCACCGACAGAAATAATTCTAGTAGGCGCCTCAAATAAACCCGCTTTTTCAGGCAAGCGGTTAAAGTCCAAAGAACGATGTCATTCGAAAATTAAGACAGCAAGATGAACAAGAGGTAATACACTTTGAAATGGAATACAAATTATAACGAACTTGTCGTTTTTACGGGTAAAATCAAAGTGTAGGTGAGGATAGTTCGTAATCACTTTAGTTACGCCCAGCTTTTCAGACTTTTCACATGCACACTCACCTATTTTAAGAAGTGAAAAGGCACGAAAATTTTGAATGGTGTTCCTAGAGAAAGTGTTAATAGGTTGCTAACTAGAGACAAAGAAACATCTGTTTTATTTTTAACGGGAAGCAAAGTATTCAAAGCTGTCTTATATATAAATGAGATTCGGCCCCACCCCGTCCCGCCCCCCAGAACAAACGTGATCAGAGGGCGTGCCCAGAGCCAGTGGTGCCCAGGGGTGTGTATAAAGTGTGTTTGGGCGTTGTATACCACCTTCAGAATTTCACAACTCCATCAGCAATGCTCAGCTTCCGAAATGTTTTAAAGCTAATCGTTATTTCAGATGTTTTCATTTTTATATAAAAAAACAGTCAATTTTATTAAGGTTACGTAATACAATCTTAATAGGGAACGTAATTGCTTCTTAACGACATTTGTCAAAGTTACAGGGTTAAGGTTACAGCAAGGACGCACTGGAAACCAAGCTTTGATTACAGCCAATCTATATCATTGTGCACAGTGACCATAGGACGATATTGAAAAACTTTTTTATATTGGTTATTTACAAACGGATGTAAATAATTATAATGTGCAAATAGATTATTCTTAAGGATGGAATTCATGGAAGTCTTACGAATGACGCGAATGAATAACGAGTGCTGCTATCTAGTATGTCCCGATTGAATTGTTCATGGGGTGGGGGGTCCCTCTTGCGCATCGTATCGTAAGAGATCGATGGTTACGATTATATCCAACTTCAGCCAATGAGCTTCAGGCGCCAGTTTGCGTCATAATATTAGCGGGTGTTTAATGTTATATTTATGTTTCTGCACTTTCCGAGTCAGTGGAAATACGCACATATGTTGAGGTTACACAAGGAGGGTGAAACCCCCGAAATTGCCTGAGTCGTACAGGCCCATAAACATTCTAAGCACGGTTCGTAGCACAACGCACCAGCTTATGCGAATCACGGGCTGCATAACACGCAACTTTAACGAGGACCGATTTACAGGTAGTGTTCTTCGACGTTGCCAGCGCCTTTGACAAGGTTTTGCACGTTGGTCTCCTTTACAAACTTTATTGTGTGTGATATTCCCACCCACCCTCACACGGAGCTCGCCTTGTACGCCGACGATAAAGCTGTAATAGCCACGTCGAAGAAGATCGAGCTTCTCCTGAAGTACTTGGATCAGCATTTACTACTGATCCAAGAGTGGCTGAAGCTGTGGTGGGTGAAGGTTAATGTAAGAGTGCAGCTGTACTATTCACACGGAGACTGCGATTCACGCAGCTAAGGCCGCTCGCGCTATGCGTAGACGTGATTAATTGAGCAAAACATGTCAAATATTTAGGTGTCACATTAGACAACCCACTTACCTTTACTCGACACGTTGAAAACGTTTGAAAGAAAGCGAGGCAGACCCGAGCCAGATTGCGAAGCTTGATTCACAAGTGGAGCAAACTGCCAGCGGAAAACCGCCTCACGCTTTATAAAGCCATTATTAGGTCGCAACTGGACTACGCTTCCCCCAGTTGGGCGATTGCAGCAACTAGTCATTTGAATAAACTGCAAGTAGTTCAAAACGAATGCCTCAGGGCCACCCTCAGCGTCCCTAGATACATTCCCGCAAAGAGGTACATCGCGATTTATCAATGCTACTGCTCACTGATCATATAAAACAAATTGATGCAATTTTTTTGAAAAAGCAGCTGACTCGGAAAATTCTCTTATTTCCGAGATCGCCTCATACCAACCAATAATTTGTTGCGATTGTTAGAATCAAAGATTTGTATACAAATAAGGAATTTTACTGTGTTGTAATAACCACATCAAGGGATTTTGCATTTTGTTACTTTGCGGTGCAAGCCAAGCAGTAATTACCGTGCAGGAGAATTTTGTGAAGGTATTTTATCAGGAAGAAATATTCGAGTCAAGGTTGAGAAACGATGTAAATTTTCAAAATGTTTAAAAGGGTAATTTGATTTCATATTATATTTGTGTGTTATTTGCCAAATGGTCTTTTTATTTCGCTCGGTGCTGTTATATGAGGTCATATTCTGCAGAGAATACACGCTCTCTTTTACCTGATACTGTGTATGGGTGTAAATCTTTCTCATACGCCAAAAGATCCTACCTCTTGAGATTTCAAAGATCGATTTGAGCATTCGGTCTGACGCCATCCCGACCAATAACCCGCGTTAAATTGAACACACACACAATATATATATATATATATATATATATATATATATATATATATATATATATATAACAGTAGAGCGTGGCTGTTATTAATCGCGCAACTTTTATTGAACGATGATCTTACTTGTCCCTCGGGCACAATAAATAGTTGAAAGAAAAAGTTCGCAGTGAGCCCTGATTAAAATATGTCAAACACATATTCACTGGGGCGAAATAGAAACTATTTTCTATTGAAAACGAAAACTACTGTCCATGATTGTATCCAAAAAATATAAAGAAATGACCAAAGCAGGTGATGATCAATCACAGGAGATACCTTGAACTCCTGAGAATGTTAAAACGCAAATTATTGAGAAAGTTGCGAAGGCATGACTGATTCTCCTGTGATTCGCATTGCTTCTTAAAATCTAGTGGCCGATTTCGTAACTAATATCCCCACTGTACCCAAATTTCATTAATCAGTCGTTCAAGAAAAGTTGCGCGAGTAATACGAAGTTGCGCGAGTAATGCAAAGAGTACAATGTACACAATCAGCTAAGAGCGTTAACAAATTGCATACAAAGTGGAAATTGCTTTTTAAATTTCTCATTTACAAATACATATTTGGTTTTTTTGTTCCATTCAATTTATTTTAAAAATAAAACATCAGTAAGCTATTTCATTAGTAAGCTATTTTATTAATGAATATTAAGATAAAAACATTTTGTGAAGTTTTTAATATTTGTTTTAAAAAGTCCGGGCTCGGAGATGGGACTCCCAAGCCTTCTTATTTTGCTAATAGGGAAATCCAGCTCTGTATTTACCTACACCTTGAACGGTTGATATTAACACTAGCATAACAGTATTTTATCACTGCAATATATTTGAAGCCACTGAAAAGTCAGATCGAGGTGCTGATCTATGCTAATGATTGCAGCTTTGAGTCCTATGTAAGCAACTGTGGTGCAGAAGGCCACGACAATTCACCGTGTATCTCCATAATAAAAAGGAGCATATGAATAATTTTCGAATACTTGAATAAATAATAATTATTCAGGAACAAAATACAGACATACTGCACAATACAAAATAGTAGTACTGTACTGAATGTTTAAAAAATTCTATAAACTCTCAAGATCACCCATTTTCAAAAGGAGTTGTATCAAATGATTCATTGGGAATATTGATTGAATTGAGATTTTTTCAGATTGCACTAATGATTATATCCATCAAATTCCAGCTTTTCTGAGCATCTAGTTACTATCAAACGCAATGTTCTTCAGGAGTGAGGATATTTTAATTGCTCCCAGAAAATCCCGAGGAATATACGAACTTTAGGGCTTGTCACTTGATTTAAATGAAGCGAGTTGCGCGCACGTTGTTGCCAAGTTGCGCGTCACAGTCTGGACACTTAAAAGTGCGCGAACCTCTCCGTTTGGACCGATTTAGACTTATAATTTTGCAAAACTATCCCATTTGAAACAGTGGATATCCTTCAAATGGCGTATATTGTCCTTCACATTGCAATTCGTAGAGACGCTAGCTATCTGAAGAAGAGTTCTTAAAAACATGTTCAACAATTAAGTTTCTCACAATTTTAAAATTTTAGGTCAGATCTGTCAGGTCACCATAAGACCCCGTGTTAAAATAATAAACTTAACGGTCTCGTTACGTGATAACTACTCTGTAAAATCGATTTGAACTCTACCAGAACATAGAAAAACCTCCCATCTTTAAATTAATAGAGTAAAAAAGGCATGTTAACTATAACACATATCTCGCTCTTACCACCTTAAATAATCATTTGTATGCAATGCAGTAATGTATTTCCTAAGTAAGTCTTACATTATATTAGTGGCATATTATGAGGAAGGGTAAATTCACCGTTTTAGTGATCTGTTCACGTTTAGCCAAAGATTGTGAATTGTTTGTAAATGGCAACCTCCCGAACACTTTACCGCCAAAAGTTGTGACGTCATTCTGGTTAATAACAATTTAGGAGGATCCGCCGTGAGAGGAACAGAGTATAATCAAAATGGCGCTATCTAGTTCAAGCGCGGGCAATAATGAAACGTTGGAAATTACCAGTCCAAAACGACGAAAAGTAAGTGACTCTGACGACAGCGTTTTAACAGTTAATTCCGATTTAAAGGATTTGTCACACTTCGAGTTTGATCGCATTCTAAGTGACAGTTCTGAGCGAAAGAGTATTTGCTTGTATGGGAGTTTCCGGAACACATTAGGGAAGGCGATAGTTTTACTGGAGAAAAAACCCTTTGACGAAGAAAATGTGAAGGGTTTGTTGAAGAATACCTGCCCTGTTAGCCAGCAGTTTTTTAATGACATATATGGGAATTATTTCTGCAAAGCTGATGCAGACTTTAATGGTGAGTTGTGACTGGCCATGTGTTAGATTAGAAAGTGGTTTTCTGTTTAACGTTACCAGCTGTTGCAGTCGAAGTCCGTACTACCAACATTCATTTACAAAAACTGTACATATGGTAATTTGATTCATTTATAGAAATAAAAGCTACCGTTATTCATCCTGCTACAGAGAAACATGTAAAAAAATATGAGGCCCAAATTCATCACCTTATTGAAGAAACTCCTAATTTGTATGAGACAATAACACTACCATTTATTCAAAAAGAACAGTTCAACTTGCAGGTTAGGAATATTGCAATAGTGATTTTTTTTTTTCAATTTATGTGTTACTGATATTTCTTTTCCTTTTAGTGGATTACGAACATACTTGAACACAAATCGGAAACAGATCGTATAGTATGCGAGGACACTGATCCTGAGACAGGATTTGTCCTCCTTCCTGACCTGAAATGGGATGGCAAGCAAATTGAGAATCTATATTTAATAGCTATTGTGCGTAAGCAAGGTATTCTTTCCTTGCGAGATTTGAGAGGTTGTCATTTAGATTTGCTACAAAATATTTCCAAGAAGTGTGTGGTAAGTATTATGTGTAATATCTGCCTTTTGTTTTGATAAATAATGGTTCCTTATATTAAATTGTGTGCTTTCACTGTTTTATAGAAAGCTATAGAAGAGAAATATCGTTTTCCAAAATCAAGGTTGCGGATATATTTTCATTATCAACCATCATTTTATCACTTGCATGTTCATTTTACAAATGTTGACTACAATGCACCTGGTAAGATATTGGTTATTTTTACTCTAGTTGGTCTACGATAAGATTATTATTGAACAAGTTAATTTTTTTCAGGAATCCATGCTGAAAAATCTCATCTTCTCCAATCTGTCATCAGTAACATTGAACTAATGGATGACTACTACAAGAAAGCTAATTTAATGTTTTGTGTGAAGGAAGGTGACAATTTATTTAAAGAATATGAAGAAAAAGGACTTGTGAAGAAATGTGTGACCTAACACAATGGCACAGGTGATTGTTGCTGAACTGAGGCCTCGTTTACAGGCCTGCAGTATTTTTATAACATCTGAAGATGGTCTTCTCACAAACAAAATGATGAAAATGAGTATCAAGCCTTCAGATATTGATATTGAATGGTCATCTTATGCTAGAACTATAGTACAAAAAATAACATTACCTGGATGTAGGCTTGTTCCTAATACTTTATCATGTTTGCGAGCCGAAGATGAATTTGTTTTATTCCGTGTACAAACAGAACCTTTAACTGGTTTGCATGGGTCATTTTCAAGAGAAATTATTCCAGTGACTTTTAATGAAAATGGTGAACAACGGACCATAAATGAGTCAACAGCACCCAATATTATTGCTGGTAACACTTGCCAAATATCATGTCATTGCTGTGGAAATGAATTGGCAAGATATCATGTGCAGCGAGTGTTACCATTACCATCTGGTAATCTTGATTCCTCAGAATGGTTTTGTCATGGTGGTCATGGTCATGGAACTAAATTTAGTCTTGCTCCACATTCAGGAGACTTGCTTTATGGGCCATGTTATTTCCTAATGAGTAAGGAATGGTTGCTGCCCAGTGCATTGAATTCAAACGACACTCGTGTTGCTCGGTGCAAGCGGTGTCTTGCTTGGCTTGGCACGTCTGTTACATCTCATATTACACTGTGGAACTGTACAGTATCTATTGATGATTCGTCTTGTTCAAGCCCATTACAAGACTTTATTAAATGTGTGGCACATGCCATTACATCGTGTGTTGGGTGGATGTGTCGGGTCATTGTGGAAACACAAGTTATGGAAGAAGAGACTCAGTATATATTATTGTGGATTATTGATAAGAATCTTCAAATATTAACAAATTCTGAAGCCAGGGAAATTCATTGTGCAGATAATAATTCTTTCATTGAGACTGTATTAAAACCTCAAAATGCAGTTAAATTATTATACCTCCATCAGTCCTGCTTCACTTCTGTTGTAAAAGCTTGGCAGGATGATGTCACTGTTCAATGCATTAATGTTGCAAAGTCAATGTTTACTGATGGTTTGGAACACATGAGGAAAATGACAAAATGCATTCCTCAGCCGTATCGAGTTACAAACAACTTTTTTACTGCATATTTGCAAGTATAAAAATGATGAATACATTTTGGCAAAATTACTCTATGGTATATTAGAAGTTTGGTGTCACAGTTTCTTCGGTGGTGTTTTTTTGTATTTCGTTAATTCATTGAATGTGAATTGATTATTTCATTTTATATTGTTCATGCTAGAAATCTATATTTAAAGCAAACGCAATTTTATAACCAGTGCAAGTTTACATCTAAAAAATTTCACATCAAATACAACACACTAATTTCTGTCACTTCCCAATGGAAATAATCTGTTACGTTCATGAGAGGTTTTCTGACTCTTGCTCTTGTGATCTGGTTTGCGCTTCTGCCATCATTCCATTGCTCACATTGTTTAATAACTGTCCCTCACATTTAAGAGAATTTCTTTTAAAGAGAATAGTATTGATCTAACATGCTTTTCCAGTAGCAAATTTTCAACAACAATTATACACTTGCACCAAACATCACTATGAAAAATTGCCAGTGTAAATAAACACTGGCTGCTTCACTAACCATGATATTATTACATATTACAAAATTCATTAATTTTTTTTATACAGCATTAATAATGCTTATAAAATGAATTATATGTATTCCCATGCAATAAATTGATGGACATTTTCTAGGAGTGAAGGTCCCTTTCTTTTTTATCAAAGTTTAATTATTGAAGCAGTATTCAACTTTGAAGGGGATTGATGTAATGAATTGGCATATTTATATTGGAGGAGGAAGTTTAGTGTTTCTATTCCACGAGAGAACACATCACTGCATGTTATTTCCGCAGCATTGTGAAATTGTTATATGTAATGAACTTCTATTATAGTGGTTGAAGTGAAGAATTCAGTAGGGTAAAGTAGAGAAATGGAGTGGCAAGGGGGCGGGCTGTCCCTCAAATTACGCTAAGCACTTTGAAATAAATATATAAAACGTACCAATTTTCATGTGTCGCAAAGGTAGGAGACACCCTCAAGGAACAATAGTTGACCCCTTCTGCATAGAACACTTGTGCGTCTGAAGAGTGGCCCCTTTCTTACTGCACTAGGACTCAAAATGATCACGCAACTCCTTTTGTGTAGACAACATTGACACACAGAACATGTAAATCCTGCAGCAATTAAACCATGTTCTGGGGCCCATTCATTTCCAGTCGAACACCCTTTTCCGAACAACATGTAAAACAAACAACACAATTATTTACACCATCATATCACACTCTAAAACCCAAATCGAAAGAACCAGATGAGCACGTGAAATATAACTGCGACAGCAACAAAGCTAACCACTTTGACAGCTACCCCGACACACAAAATCACAGGGGCACACCACTATAATTGCGACACTTTGATTATGGAGCTTTGCCAAGATACTAGGGTGAAATTGCCTACCCTAACTTGCGACATTACTGTAGTCACTAAATACAAACCATTAAAATAAATTTGTTGTGTAATTTTTACATATTATTAAGATCGCCCATACAAAGGGCATGGTTTTCCCAGCAAGGCTGTTGAGAATGCATGGCTCGCGCGACAGATTCCCCTTGTACACCTTTAATCACCCCTCTGCCCCTCCAACTTGGATTTCTCCCTTGCTGTAGCGGCGTGATGTGCCATTTTAAATGACTTACTGTAGTTGTACTACATTCTAAACTTCAGCCATTATAGTTTTTCAGAATGACAAATCAATCAGATTTTATCTTTCCGAGTATTTCAACATCATCTTGTTTATTTCAGTGATAACTTTCCGAAGTAAAAATTATTCTTTGCATGTTGCAACAATGACATAATTCAAAATTTTATGGTAATGAATAGAGCCTAGATGTCCAGGCATTTATTTGTGTAACATACAGCGCTGTGGTCTCAAAAAAGTGTACTGAAGCATGGAACAGGGTTCCTTGAACCTGAAGAAAAATTGTTGGCTTCAATGAAAGAAATATAAGAATCTAGACTGGGATGTCCCATTTTCTGGCAGATTTACTTCCTGGCCCTCGAGCTCAAGTACAGTTTGTGTTACTAATAGGACATGGCAGTGCCCTGGCGTGTGGATAACTTATCAGTGATAAGTTACTTGCTTGATCAATATTTGTGCCAAAGGAAAATAAGATAATGAAAATAGCAAAATGAAAATCTAAACAATCCCTGAAGCACAGGAAAATGATTGTTATTGTTAAGTCTTAAAATTGTAACAATTTTAGGAAGACATTGTACCAAAGTAAGTCTCTCGTAATGAATTATTAATAGGAAGAAACTTTTTGAAGCTCTTGCTTGTGGAGTAAGGAATGCCGGTATGTTTCATGACAAGTCTCATATATGAACTTAAAAATTCAAGTGTCTCTCCTGAAAAACAGACTTTTCATATATATATGCCCTTGCATCAACAGATGAATAATGCCTTGGCTCATGTCGTCATTATATAAATTCGATACGGTCAAATACGTTTTTTCTTTTTTTTTCCCAGGTTCTAAAACAGTTAAGTATCACCAAAGACTACATCACTGAGTGAAATGTATTCTTCTAGCTATAAGGACTGAAGTGCCAGCTGTAAATGCCCGAAAGTGTCATTTCAGTGCTTGTAATTGGAGGTTAGGGATAGTTTTTACGAATGATTTATATTGTTCCAGGAATACCAGTAAAAGGACTAGTGTAAGAATTGATATGATCACATCAAAAGCTTATGAGAGTTCATATGTGTGTGAATAAAGCCATCAAATTGATGGAAATGGACAGGCCATAAACATAAAATTTTAAATGGTCTGTGTTGTTTTTTCATCTCATTTTTTAATTAAACTTGCATCTGCTTTTTATTAAATAGACTAAATTTCAATCACAGGATTATGCATATAAATAATATTTCTTATGAAGGAAGTTTTAAAGAGACTTTCTCTTGCATTCTAGTTTTATAAATACATTGATTTCTTTCTCCAGTTGCAATGACAAGAATAATAGAGAGCAAAATGGTTCGAGCACAAGATAAAAAAACATTTGTGAAAGATTTGAATAATTTCTAAATGTTAATCACTGTCCTCCCCGAAATTGGTTTGGCACCAATAAGTCAAAAATATAATTTGTGTGACTGAACAGGCAGTAGAAATAGTACAGTTGTAGTGTTGTGAAATGGTTTAGGAATCACTTACTTTTTGGTACATTTGAGTTCAGAAGAAAAGCTAGAGAAATAAGAGAATGTTGGCACATCAAACGTTTTGGAATGAAATACCGTGAAAGGATTAAAACATTTTTTCTTATTTGAGTGTTTAGTGATGAAGAAGCTGAAGCTTTGTCATAAACCATATTTATGGTGTAGATTTAGTGAATTTTGAGAACTATATTGTAATAGGTGAGAGATTGTGTTATAATTTTGAACTGCATTGTTATGAAATGTGTAGATACAAAATTTTTTTAATAATGGACTTCTTGCATGAAACTGTTGGATAAAGAAGGAGTACCTCTGCTAGTTTTATGCATTTATTATTAAGGGTAATGTTTCATTGACTTCAACTATTTAATGGAAAGACTTATGTATGTACAGGATACTGTATTTTTATGAAGTGAAATGTAATATTTTGGTGTAGAATACCATGTTTTGTTTCTCTACTTACCTGCAAAGAAGCAAATGTTGATTACATGTTATTTTAATGGGACCATAATTGGGAGCATAATGTTATTTAAGAAGATTAGTATCTACATAAATGTGCAGAAAATAAATCTTTTTATATTTCAAGATTCTCAGTTTTTGTGATAGAATCCACAGTATAAATTGATACTTAGTTCATTTTAGTTTGCATATGAGATATGCATCTGTAAAACAATCCCAAGCATCCTGATCACCGCATAAATTTGAGAATTATCTCTAAAGAACTCTAAAACATTTTATTCTGAATACTCTGTCAGCTGTGAAAGGCAATAAAATATAAAATCAAAATAAAGCAAATGCTAATGACTGGTTTTCATTTTTAAAACAGTTCTGATCAGAGTTCTTGCATTAAATTTCATGTAACCAGTTTTTGTAAACTATAGTCCTTCATCATTTTAGTTTTAACTTTATTAATTTAAAACAGAAAATGAAAATATTTTCATTATTCATATTCTTGTTCCAACACTCTTTGGGATAAAGTGTATAATTTCTTCAGGAAAATTTTAATCTTTAAAAAATATTCCATTTTAATTAGAGGAATTTTTTCAATGCTTCAGTACACTTAATTTATCATTTTTAAGTTCCATATCTTTATTTTGATTAAAAGGATTAAATTGAAAGATTGTAAAAACAAATATCCCATGATAAGATATGGTATTTCCATATTTTGTCTGGTTTAATTCAAATAATAGAAATTGATTTTTTAAAATATGTGTGTCTTTAAATGTTTTCAGTTTGTAGTTAAAGCCACTGAAAAAATAATCTGGTTTCTGCAACCAAAAGATGATATTGAGTGATTTTCTTTAGAATGGAATGATTTGACAGCTAGTGCTCGCAACGCAACTGACGATTCTGTGGTCGTTGTGTCCTTGAACCTATAAGACTGTCCTTCCTCCATTTGTTTGTTTGCAATTGGCTAACTTGTAGACGGCTTCAACTTATCTTTATGTGATGTCCTCATCCGACGAAAATACAGTGCACCATGAGAAATAATTGAAATTAGGAAGTACAGAGCTATGTGCTCTTCTGTAAAAATTCTTTTTTATATAAACATTACATTGAACTGGGTTTTTATGTGATAAGTATTATGCTTCATTTAAAATTGAGTCTTGATGAATCGAGTCAGATGCGTACTGGTGGCATGTTTCCGGCTGTGTTGAAAGGTGGCTAGCTGTTTTGTGATACCGTGGTTTGCTTCTTATATTTATTTTTTATATAACTGTGACACGATTGTGAACCATGAGAAGCCAGATGGGGCGCAATGTGCATCGCCTTGTTCACGCCAGCGACACGAAGACACTCTATTCTTCGTGAGGAAATGGAATGATGAGTGTGATCTGTTATTGTCAGATAATGCTTGTCACAGTGTTCATGTAAGTGTAAGTTGACTATCAATTGCATTGTACTCCTGAAGAAACAATATAATAGCAATATTCTCATAATTACAAAATGTAAAACAACAGAGGGTGTGACTTATTTTCCAAAAAGGAAATAATTTTGTATTTTCTATACTTACAGTTGGAGAGATAGCCTACAAGAAAACGGACAAAACCTGAACTGAAGCACTTCCTGGAAAACAACAATGTTCTATTTAGGGCTGATGCATTTCACCAGGAACTGTTTGCTTTAGCTTCATCAAACAAGCCAGAGAAACAGTATGTATTTTCTGTGAATGATTTACCTACATATAAATAATCTACACCCACAAATAGTGGTCAGCAAATTTAATTATAAAATTGTTACTGATTTTCCAACCTTTCATATCGGGTTAAAAGCCTATTAATAAAAAGAAGGATGACATTGTTGAGAATGCCCAGAACAGTTATTGTGAAATAGTATATTTTCATGTCAGTAAAATATTTATAGGTATCACGTGGACAATATTATTAATGCTGCTGGACATAAGGTGTTGCGACTACCACCTTATCACTGCCACGACAATCCTATAGAAATGGTGAGGAATGATTGCAAGAGATATTTCAAAACTCATATTGGAAGTCCATTTGATCATGTTCATGTAAAACAAGTGTGGCACGATGCCCTTCATCAAGTTCACAGCAGAGAAGTAAGTGAATGATAATCATACAGTCCCTGGCCATATTATTGTACGCACTCTAAATTTTCAATAAAAATCTGGTTTTTGTGATGAAAAATGTATTTTCTTTTTATTTCTAATGAAATGCATAAGTAATAATTGAATACTTTCAATACAAACAAGATATCATATGCAAAATTATGTCTGTCAGTATAATATATAAACTAATTTTCATAAAAAATCTCCATGCACATGTATATTTTTAATCCTTTGTCAGGTCACCTTTGGCGGCTATTAGACCTTTAATTCTTCTTCTTCTTCTTCTTCTTCTTCTTCTTCTTCTTCTTCTGTCTTTTTTTTCTTTTCTTCTTTTTTTTTTTTTTTTTTTTATTATTATGCATGCCTGGACTTTTCGTTGCAACTTTTTTTTCAAATTTTTGTTTCCATAGTTATTTAAGGTCTGCATTAACTACTAGGTCATAGCGACCACTATGCTTTGTAACGGTATGGCAACTGTGAGTTGACAACAATAATGATGATGATGGAGGTGGGTGAAAAAGGACGATAACATAATACAACCATTGCCCAGGCGGATCTCGAACGCCTGCGATCCTTCGGTCCGAGCTCGCTACGGCACTACTGCCTTAGCGATCTCGGCCACCGGATCGGCCCCTTGCAACTTTGGATGATGGTACCAGACTTGTATTATTTTCTCAAGGAGGCGAATTTTTGTTGTTATTTCTTCCCGTGCAATTTCCCCCTTCATGAGCTCCCAAACATTTTCTATTAGGTTCATATCTGGTGAATTTCCTCGACATGGTAACACAGGAACATTTTTCTCCAACAAAATAATTGAACTGTTAGAGCAGTATGACATGGAGCTCCATCTTGCATAAAAACAAATTCAGTTGTGAACCATTCCTGTAGTTGAGGCAGCAGTCGTTTCTCCAATACTTGCTTGTACTGGTCTTGTTTCATAATGCCCTTAACCAAGTATTGATCAGTGCCTTTGCCACTGATCACTGACCAAATTGTTGCCTTGACTGGATGTTTCACAGTCTGGATGACAATCTTAATGATACTTTTCACCAGGGCGCCTTCTCACAAATTGATGTTTGTTTGCTAGAATTTTGATAGTGCATTTGTCGCTAAAACAAACCTGAAATACAAGTTAATGACATTACAAATAATTATGGTAGCCATTTATAATTATAAAAAAACACTACAAGAGATTTTTACCGATTGCCAGAAGTCCAAATCTTTATTCTTAAGATTCTTAGCCTATGCAAGATGTTTTTCTTTCATACCAGCTGTTAATCTGGGTTGGTGGGCTGGTCTACAAGCTTTAAAATTCATTTGTAGTAGTGTACGCCTTACTGTCCTTTCAGAAACACAAATTCCAGTACTTTCCAATTTAAATTTAATTTGTTTAGTAGTAGCAATCCTGTTTTCATGGCAAATCTTCCTCAAACATCTCTCTGATCTTGGTGAAAATATTCTCTTCCATCCACATGTGTTCTTCCTTCATGGGGATAATTCTTCACCAAGGACAACTTTTTTCTTAATTTGCCGAATAGATATCTTGGATACCTTCAACCTTTAAGGTATCTCATGATTTGAATAATTTTCCGTGTCAACACTGCTGCGATCTTCCGAGGAGACAGATCACTTGCATTTCCCATTATTTTTATTCAAAACTATCAGTTTTTTGTATATAACAATTCACAATTTTTAAATAAACACGGCTATAACTATTTCACAAACTAATAAATGGAAAATAAACTATCTTCATGCCACAACACACTACTCATGTCAGCTCTTGTTCTACTAATTTGTGTATTTGTGTGTTCTACTAATTTGTGTGTTTTCTCTTCTAATTTGTGTGTCTAAGCAACAATGAGGTGTCACAACAATGGTACATATTGACAAATAATGTGTTAATTATTAGAATTCTAATAAATTTGGAGTGCGTCTAATAATATGGCCAGGGACTGTACTAATTAACTAATACTAATTAACAGTTAACTAAGCAGAACACTAATGAAATTTTGTCTTTTTGTTCCAGGAAACTTCCACTGACATAAGGAAACAACTAAATTTTATATATTTACCACAATTAATTAAAATAAATATTTCCTACCCTTGTTAATTACTTTCTTAAAAATTAATATATTGTTTAAATATGTGGTATTGTAATTTTCTGTATTGTATTATAATTGTAATTTTCTGTATTGTATTTGATAGTTTTCTTTTCTTTGTATTAACGTGTTTTGTACAATTTTTTTAAGCATAATAGTACTTACTTGTTGTCTTTGTAAATGTTTATAAATTGTGTTGTCTTTGTAATATCTCAGATTTGGAAGCTTGAACTGGATGAAGTCGAAAGCAATTTCTCATTCAGTACATCTGCAGAATTTGCTAACTTATGTGAAAAAGAATAAAATTAAATTATTATTATTATTCATAAAGTCTGGTATGGATCAGAATTTGCTGCCAGAGTGTAATGGAATTAACAATTCACCCTATTTGTGTAAGTTCTCCATAAATAATGTTGTGAAGTAATTTATATTTATGTACCTTCACAGGACATTTTTAATACCGATCCCATTTATTCCTTTAACATGATAGGGATATGTTTTATTGAGATCTAATATTTAAAATATTTATTTGAAAAGTAAATGCTTGTAAAGGAAACAACTCAAGAAAATTTACTTAAGCCTCTAGTTATGGATACGAGAATACAAATAAAAGATAGCATTCACTGTTTAGGTGTAATTGGTGAGAGTGAATATAAAGAATGTGCCTAATATCCACGAATTAGGTGAAAAGACATGCCAGACAATTCATGCATTGAAATACATAACATTAGTGAAATATAAAACATTAAAACACTTGAGTTATGAGAGAAAAGAACCAAGTCTTGATAGTCTGGGTGTTGTAATTATAAACTACCCTCTTCACTACTAAACTGCATGAGTCATTCGCTGTGAAACGTCTAGAAAGTATTTGAACGTCCCCTGAAAAATCATTTTTTTCTTTCTATTTATATTCGGGGCAATTTTCTTTTACTGAATGTGAGATAATGTTAGACAAATGTTAAGCGCTCTCTCTTGGCAGCTGAGCGAACAGCGTAAGTGAGGCGAATGCCGATAGAGTGAACTACATGTCACCAACTAGCGAGAATCGCCGGGATGCTTTGCGATACCTCCTGCTATTGCATGGAGATCGGATATCCCAGCATGAATTCTAAGGTTTAAAAACGTTTTCCGTTATTCGATCTTCATGCGACACAAGGAGGTATCGCAGTCCAACCAACTTCAGCGCTCTCTCTTGGCAGCTGAGCGAACCCTTTAAGTGAGCCGAACGCCAATAGAGTGAACTACATGTCACGCACTCTGGCGGGAATCACAGGGTGCTTTGCGATACCTCTTCGCATCGCATGAAGATCGGATAGCCCAACGTGAATTCGAGAGTTGAAAACTTTTTTGTTATCCGATTTTCATGCGATGCAAGGAGGTAACGCAGTTCCCGCTGACATCAGCGCTCTCTCTTGCCAGCTGAGCGAACTGTGTAAGTGAGCCAAATGCCGATAGAGTGCATTACATGCCACGCACTCTGGCGGGAATCGCAGGGTGCTTGTCGATACCTCTTCGCGTCGCATGAAGATCGGATACCCCAACACAAAGCTTGAAAATTTGGTTTTGTTATCCGATTTTCATGCGACACAAGGAGGTATCGCAGTTCCTGCAGACATCAGCGCTCTCTCTTGACAGCTGAGCGAACCCTTTAAGTGAGCCGAACGCCGATAGAGTAAACTGCATGTCACACACTCCGGCGGGAATCGCAAAGTGCTTGTCGATACCTCTTAGCATCGCATGAAGATCGGATACCCCAATGAGAATTCGAAAGTGGAAAACTTTCTCGTTATCCGATCTTCATGCGGCGTTAGGAGGTATCGCAGTTCCAACCAATTTCAGCGCTCTCTCTTGGCAGCTGAGCGATTCCTTTAAGTAAGCCGAACGCTGATAGAGTGAACTACATGTCACCCACTCTTTGGTGGGAATTGCCGGGGTACTTTGCGATATTAGGGAGGCTGGCTGAGCAATCGCGGCCTCCATATACCAGAGACCATATTTTGGATATAGTTTTTTTTTACCTTTGTTTAACACACTCCTTTGCACCACAGTAATATTAAAACAAAAAATACCTTCACACTTGGATCAGAGGCCACGTATCAGGTTGCTATTAAGACACAGAACACAATGTCATTTAAAAAACTAGAATATTATTGACTTCTTAAGGTATATCATGGTTAAATGATTGCAGGAAAAAAATAATTTAGTTTTATAATAATTTTCTTTATTATTAAAAAATATTTACAAATAAACATGGATCATGCATTGTGAAAATCTTTAAAACAATTTCTTTCTGAGGTAAAACAAAGAAAAACTTAGCATTCAGTGCATCTTACAAATGTCAGGCTTGAGCACCCCTCTTCCCTACATTTGGATCTAAATTGTTTATGCCGATTTATCATTTTTGGTAAATGCATGACATTCTTAGTTCTTTTTGATATTGGTAGTAATGCCCGTGTAGGTTTACACTTCTTTTTGTGTGATTGCTGCACCTCACGTTCTTCTTCTTCTGATTCTTTAAGATCCAAATTCTCATCTAATAGATCTTTCCCTGATTTGAAAAACATAAGATTTTGGAAATATGGCAGCATTTCTTTTTTCTTCCACCTTTTCTCAATCGCAGCTTGTCTGTAACTCTATGAAGGATGCTGCCATTGCAAAATCAAAAAAATGGTGAAGAGTTCTCACTGTCCATTTATTTGTTCTGTTTCTCCTAGCATACTTACTAATAATCCTGTCAAGAACGTCTACACCGCCCATGTGACTGTTGAACATTTCAACAGTAAATGGTCGAGGGTCTTGAATATATTTACTGCCCTTCTTGGACCAACTCCTAACATTCTGAACTGGTTTTGCTCCATAGTCTGTGGATGCCAAATGAATTGGACGATTATCATGCCATTTAACAATTATATTTGTTTTATCCATTTTCACAACTTAGATCATAACTCCCTCTACCTTTGCATTTTAGCTCACTATCCTTTTTAAAATGCACAATTTTTGGAATTCTTGATACCATTATTGTGCTACATGCCAAAATTGACCTGTGAGCTAATAATGTATAAAGAAGTCCACTGACGTCAAATAACGCTCCATATAAATAGTTGAACCAGCATGTAAGGTATCAGATGGCTTCAACATGACTTTTCCAACTAAATCTACCTTTTCTGGGAGTGGAGTTTTTGCAGAAACAATTTCTCGTCCACCACCCTTATAAAATAAAAAGTTCAAAGGTAATCCACAAGTAGATGCCATTACAAAATTTTTTATCCCTACAGGTTGAGGTTGCCCCCTCACATACTGCTTCATACGAGCCTGTCTATGAAATGGAATCCTTTGTTCATCAATTGATACTAAATCAAGCCAAGTATGTTGAATGCACTCATTGTTCAGCATCAGCCTCAGTTTCCAGAATCTATCAGCATTCCTTTCTGTTTCAGTTACTACATTGTCATCAGCAATTTTCAAGTTAGAGCAAAGGGTGTAGAACCTATCTCTACTAATGTTACTGGCTACCAAAGGATATCGTGTTTGCCGTTCCCAAAACATTCTAATTTTTTGGAAACCAAGCAGTGACACTGCAATGCTAGCTGTCCAATACTTTCTAATCTCATCAGCATCTGTATTTAGTGATGTGCCTGTTGTTTAAAATATACCTTCTTGTAGTATTCTTGGCCATATTAATTTACTCTCAGATAAGAAGGCCTCAGTAAAACTTTGGCTGTTTAAAGAGGTGGCTGCTTAATTAGGGTTACAGGAAGCATAATCAAATGTAATGGAGTTAACAGCTATGAAATTAAATATACCTTCAATGATTTTCATTGCAATTTTGTTGAACTACAAAATACAATGCAAACAAGAAATCCAAGAACACCTTGACATCGACTCCTTTCCACTAGTGCTAATCACATCAATGACTACTCAATCATTTTCTCGTTTAAGAAATTCACTTCATGATTCGAACCAAACTCCTAAGCAAACTAGACCTTATGTTGCAATTCACATCCTCAAGAAACTCAATAAGCACCAACAGGGGGCCCTCTGAAAAGTGAATGACTTTTGGGTCAGTTGAGAGAAAACAGCATGGTCTGATAGCTCCAGACATTTCATGGGATAGCAAACGTCATGAGAATGCAGTGAAACGCACAAAGGGAACTGTTTGTTATTTCATTTAGACATATTTTTAAAATCTGTTACCAAAACAATTTAATATCCCTGTGAGAAGAACTCTTTCAGATTTCCCTGTTGGTAATTTTCTGACATTGCATCCTGTTGCGAGATGTTGAATCAACAAGAATCTCCACCACTTATCACTTTTCACTTCTTATTCTATTACAGTTCTAAATTGCTTGAGGTGATAGGATTAAAAAAAATAAATATATTTTTTGAGTCACATATTCAATTACAATCCTGTATGACGAGTCAATATGATATCTTGGGTGGAGAGAACGAAGTTACATTACTCGTCAGGAGCAAAACAAGGAGCTATCTTAGCATTTGCTCAAGGGACCCGGGAAACTGAACAAAATCCTGATCGAGATGGAGTCATTGGCCTAGGAATTAAACTACAATACTTGCTTCAGATATATTAGGATATTATACAGTAGATAATTATTTTTAGTAGCATATAATTTAACATTTCAAGATTCGTACAGTTTCATGTTTAAAGTAAAAGTAAAATTTACTTGTTTTGTCATTTTGACATTGTCATTTCACTGCTACTACTTATAATAACAATAATATTAAAACAATATTAGTACTTTCTATGTTTGAAACTTGAAATGGTGAGGAGGAAGCAAGTTTTGACCAGTTATTTGTTCTTTCCATTTGTACACCTAGTCCTATTGCAGCACCTAATGCATCTAGCAAATCCAGAGAGAAACAGAAATGTTTGTCAGGCATTCTCCTTCTACAGATACACCAGTTCTTTCTTCTTTGTTTCAGCTTGCAACAGTCAACATGAAACAGAAAGTCAAATGGAATAAGACATTTTTATTTATTTATATTTCTTTAAGGAAAATATTATGATTTGAATATTCCTTCTCACTGTAGAACATGTTGTTAAGCAGGAAAGCGTTGCATTTATTTTTAAATGTATGAATTGTGTTTGTCTTCAATATCATTGCCCAGTTTATTTTAAAGTGTAATGCCCTCTATTAGGGTACTTTTTTTATAAAGAGTAGTTTCAGAGTGGGGAACATATAGGTTATCCTTTTGACGAGTGTTGTAGTTGTGTACATTGGAGTTAAGAGTAAAAGTGTCTTCGTTTTCCATGAGAACTTTTTTGTGATGACCATTATTTCAAATACATACATAC
Source organism: Gryllus bimaculatus (assembly GCA_017312745.1). Classification (NCBI taxonomy): domain Eukaryota; kingdom Metazoa; phylum Arthropoda; class Insecta; order Orthoptera; family Gryllidae; genus Gryllus; species Gryllus bimaculatus. The sequence goes on from BOPP01000011.1 coordinate 5,043,303, forward strand.
ATGGCAGAGGAAGAAGCCTTAGTTTATTGAACAACGGTTTGCAAGACTCCAGCTTATAAGTGCTGATCATGGTTTGCAGAATTATTTTTTGGATAATAAATGTGTGAGTGCTTACAGGGTATTTCCTCGGAATATTATTCCATATTTTAGGTGTGAGTGCACATTTGCAAAATACATTCCTTGAAGTGTCTCAATATTGGAGCTTGACCTGAGGGTGTAAAGGACATAACATGATTTGGTGAGCTTCTTGTTAAAATTTGAGATGTGAGCATTCCATTTTAGGTTTTTTTGAATTGTTAGATCAAGGAAGGTAGTTTCATGAGATATCATTAAAGGGTTATTATTTATGAGCAAATGTTGTGAGAGTTTTTCTTTAGATCGGGGATTCATGAAATTTAGAGAGACTGTCTCGCTGGTGTTTATGATGAGTTTGTTGTCTTGAAACCAATTTACTAGTGCTTGCAAAGTTTTGTGAGTTTCTTTTTCTAATGATTGTTGTGTTTTTGCTGTGATGATTATGTTTGTGTCATCTGCAAACAAAATTATTTTGTTATTCCTTAAAGCCAAAGGCATGTCATTTACGTATATAAGGAATAGTATTGGCCCAAGGATGGATCCTTGCAGGACTCCACAATTTATCATTTGACAGCAGGAGTAGTATGAGAAGCTTTTGTGTTCTTTAGTGTGCTGGAGGGCAACTATTTTGCTACAGTTTGATAAATATGATTTGATCCATTGGCCTGCAATGCCTTGAATTCCTAGTATTTCTAGTTTTCTTAAAAGTTTGTGATGATCAATAATGTCAAAGGCTTTTGACAAATCTAGGAAATGGCTAATGGGATTTTCCTACTGATTTAGTGCAACAAGGATGTAATTTAAAAAGGAGAAGATAGCTGCTTCTGTGGATCCATTACTTCTGAAGCCAAGTTGTGCATTTGTAAGGACATTATTTGCATTGAGAAACTGTTTGAGTCTATCATTGAAAAGCCTTTTCAGAATTTTAAAAATCATGATAACAGGGAGATAGGTCAGTAGTTCATTGTATCATAACGATTGCCCTTTTAAAATAAAGACTTAATTTTTGCAATTTTGAATATATCTGGTTATATGCCTGTTTTTAGAGAGTAATTGCAGATATGAGAGAGTGGTTGCACTATACATGGAGCACTGTGTATAAGTGGTGCACCTTTTGATAAAAAAATCTGGAATGTTGTCCAGGCCTCTGAGAATTTATTCGCCATTTGTCCCAATGATTTTAAAAATTTCAGAGGGGGTAGTTTCATATAAAAATATGGAGTTAACAATTTGTGTAACATTAGTGTTTGGTTGGTGTGTTTTTTGTTTAGAGAGTGTTGAGAGACTAACTTTCTTCTAGTTTGTGAAAAGGGTTCATTGAATATATCGGCTATTTCTTGTGGGTCTTGTACAGTTTGGTTTTTGTAGTGGAGTTCTATATTTTTTCTGTTATTATTAGTTGGTGCTATAGTCTTTTTAATAATGTCCAACATAGCTTTTGTTTTATTATGTGTATTTGCAATGTACTTATCTTTTGTCATAATTTTTGCTTATTTGATTATTTTTTTAGGATCAAATGTTATCAAATTTTGTAACATGAAGTTTGAGTTAAATTTGTTATTTGTTAGTATTTTATGCATGTTGCGTTTTCTTTCACATGACACACTGATTCCTGTGGTTATCCACGATTTACTTTTCTTATTGACAATCTTTTTGAGTTTTTGAGGAAAAATGGCATTGAAATGTCTTAAGTATATATTTATAAATGAATTAAATTTATCATTTGTATCGGTTGCCTTATATACTTCATTCCATTTAAGAATCGGAATAAGTTTTGAAATTTTATTGTTTTCTTGGGAATAGTAACTGCTTTCTTTGTATGTTGTCTGATTGCAATTTTTATTTTCGTTTCAAGTGTTAGAATCTGGGCAGTGTGGTCTCAAAAACCTGTATTAAATGTAGCAATAGAAAAACTATGGTTATGTGCATCTATTACTATTTGATCTATAACAGTGCTACTATTTTTGGATATTCGAGCTGTTGTATTTATGGTTGTTTGTAAATTGTATGATTTTAGTAGGTTTTTAAATAATTTGCATTACTGGATTGTATGAGGCAATTTATATTGAAGTCGCTGCAAAAAATAATTTTATACTGTCTGTGTTTTTGAAGTTTTGTTAGAATAACTTCCAGATTTTTTAAAAAGATTTTCAAATTCCTAATAGGGACACGATATGTGCATAAGACTCATGTTTTTATTGTTTTTAAGTCAGTGATGGATATTTCAAAGTCTCTCTCTTTTATAACATGAGTGTGACTGGTGTAGGGTACAAATGCTCTCTTATATGATGGTTTGAAACCTTAATTTCATTTTTTATAGGGGGGCCAGGGGGCAGAGTGGTCATGATTACATTAGTGTGTTTGGCAGTCTCTTGTATTTTTGTTAAGTGTTAAGTAAAATAGGTCAATATTCAAATATGCTTGGCTAAGAGACCAGGCGGCATTTTAAAACTGGTAATATTTACACGTCTAGTAGAATAATTAATCGTTTTTACAAAAAAGTAACTATTTATGGAGTTGGCCATTTAATCAAGGTGGCTGTTTGAGCACATTTCATTATATGTTGTTTTTCTGTAAACAATTTTATATAAATTACAACAGTTGAACATAGATGTGTGCACAAAGGGAAAGAGGGGGGTGGAGGGGGGGGGGGCGCTCTGCAAACTTTGAAAGGAACCCAGTTGTGTTGCAAAATAAGATTTATTTCATAGGTATATATATATATATATAGTCTCTGTTTTATTTCTTTTGAACCTGACAGTATGGGAAATGCAATATGTTGGGGTAGAGACTATCCAAGCCACCAGACAAGAATATAAATGGTTTAATATAAAATCAATATTTATCAATTGTATCATTAGTTATAATTTCATTCTTGAATCTATTTTATTCATTTACTAGTAAAATCATGTGTAAATAAAGAAGTTTAAATGAAAAGGGAGCTAAAAAACATAGTTACGCTCCTCTTGATTTAGAGCTGTTCACATCTAACAGGTGAATTAGTAGTTGATCTTAAAAAAAGGTACAAGTGTGGCCCAGAGCATTGTTTTTGTTTCAGGATCAACATTGTACTTTTCCACTTGGTTATCACTCTTTTGAAACCTTAAGGGAACTATTTATGTTCAAGAAATTTAACAATTTACCTGGCTATGAGTGGATGTCTCATGTTCAAATATACCCTGAAAGCACCCACAGATGACTGGTTTTGCCCATCTAATTTTACTGTTGTCTTGCGTTCTCAGCTCAGTGACAGTCCAACTCGGCTTCTAACTCTCTTCCCCTCTGATCCATTTGTGACTTGCACTTTTTTCTTCTTTTTCTTTTTCTGGTGCGAATGTTGTTATGAACAGGATTACACCTTCAGGATGTAGGTAATCTCTAAAAATTAATGATGCATTCCATGCCAGGGTAACAGGTTTCTGAATTCATACAGAAATTAAAAAAACTAGAAACACGGAAAATGCAGAGAAATGGCTAGCTACATCAAAATATTTGCTTTTAATATGAAACTATTCCAGTACAACGAAAGATGAATCTTAAATCATAACTTTAAAAATAACTTTATAGTTTAAAGATATATTTAAATTGATATTGGTTGTCAATATTCCTTTTAAAGTGTAATATTTAGTTTGCATTTGGCAGTTTAAAGATTCAAAACTGTGAATTTCATCTCACACGTTTACCTTTAATGTTAAAGGAAATATTATTAATTGTCCTAATCATTTATTGCATTTTGCTTGGTAAGTGGTCTGTTCGTGTTTTCCAGTAGACCTGGTGGGATTTTAGTCCTTCCAAGTGTTCCTGATCTAACCATTTTTTACATGGTCTCTCCATGTTTCTTCGCATTAATGGTTTATACTTTGACTCAGTCTTCTGGGAATCTGTCTTGCTTCATTCAATTAATGTGAGAAAATAATTTTTTCTGACATCCCTCTATTCCCTCGACTACATAATTTGTTTTAAGCGGTTTTCTGACATCCTTATTTCTTTACTGATCTTTTAATGTGACTCCTGCAAGACAGCGTAGAAATCTCATCTACATGGGTGTAGTTGTAGCCGATCCCTTCTTTTCATGGTCCTAACTGCTGATCCAAACAGGAATATGCACATTGGTTTTGAAATCATTTAATGTATTTTTAATTTAATCTCTTGAGTCATATCCATTCCAAAATGTCATTTAATTAGATCAATTTTCTGTTGTATTTCTGGATTTTATTTTTTATGTCCTATGATCTGCAACAAATGACATTGCCTAAATAATTAAATTTGGATACTTGTTCTTTTTGTTCATTAATGGCAATTTTGACTCTATAATTTCTTTTCCTTGATATACGATTGATTTTACCCTGCAGGGGAAATTTATACGATACTTTTCAGTGCTGTTTCATGCCATTTATTTGCTCGTAGGTCATCTGATTTCATTATTATAACTACACCATCTGTGTAGAGGATTGTTTGCATCTTCTTTGTGAGAAATTATTTCCCAGTTGATTGTTAGTTTCCTTTCCCTGATTATATAGTTGGCACATAGTATATTGAATAGGCATGGTGACAGAATATCCCTGTCGCAGTTTTGACATGTCATCCGTGAGTTTTTTACCCCCGTTTTTATTTGTTCCGTGGTAATTCCATCTACTCCTATTCTTTGTTGTTTTTTTACTAGTACCCTTTTAAGCTCTTCTTTTGATATGTAGCACTATTTCCCATTCTTCAATTTTTGTGTTGTCCATGCTTGAGTCTGTCATGTCATGCACATTTCATAATGTCTTAAAAGAGTGCTGTATCTACTTCTCCTCAGGAATGTTACACAATAAAATTAAAAAGGACACACTTTTATGGTGTTAAATGTACTCAAGTGACATGATCTACAAAAGCTGATGCAAACAAATCTAGAATTACTAAGAGGTAACTTAAGGAAAACAGATTTAGGAGACCAGTGGATACCCTTCACAATGCAATATGGCATTCCAACAAAAATTGTTGTATTTAGTTGCATCTACACAACTAATAACTATCAGTAGGGCATTATCTCAAACAAATCTTTTGAGACTCATTATTGGGAAGGGTAGTAGGAATGTTAAAAATTTGCTAAGTTTACAATAGCACAAGCAGCCAGGAGCTAAAATTGCCATTGGTTTTTGAATGAATATCACCTTCAGAAGAAGAGTGGAGTTTTACTACATGAAATAATTTTTTGATAAGGAACCATATCTTTATTTTTATATGCAAGGCATTCAGTCTTAAAAGCTCTAATACAAGTTGGTCCACTAGGAAATTCAATTTTACACACAAAATTCTACGAAAAGTGTTGTAAACATTGTGAATTAGACACATAAAAGTATTTCACATAAAGAACATTTAGTATGAGTGAAAGTATTGGAATGCTTTTTTTTAATTACTATGTAGTACAATGCAATTCGTAAAACATGAAGAAAAAAAAAATATTAGTGGTCTACCTGAAGTCACACACAACAAATATGAAGTCTTCAGTTATTAAAGAGAAGAAAGAACTTCGAATTTGACTCCCCGCTCAATTAACTGTTGAATCAAAGAAGTTTTAGCAAAAGCAGCTCCAGGTGGATATACACCTCCCCTATAACAATGAAAAATTAAATTACACATTTATTACAATTAAAACAAAATTGTAGTGCATTTCTTCATTTATATATAGGACAAACACAAGCCTGACATCTTATCTGCATATATCTTTTCCCATTAAAAATGTAATACATTTCACAGGGGGTATATAATATTGATACACGCAAGGTATCAGTAGTGGTCTTGTAAAAGAGGACTCTTGTTTTCTGACATTTTACAATTTTTGTTTCCCCACAAGTACAAGTAAAATGCTAATTGTTTAAGTAAGGCAGTCCATGGGAGAAAAGAAGTGGTGTAATAAAAATAAATGTAACCATCCTAGGTATAGGTTAAGGCAACAGATGTTTGCCTTTCCTTAAGTGTTCTTGAAGTTGGTAAAAGCCTCTGATATTAACTAATAGATACGAAATTAGATTTTTCTTTTTCTTTATTTCCACCAACTTCTGCAACATGTCATAAAGTTTTAGTTCCTAGAAGAGGAAAGAAATGTATGAATTGCAAACTTTGTCTTCATGACGGGTATATATTGTTACTGGTAGTGGTGTTGTGTCAATGGATGCGAGTGATGCAGTGCATTCCTTTATGTTTTATGACTTCCTATCTTTACAGAGTATGTTTCTCATTCTCCATGCAAAAAAATATTTTTTCTTTGGAGGCTTCAGACCACAGTACAGATTACAGTACCTGGTTTTAAAATACCGTGAAGTTGCATCCGTTCCCTATCCTGCGGCAAGGCCAATGAACTTCGAGAATGTTGACTATTGCGGATATGGGCTTGCACATCACCTGAGTGATGCGATTCCACAATCATATATGAAGTTGGAGGAAGCAGTTCAAAATGTTCTTCAGCAGGGGAATATACTTATAGAGCAGTTATACATCTTAATTAAAGTAACTTTTTCTTCAAGCTTTTAGACAATGTTGTCAAGTTCGAATTTTTGACAATTGGGGTGAATTGGAGCTTTTATGACACAGAAAAACAAACTTTTCACCTTATGTTCTATACCATTTGTAGAAAACATGAAAAAACTGAATATGTCCCTTTTGGTGCTAAATACATGTAGGAAGTAACAAATAACTTATAACTCTTGAAAAAAATCAAGTGTGTAGCCTCCACCTCATGGGGGCTCATATGAAACATTGATGTGACTAAAGCGATACAGCTGAATATATCTATTAATTTTTAGTGGGAAACAAGCAGGCTGGAGTATTTTTTTATCATTTGCTGTGCCCAAATACTGGGATATTTTGAGTTCCTGCTACATGGTCATTAATAATAGAAAATATTTCCTATTATTTTGCTACTTTTTTTTTTGTTAATTTTGGATATCAATACATAACTATACAACACCATCTGAGCACAAGGTCTCAGTAAGTAGTGGAGGCAACAAGTGTATTATTGACAAACTGTTTACTATTGCTTTTTGCTTTTCATTGCATCCCCTACATGATCTTTCAAAGATACAGCTGGTTACTGGCCTATCTAATAGTTATTAAAGAAACAAGTCAAGTCCAGGCATCATTATAGTGTACTATCAAAAGTGCACCCTTCAATAGTTTATCTATAAAGACACCAAATATTTTTTTAAATATTTCTTTTTTATATTAATCAACAACTGGACGCGGAATGTGTTCATTTGAACAATAACAATTTCAATTTGTTTTATTCCTGTGAGAGCAAGAAGCACTGCAAAAATTTCATTGTTAACATTTTAAAAATATTTGTAGATATGTTTTAAAATTCTCCATATTTTCCCTTGAATTCCTACCTAAAAAGTGCGATCAATTTATAATTTTTTGTGCTGAACATAGTAAGCCTTGGGTTGCTCTGAATGCTAACACAGAAACAAATGTAAACAACAAACTATTTCATTATCATATTTAACATTCAAATTCAAAAGAAACCCACCTGCTTGGCATTTTATCACTTTCCGTCAAACACATAAAAGCAGTCATGACTAACATGGTAGTTGTAGCACCATATCCTGGATTACGACCCGTCACCTATAATTGGAAATTTTCATACAAGCATTGAATATATATGTAATTTTTATGAAGTGTGAAAGCCGTCATAGGTTACCTTCACAGACATAGTTTTGTTAGGAGGCTCAGTAAAATGGTCTGTTGGTTCAGCAAGCTTCTCCTTCCAGCCTTCACCACGTACAGTCAGAGCAAAAAACGTGTTTTCTGCAGCCTCTTCTGAAGGGCCCTCATGGCTTATCATGCCAAGGGAAAACAGACTAGGATACTGCAACATGACAATTAATTCTAAAAACATGTATATGTTTAGTCAGTAAATTGAACATCCATCTTAACACTAAGCAGAAACTGATTAAAAACAATTTACACTATCAGGGTGGCCGACAAATAGGTAAACTGAATTTTTACTTGACTGTGTTTGTTTATCTTATTAATTTATTTAATTCACATGTAATGAAAACCAAAAAAATTATATTTTGCATCATGTTGCTGACTATTTGTTAAATGTTGATAACCATCTATCCGTGTATGTGTGAGTGTGTATGTCTGCACATGTGTAGTCGTGATGGAAAGAAAATTTCAAACTACATTCAGAATAAAATGTATATTAAGTAAATACATGAAGAAGGTTCCTCCCATATTTCAAACATTTCTAATTGGGTTCAAAACGTTTGAACATGTTTAATGAGAAGATGCAATATAAATGAAAAAATATCAAAGAAAATGCAAGACTGTCCAGGCAATTCAAAATTCCCTCAATTTTCCATTATTCTCATATGGTGAACAAGCTTGAATGAACTGCAGCAAATTTTGGAAGTTTTCCCCACACAAACTGAAAGATATCAAACATCTATTCACAATTCTTCATTCATCATATCTTTATTCAAAGTATCTGAATAGTGCTAACCTTTAACTTTCTCAAATCCAGTGTTAGTATACATCTTTTAATACTCACCTTCAGCAACAAGGATCTACCACAACGGAATCTGGCGAGTACTGCAAACACAGCTCCAACCAATGCTACAACGGCAACAGCAAACAAGGATCTGAATGCAACATAGCTCAGTACTTGAGCTGGTCTCTGATTGTTCTTGTCAAAAAAATGCCGTTGAGATCGCAATATGACCGATCGATCAGACCCAGGAAAGGGTACACACCATCCTTGAACTACATCACTGCGGTGAATTGCAGATCTGAAAATGCAATGAATTTTTGGTATTATATTTGCAGTTGAGGGAATTGAAACAAACTAAATTGAATGTTAGGATACTACAGCTGAACAATTTTTTTTATATACATCATTTTCAATGAGAGATACAACTCTGAGGCACTGGTTTTGAGCACCAATTCAGCCCCTTTGCTGTGTGAGGATTTTGTTTATTGTCTACATGTTCTTAGGTTATAGTTGTTCCATCACAAATGACCATTAGTCTTGTGCTGTGGGCACTAAAAGTCTAGGCACTGAGTACCTACCTTGAAGATCAAAGTGGGAAGCATGCCTTTTTGGATAGTTTTAAGTGAGAAGAACAGCATCCCACCATGCCTTTAGTGTTAAAATAGGTAGGAGAAACTTACTATTTCAGCACAAGACAGAAGTATTATTTGTGCAACACAAATTTGTTTCATACATCAGTCAGATATGGTTTTGTTTAAATAACATTACTGAGATATCATTTAACATTAATTATTTTAAAAATAAAGCATACTTGCAGTAACATAATTTTTGGCTTTGTGCTGGTGTAAGAAACTACAACTACTACTTTGTAATGGTTATAATCAAAAGAAGAAAATTGGAACAAGTGGGTTTACTCTCTTCTTCTCACTTATAACTCAGTCAAGTAATATCTGTAGGGTTTCAACAAATCTGTAGAGGACCAAAATACAAATGTTTTGTATTTCCACCAAATGTTAACTATGATAATAACATTGAATTATACACAATCATGGAAAAATATTACTACATACATCCCTTCATGGCAATATTAAATGATTATTTTGTGGATCTTAATAATAAAAAGTTAAAATGTCAATTTGAAAAGCAGTGCCCAGCCCTTGGCTGAATGTCCCATGTACGTTTGTAAGTACCTGAGAGAGGAGAGATCTCGGGAGATAACCTAAAATGAATGAAGAAATGAAGCAAGGAAAGAAGGGCAGGAGTATGGAATGAAGGAAAAAAAGATAATTAGTCTACGATTCTACCTCAACATTAACTACTTCTCCACTTGAATAAAGAACTTTTGAAGCATACACATTCAGAGTAAATCAAAATGACCTTTGGACCAATGAAGCTGTGGGTCTTTTATCTATGAAAATGCCACTTTTGCAAAAATAAATTTGGGATTTGTTTTGAAATTACCAATGAAAGATTATACTGTCGGTTCAGAGTTCGAGGCCTTGTTAGAGTTATTGCCTTCATTGTCCATTTTTAAATGCTGAAATTTTGTTGCTGTATAATGAATGCATAAGGTGACATTTAAGTAAAGTGCTTCCTCAGGGTCATCTCTTGGGCAGTTGAGCAGGTGGCCTATGGTCGTGGGCATTGAACATTTTGTTAGCATGGGTGATGTCACTTTTCTTCATGGACAGGAATATGTTCAACACATGAAGGCATTTTTAAATCAGCTGTATACACAAGTGGTACTTCATTTGTTTGACATTCAATATCAGGTACGCACATTATTATTGTTGTTGTTCTTGTGAGTTTTCTGTACATGAGTATGTTTCATAATAAAGTTAAACAGAAATAGATTAATTAATTTCCAATTGTATCAATTAGTGTGACAAAATATCATAAATATATGTACCAAGTAATGTACAATTTTAAGAACAAGCAAAAGAAAATATATAATTAAATCTATATAAAACTATGTATTATAGCCAATACCTTTTGTGGTTCAGCTTTTTGTTCATAAATGAGACTCTAGAAGAAAAATGTAAATGATTGAGAAGTAAGGGAAGAAAAGAAAAGGTCAATATTGCTTTCTCTTTCGGATGGTGGGTAGGAAGAATGTACTTTTTGGCAAGTTCAAACTTTGGTTGACATGGATTGATTAGTGCGTTCTCACATTTTTAGTTCCTAACCTTCAGATTCGATTTAACTTTATATTGTATGAATCCTGTAAAAACACTCCAACTTTAAATTGAATCATCATTTACTGAGTAACAAGGAGAATTTGCATTCAGTAAGAAATATACTTTAAGATTGAAGTACCCACATCTGTTAACATTCTGTTTTTTTCTTACCAAGTAACACACATGCTAAATAAAAAAATCAAAATATACCAACTGCCAATCTCTACCTTCTCCAGCAATATTTCTATACATGTATACACATGTGATCCACTGAATTAATTGCTAAGCACCTATAGCACTTATTCTCAATGCCACTTACACTTCACAAAATAATATGTTTCATTGACTTTATTTCTCTTAAATAGTGAATCATTAACGCAAATTTTAATGCAAAATTTTATAAGCATTTGTCAAATACCTTGGCTTTAGTTTGGGTTTTAGTTGAGGAAGTCTATTTGGAAAAAGTTTAGTTCTTAATGGCCTGAGTTCATTGGCATGTGCAAGTCCATAAACTGCTGATTCCCAAGTTCCATAATGTATTGCACTCTGTAAAAACATTGAAGAAATTTCACTCACATTAGTAAAAGTCAACCTAGTGTTTTCTTAATACTTTTGCCAATCTTTTCACCCAAAAACCAAGGGAATGAAGGAAACCAATTGATAAAACTTGCCAAACACAAATTTTGTAAAGGGATTAGAAAACACATTAAAAATATTCTTCGAATTACAACTTACAATTACAATCTAATTTAAACATTTTTCCAATTACAATTTCATGCAAAATACTTGAGTTTGTAAACTTTTCCCATGAAAATTCCAGATACAACCAAATTAATATATTTTTTGGAATGACAACAACAAAACTAAAAATATTTCAATGAAAGTACACAATATAAATCTAAGCTTGTTATAAGATAATACGAAACAATATGTTACTACAAAATCATGACGACTATTATGAGTAAAATACAGCAAAACAAATAGCAAATTTAAAACACATAAGGAAAGTGGTTATTGCAAAGGCATAATAAGTTTTTACATGAAGCCCATAGCTTAAGAAATTTAATTTATTTAAATAAAAGAAAACTTACTCCTTTATGATGACCCTTACTCCAGGCTTCCAAATACGTTTCAACAGAGTTAATGGTACCTGACAAACAAATAATCCATTAATATTTTTTTTTTTTTTACTTTTATGTCAAAGAAAAATTGTGTCTTGACTCTACCTTCAAATTTATCCTGAAGAAAAACAGTTCCAATATCTGCTGGAATACTATCAAATCCACAAGCACTAACAATATAGACACCCTTCTTCTCCGCAGCTTCATGGTATTCAAGTTGCATTCTTTCCATGTACTGAAACATTTGTATTCAATACGTGAACGATGGGCTAACAATACACCAAATAAGATGTAAAAACCTTTTACACTTCTATTTAAAAGTCTTCTAATAAATAAATAATTTTAATCCGACCTGAGGTTCTCCACTGACATCAACGTGATGTGTGCCACTTGCAATACATGCTTTTACTACAGGTTCTCCATAAAAACGATATGGACCAGCACAGTTCACTACAACTTTAGCTCTTGCAGCCATTTTTAACAAAGTTTCTTCTTTTGAAACATCAGCAACTATTATTTCAATGTTGCTTAGATCTTCCCCTAAACATTAAAATATAAGATTAAGATAATGTAACATACCACAAAGAACTTGTAAGCTTACCAGTTTAAACTTAAAAGTTTACAAAACCCTTTCCCAGATTTTTCAATTATTAGAAACGTCTTCAAAAACTAGGGCCAAAATTTCTTACCCGATTTCTCTGACACTTCTTTAAGAACATCTCGCAGTTTCTTTTCATTTCTTCCTGACACACCCCAAGATAAGCCACCTTTATCCTTGGACAATTTAAGAACTTCATGCACTGCATATTTTCCAGTAAAGCCAGTAGCACCAAAGACAACAATGTCTAATCTTGGAATACTCATTTTGTTCTGCAGAAAATACCAAGAGATTAATCTTATGGAAAAATAAACGTAGAGAAATAACAAAATTATGATCGATGAATATGAATTCGCTATGTTTTAAGATTATAATATTCTATGACAGTAAGAATGTTCAAAACAATAATAAAACATATCTTTAATAATTCACGGATCTATTTAGCAATGCTATCTCTTACTGAAAAATTCAATATTAGGTCAGAATGGTTTTCAAACACCGTTCAAATTGATGCCGAATTGACGAGAACTTCAGGAAGCACTGTTATACGAACGTATAACATACATAACAAATACCGGTGATTACAATATGCTTAGTCAGTAAAACTCATAAAATATCGTACCTTAATCTTATGTTATCATAAACTGGCCAAAGGTTTACTGATTGATGTAGCGGCTCCAACCCAACGGAGGACCGGCTCGATTAGTCTTGTCGTGGCCTCGTCGAGCAGCTGGCACGAAACGCAGAAACAGACACGTAGCGCGCTATTTAAATGGCAGTCATTCGCGAACACGTGAGTGGGGGTGGGATGTTATAAAGTGCATTTTGCATCATGAATGTAATCAAGAGCTCTCTAATAAACAATCTTGGGTGGAATCTCGGGGGAGTGAAATGAATGGAAGAACGGCGGATCAGTGTAACTGAAAGTTAATGAAATTAACTTACTGTAATTTTAATTAATTTCTGGACTGACTTTGCTTGATGCTTTATGTAAGTTTATAAGCAATAAAATTATTATTATTATTATTATTATTATTATTATTATTATTATGGGGGTTCAGTGGAAGGGGAGCTCGAAGCACATTCCAGCTAATATTACTTTCTCGTATACGTATAAGTATGTAGCTTGTGTACGGAGTAATACAAGTAGTATAGAGGAAGTTATGTAAAGCTGCAGCCAATCGATTTCGAGATTTCAACGGAAATACACGTTTTGGAGTCTCCTGGTACCATTCGTTCTCTACTTATAAAGATGATCTAGGTCTAATATTTACAAGGAGAAGCTCTAAATAACTGGAAGAAAAAAAGGATGGGAAAAAAATTAAATGACGATATGTTATATTCACTAAATTTTGCAGATGACCAAGTGATATTCGTAGTGGATGAAGACAATGCACAATATATGCTAAGGAAATTAAATCAAGAATGTGAAAAGTGGGGCTTGAAAATTAATTTCAAAAAGACAGAGTACATGGTAGGAGGGACAGGAAAATATTTACTAATGGAAAATGTTCCAGTTGTTAAGTGTTGTCAGAGGAAATTAATCATCGCATTCGTCAAGGAAAATCTGCTATTCGGCAATTACATTCAATAATATGGAATAAAAGTATTGATAATAAATTGAAAATTAGAATTTATGAAGCAATTGTGAAAGCATATCACTGTATGGTGCTTCGTTGTGGGATATTTCAAAACACAACGAGAAAAAGTTAGAGGCTATAGAAATGAAGTTTTGGAGACGCAGCTGTATGTAACGTTAATGAAAGAATCAGAAATGAAAATATAAAGCAACAAAAAGGTGCCATTTCAGATAATGGATACAATAGTAGGGAGAAGGTGAAATTGGTACGGACATTTTAGAAGAATGCCGGAGGGAAAATGGCCATTAAAAACTTGGAGATGGCAGGTGTCAATGCACAGAAAGAGAGGTAGACCAAAGTTACATGGTATGACGGTGTGAGACAAAGATCGTCACATCCAAGAAGATAATTGGCAAGATAGAAGAGGATGGAAGCTTGTGTGCGAGAGACGCCGCATAGTGTAGAAGAAGAAGAAGAAGAAGAAGAAGAAGAAGAAGAAGAAGAAGAAGAAGAAGAAGAAGAAGAAGAAGAAAAGGTTGGAACATGTATCGGCGTCTTTCTAAAACTACAGTATAGAAGATAAGGAATTGTTCTTGAAATGAAATATGTTCTCCATAATTGGTTTTTTAATACCAAGCAAATTTTGTTTGAAAATTTTACTAGTTTTCACGAAATTCTGAGTGAACTATTGGCAATAAAAAAAATAATTAAAAATGAATGGTGCTGCAGAATGACACAGACTTTCTCTTACTAATTTTTCTCCTTATCTCTTCAGTCTGGGGTATCTTTTCGGTTTTGCCCCACCTTTATCTGAGCTATCATCTATTGACGCCTAAATGACATTTTATGTTTTTTTTTCGATTTTTCAGATCCCTAATAATAGATATGAAATATGACTTAAAGAATATTATTGAGGGGTAAAATCTGGTCCTATATGCCCATTTGCATTGAAAAATTTGGAGCCGTTTTTAAGAAAATGTTGTTTCAGTGTTTCTGATAATGCGCGTTTTGAAGTTCATTTTCACTCAAATGTTTCGAATATTCGAAAACCTCCATAAGAAATTATATAAAGCAAATGTACTCACCAAAGCGACAAAGTATAAATAATATCGGTAATATAAATATTAAAGAGTAACAGATATTTAAAAAAATACATTTGTGTAATTTTTCAAAAAACGAAAGAAATAATCAAAGTGGCATTTATGTTATGCAGTGCATTGCAGTGCAAGTTATGCAGTGCATTTAGCACTATCTGTACAATAAGTTATATGAAAAGATTTGGAGACTTTTTTGACAAAATTTTGGAGCGTTCTGAAAATGTGGAATTTTGAGATCCTTTTCACAGAATAGCAATATAATTTCGAAAAACTATAGCACAACATTAGCATTTATACTTACTCATGCAATAATGTATTCAAATATCTATTAACTTGACGTATTGACGACGTAGGAGATATTTAAAAAAATAATTTGTGTATTTTTTAGAAAAAACAACAAAAGAATATAGAAAAATGGCGGTTATGTCATCTGTATAAATGCATTTATCGGTATATCTTAAAAAAATTGAAAAAAACATTGGAGATGTATTTGAGAAAATATGTTATTTTTTTTCAAAAAGGCAATTACAAAATAGCGTTTTTCGAAAATCTGTAGCCCGCATGTTAATTTGTATCTAAGAAAAATGTTTTATACAAAATTTGTAGGAAAATTATCCTCTTTAAGATTTATCGGAATCATTTTTCTACGGATAAAGAGCTATAGAGAAAAAACGAAACAAGTCAAAAAAAAAAAAAACACGTTTGTAATTAGTTCAGGGTTTAGGAGATCGACAACTTGGAGTTTTAACTAGTGCCTGGGTACTTACAACGTGCTTAAAGAAAAATATTTATGTACCTTTTCCCCTGATCCTTGTTGACCTTTAAACGTGAAACCAATAACTTATTTTTTTGGGGGGTTCTTTACATGAAGACTCTGGGATATTTTCAAAATTTAAAAGAAATGGTGCCATAGTTTTTTGATTAAATTTTGTTGTTGGATAGTCAGAAGGACGTTTAAGAGAATGGCGTAAGTCTCATGCTGGTTAAAATCCATGATTTTTCGACAATTAAAAAAAAATCAAAAAAATCGGCCTCTTCCTACAACTACAATTATGAAGATACAATTTTTTTCTTAATGAAATATGTTCATCACAAACAGATATTCAGATAAGATACTGGTGAGTTTTTAGAAAATATGAGTATTTTTTGAGTAATTGGGCGTCAAATTTAGTCATCCGCTCTGAAACTCCTGCGCTTCGTGATGGTAATTTTAGAGGTATTTTGAGACGTTTTGATGCTACGTAAGTTAGAATTTGTATATTATTTTATATTTATTTGTTCGTTTCTCACATTGGAGCTTTTGTTACACGTTTACAATCTAATTTTTTAGAAATTATTAAAAACATACACACACACATACACATAACACAATCGAGTTAGTACCATTTATAACTCAAGAACGGCTGGACTAATTTTAATTATATCTAATTTGTTGGATTCATTTTCGCCGCGAATAGCAGAATAACTATTAAAACATGGAAACAATTTCACGAAAAAGAACAAAACTAAATATTCACATCAAATGCAACCCGCACCACACTACCGGATTTTGTATTCTATATCGTTAAATAATTCCTAAATGAAGTTGTTCCAAGGTCTTCAAAACTACACTTTTGAGGGCAAAGGCATCACAGAAACGTTTCTCACACCGTAGTCGACTAGGTGGTATCTTTTTGAATATTCTACTCCGTTTTTGTTGGTCCCGCGCTTCTCGAAATGACCCCACCTGCTCAGAGGTGTGCAGAATTTTCCACTAAATGGCGGAGAGAGAGGCGGAGAGAGAGGCGGAGAGAGAGGCAGAGAGAAAGACGGAGAGAATCGGAGAGAAACGGAGAGACGGGGGAGAAGGAAAGAGAGACGGAGCGACAGTCGGAGAGAGAGAGAGAGAGAGAGAGAGAGAGAGAGAGAGAGAGAGAGGGAGAGAGGGAGAGAGAGAGTGAGAGAGAGAGAGAGAGAGATGGAATGCAGTTCGATTGTCTGTAAGTGAGAATTTGTTTAGTATGTCATATTTAATTGTATCCTTATATATTATCTTTATATTATATTTATGTTATTTCAATATCATTTGAAATTGCGTCCTTTAATTGTGTTAAATGTGGTAACGAATAGATGAGAGTCATTTTTCATTGTTGAAACCCATTGTTGCAACGCCGATAACAGAGGGTGATAGTGACGTCTGCCTTTCTTTCGCGATAATATAAAACTAATACTTTTATTTATTTGTGGGATTTTATAATACCATAGAGTTTAAATTACTGTTATATATTTTTGATATATTTTCGTTTGTTTGCCAACGCTATCAGTAGCGTATTATTTATTAACTTTTCATTATTGTACTCCCTCGCATACTGCTTACAAAGAATATTGTAAGGCTAAATACTCATCCGATATGTTCGTGAATACACTACATACCTTACACAATGAATTCAATGGCAGAAATATATTTTCATTTAAAAGTTTGATTGAAATATCTGTTTCTTGGAAAAAAAAAAAAAAAAAAAAAAAAAAAAAATCGGAGAGAAATTGTATGTTGTAATTGTATGTTGTATATTGATGTAAATAGTATTACATAACCATTACTAACGGCGAGAAAGTACGTGCTGTTTCAACACCACTAGTTTGTATTTCTTCAGGTGGCATTTGATGATGCGTGGATATTTGACTGCGTATTTGTATTTAAAGAATTGCAGTAAATTCATTTTACTCTAGTTTCCGAGAAATGTCTGCTACTTTCTGAGGGTTGCGCAGGACATTGTTTTTGTAGTGAAGTTCAATGTTCTTAGTGTTTGTGTTTTCTGTTTTTAAAGTATTTTTCACAATGTTCCACATTGCTTTCGTATTGTTTTTTGCTTTGACAATGTGTTGATCATTCGTTAAGTTAAGAATATTCATCTAAACGCAACCCGCATCACACTCGACATGATTATTTTGAATTTATATCATGAAATAACTCCTACGTGAAACATTTTAGGGCATTAAAACGAAATTTTTTAGGCTAAAGGCTTCTCAGTTGTTTTTTCCATCAGTTGTTTGAGACAGAACAGGATCGTCCTGGTCTAAAACTCTGATGAGTCTGATGTTTACATTTCAATTCTATTCTTTAGCACACGTCCATACAGTCTAACTAAAGATGAAGTCACACTTATCCCTTTATAATTATTACAATCTTTTTAAATTTTTCGTAAATTGAATATATATATATATATATATATATATATATATATA
>BOPP01000011.1:5061665-5110841 GCA_017312745.1 Gryllus bimaculatus
TATACATATAAGCTAATTTCCATATTTCAGGTATTTAACCTCCTTTTAAAATGCCATTGAATATTTCAGTAATTAATTCCAAACCTACAATAGAATAATATTTAACCACCTCTGTGGATATACCTCCAGGCCCAAGTGCTTTATTATTTTTCATGTTTCTTAACAATTTTTTTCCTCTTCCAAATACACTTCTTGAGTGATCGAATTTACGTGCAGTGGTTCATAATGTATTACCTGAAATGTAGTTCTATTTTTTGTCAAAAGATTTTTAAAGTATTTTTGCCATTTTTCAATACCAATTAGGTCTACTAAATGCCATTCTTGAGTTGTATTCAATTTCATGGAATGTAACATTTTCTATGCCTCTCTGGATTTTGTGTTACCAATGCATTTGTCTTATCTCTCACATTTTTGTTCCCAGAATACCTTTTTTGCCTTCTTCACTTCTTGCTTGACCAAATATTTCATTCTGTTATTTTCACTTCTGTCTTCTAAATCCTTTGAGGAAAGACATCTTAAATATAACTTTTTCTTTTCTTCGACCAGGTTCTTTATATCTTCTGTCCACATACTGTCTTGTATGTTCTGTACAGTTATTAAATAAAGAAAAGAATTCCTCTAACAAGTATGGTAGCTAGCATTCATGCTTTGTAGGACCTTGATACCGAAATATCCATTGACGGGAAAACGTGTCCGTCTGTCCGTCTGTCCGTCTGTCCGTCTGTCCGTCTCTCCGAATGTCCGTCCGTCCGTCTGTCCTTCCGGTTCTACATCGTGGTCAACGTTAGCACTTAAACATTTCAGACGATTTTCTCCAAAATTTATATTCCCAGCTTGATCTGAACGAAGTCGAGGCTTTGGGAGCTTCAAACGGATATTTCATATATACAGTAAATTTCTTCCTCTAACATATTGTGTAGTCAGGATTCAGGTTTTGTGAAACCGTGATTCCGAAAAATTGTTTTACGGCAAAAGTCTGTCTGTCCGTCCGTCTCAATGTGGCATTTGCCGCGGCTTCTTGAATTTGAAACATATATTTTAATTGAGGGGGGGGGGATTTACATGAAGCCTCAACGACAATTCCATTTTCTCAAAAATGGGTCCAATTTTTTAAATTAAGGTTTTATCAGGTACAGGAACTGAAAAAATGGCGCAATTTCAATTTTTGTTGAAGTCTCTGTTTTCGGAAATTGCGGAAGCAAAAAAAAAAAAAAAAAAAAAAAGTTAACCCACAAATACAATATTGAAGATATAATATATTTTAATAAACCATTCTTTAACACCAGAATTTGATAAAATGTCAATGGAAAACTACCAGTTTTGAAAATTGCAACTGCAAACGTTCAAGATTGTTTTTAAACCGTCGAGATGGTTGAGTTCAGCTTTGAAATCGGTGGAGTGGACGTAACTTGAATGACGTGCTAAACCTAAGAACCTGAGTTCGTATCCCAGCGTTTAAATACAATTACTAGTTGGAAACATTTTTTGCCGGATCAAGAAGCATTATAATATTGCGTAGTCTTTGCAAAGAATGCTTCAAAATAACTGTTGTAGCGCTACTAGTTTTTACTGGATGGACGTGATAGTGATTTGTCACGTTGGTAGGATTGCACGTCTTGTGTGTCGTAAACGATAGAGCTAGAATATACTACGTAGAGTGGCTTATTCATAGACACAGTGCTCTATGTTTTGGGCCGTGGGCTGTGGGCGCACGCCGGACTAGAGACAGCTACGTTTTTTGCTGTCAAAACTTGAGAGGTTCCTGATGGTCGCAAGTAGAACTGTTATACTGAATCCACGTGTTGTTTGTATTTATTTGTTATGTGTAGTTATATTGTTTTTGGTTTATCTGTATTTAAATCATATTAGTGGTTAAAATAATAATATTCTTAATGCCTTCTGTATGCTCAGCATATAACAAATAACAGAAGTCATGAAACCACAAACACATCATTTTTCAAGTTTACCACCTTTTTTGTTATCTGTTTGTTTGCTTATTACAATAACATTCCTGTTCAGGAGACATGCTAACTACAATAACATTTAAACAGATTCCAGTCTTATGGCAATAATCGGTTCAGGAAGCATCGCGTTTTAAAGTTTCTCAATTCGTTCTCCTTGGGTATTGTGATTTCTTTTTTAAATATTTGGTTTTTGGTCGTGGAACACAATGAGAGGATTTATATTACGCTCACACACGACATTAACCAGCACCAAACGGAATACTAGAATAGACTGTTTTCCAGGGGGCGCTGCTGTAATTAAAAACAAAAACCAAAAAAATCAACTTCAATTATTTGCTGGAAAGATGAAAGCGCGTCAGCCTGTCTAGGCGGTATATTCTAACTCGTTGTGTTTACGACGCAGTGACGCCATCCGCGTGGCAAATGTTTGCCCCAGCGCCACAGGTGGTGAGAGCGGGCACTAAGAGGCCGAGGCCGCGTCGCAGGCTTGGGCTGTCGCTTCGCAGCGCTCGCCGTGCCGCTGTCGCCTCGCCCCCGCGCCGCGCGTCTCAAGGCGAGCCGACGGCGCCTCCGCCAGCGTTTCCTCCTCGTGGTGCGACAACAGCACGTACTTACTCGCATGTTGCAATGCTATCGATGCGTACGACGGGACGCCCATATGGGGGTCATTCGTTTCAGACAGAAATTACGCAAAATTAATGACATTTACAAAAAAAGAATTACGTGACCTTTTTTAAAGAGATAATATTGTACAACAGACTTTGAGACAAACCTCTCTATCTTCAATTTCGTAGTTTTGAGTTTTTGCCATTTTCGGAAAAAACGAGAAATACCCAAAAATGGGACTGGCACCATATTTTTCACTATCGCTTTATTTCATACGTGCGGAAAATTTAAAGAAAATAATTTGAGTTTTTTGAGAAAAAAACGTAAATTTTAAGCGTTAATTAAGCAAAAACTGCTCGTTTTTTAAAACAAATGTACATGACTTTTTTAAGGACCTAATTTTGTACAACAGACTACCTGAGGCAAAAATCTCCATCTTCAGTTTTGTAGTTTTGATTTTTTTTGCAATTTTCGAAAAATCCGGGATTTTAACGAAAATGAGACGAATGTCCAATTAAATGAATTAAATTTTTAAATAAAATAATTGAAATATGCAATAAAATATTGTTTAAACAAAGGAGTTCATTCTTTTATTTTTCGAATATTCTTGTCTTTCGAGTTTTGTTTCGGGTATTCTCTCTGCGAAAGCAGTACGAGTTGAAATAAGATTAAAAATAATTTTGATCGCAAAAGAAGTTTTGAAGATAAAGGAGATTGGTCCTGGTGAGTACCAATTTTCAGTATTAATAAATAAACTACATTATGTAAGATCGCAATATCGAAGAATACTCTATCGCACAATTGCCCGTCAGGAGGTTTTTAGTTACTACGTAATGTTGAAAATACAGCATCATAACGAGTCAATACGAATTTTCTGGGCGTAGTGTGTAATAACATTCTACGTTTCTGAAAAAAAGAAGTAGATTATGTAAGGAGTACACAAGACACGATAAATACTAATGGCCAACATTTTATTATAGGTAATGTGACGAACCCTCACGTCGGATTAGGCCGGTAACTTGTGCGTACCAAATCTAGCGAGGTCCCACAATGTGTCGAGACACGTGAGTGTTCGAGTGGAGGATGCCAGGCCGCTCGCGCTAAATTCATTTAGAGGTGGGCGCCACACTCGATACTGACCTGCCTCTTGCGCTAGCTCTCGGGATCTCAAGAGGCGAGTCGCTGTGGGGCGGGATGATGCGCATGCTCTTAACTTTTAATTTAAAAAGAAAACCACTTCCAATTAATTGTTGAAGTAACGTCCGTCAGAATGGCTTTTACCCATTTATCCAGAATGGCACTATTTTATTACAAGGCCATTTAATGACTTTGTAACTACGCAACCCCCTTCTTTGTCCATCAGTCTTTTACCCTCTGGCCAGGGGCCTACGGAGATAAATTCTGGGTTACCTCGCTGTAGAGCATGGCTCGTCGCCGTCCTGGCCCCGCGCTCCAACGCGCACGCCGGCGATGCCGCCAGAGGCGGGGCGGCGTCGCACGCCCGAGGGCTGGTGCGGGCTCGCGTCTGGATCGGTCCGGCGCCCGCAGCACGCGCCATTGATCGGATTGAAGGCCGTCGCTCTCGTACCAATGAAGGTGTGTGCTTTTCTCGCAGGGTAGAGCCGTCATACTCAGACCACTGCACCATTCTTTTAAGCGTCCCTTGCGCTATTCAAGGACAACACTTAATCAAAAATTTTCGATCCATTTGTTTGAAAACTTTGAAAGTAACCCAGAGATTTTATGTAAAGTACTCTCGAAAATTAAAATATGGGTTTCAAATTCAAGAGGCTGGGACATCAGCCAGATCGATTGGGGAATATCAATTTTGGTGAAAATCCTGATTACAGTTCAGCCGCTAGCATGTTCACACACACACACACACACACACACACACACACACACACACACACACACGAACGGACGGACAGTTTGCCGTCAATTGATTTTTCGGTATCAAGGATCCACAAACCATGGATTCTTACTACACAACGTGTTAAAGGAAGTAATTTAGTGAATGTAGAACCCAGATTCATCTACGTTTTCGTTACCAGGGTCCGGCAATAGGGGCTCGAGAGTTTACCGTTATCAGGGAGATTTTATGTTGAAAATTCACCTTTCCTGCCCGCAGTATTAAAATATTTCCTCTATCCTGCAAATAAAGTAACGAGAAAGTAAAAATATCGCTGACATCAGATAAAAGGTTCAGCTTTGTGTGAACATTACTGTTTCATTCATCTTTGGCAGGGCGCTTACTTTGATATTGGATGTAAAAACGTGTTTTGCATATCATTTCATAACTGTTTTTGATACAATAATTTGAAATAAATTTAGAAAAAAGACGTTTATTGGGGAATACAGCACACACAAATCTTAACTTGACTATTGTGTAAAAAATAATGTGGAGAGAGCGTGATTATTGCAACAAGAATATTTCTTGTGCTTTCCTCATACCACATTTATTATCATCTATTTATTTAATTAACACTGACAATTATCTCAATAATTTCAAATTAACGTAGGTAGCTTAGTATTTTTGAAGAAGTTGTAGTCATTCATTGAAATTCATTTCAGTCACTTACAGCAATGAAGAAGGCGCTAGTCAGATGGCGTGCCTTTTGAGCGGTCGTAAGAATTCAGGGACATTCGTGAAATGTGAAATATGCCGCCACGACGTGTGTACGACTTTGGACGATGCATTTTCCATGAGAATAAGAAATAATGAATATTAATATCCTCATTGTGAACGACACCTAATGCTTTGTTTGCTGTACTTATCGCAGAAATTAGAATTATTTTGTATGCTAGATTTTATCCGGGCACATTTCCGTAATTAACACTGAACGCAGTTCCCCAATACATATATTTTAAAAGGTTTCACAAAATCTAGTTTTATTGAAGTCTTGAATTAAAACAAGGAAACTAAATTCAATCTCAACGTAATTTTTCACAGCTATTCTCAAAATCTCTTTCCGTTGTTAATTTAGTTTTTATGTATTGAAGAGGGTAATTAGTGAGGTTATTTGATATTAAGATTGAAAATAGTTTATCAAATTTTGCTTATTTTCATCCGCTTTTCCTGCCAACAACATGGTTGCTCGTTGTGCAGAATCCGTTTCGATTCAACACACAGGCACCCAGCATATCAGTTGCTTTTTATAAAGATTTGAATAGATACCCTCATAAATTGCAACACTTCAGTACGATGTGAATGATTTTCGGAAGAAGTCGAAAAGAGGCCTTCGTTCACTTTGTCTACAGAGTTTGTCGAGAAAATCAAATTGGTTTGATTAATGATTTTCAAGTATGGTGAAACTGAGACACACACAATAGGACGCTTTATTCTAGAAGAGGCATATGCCTTGATAAAGAGGATAACATGAGTAAACCAACAAAAAAAAAGGAGAAAATGGCGGGCTTGGCCAAAAAAAAAAACAGGGATGAAATTTGGTATTCTATTCATAGTTATTAGAATGTTTACATCCCATGAGTTCCTTTCACAAAAATGTTGATTTGTGCGTAGAGGCCGGCCTCGGCTGGAAGGTTACTATTCTGCTCCGCTCTCGCTCCGCCTCGCAGTCAACCTTCCGGCCTCATCCTTGGAGACTAATTTGGAGGACTTGTTGCATAATAATTACATTAGTGTCCTTAAGTTTGGAAATTACATTTTTATGTCATTCAATGGAACTGCAACTCCATTTTGTTGAGAGCAACCGATATTCACTAATATATATTCGAATATTACCACCGATATTATACGAATATATTACGAATATTACCACCGATATTATACGAATATATTACGAATTCACCGATATTCACGAATATAAAATTCTATCAGATAGCCTACACAGTAGTATGGCATTCACAAATAGTTCCATAATTAATCGTTCGACATTCACGAAAAAAATAACACAAGTTATCCTAATAAATGTAGTTCCCTTATATATGTTGAAACTTGTAATAACTAAACTGGAGTTGTCTTAAAAAGGAAAATCTATAACACTTTCTTAATTTCCGCTAACTAACTCCATGATGTTCATCATTTGAGGGCCCGTAACATTAGAAACGCAAGGAACCACGCGATCATTACATTTCTCATACACTCTCGCTGCGACACACACATTTCCGTGTCCGCGCCGAGCAGCGATCGGAGGAGATAGCGGCTGAGTAGGGGCAGTGAGAAATGAAAACCGGTGAAGCTTTTGAGGAAAATAGGGACTCAGGGGTGAGAGTGGATGTAATACGATAGTTATACATAGACAAAGTTATGAGAGTCTCTAGGAAAGTAATGATAGTTACGAATTTATAGTCAACACACTGTTATATGATGTGATTACGAGTGTTATTAAAACTACTGTCAGAACTTTTTTATTAAAGAACAAATCTTGGGACATAGTGAAACTACTCTTTCACATTTTCGATTTGAATTATAAAATTTTAAAATCGTTTCTTAACAATTATTATATTGTAGCAATCAGAGAGAATATTAATGAATAGTAGAGAAAATTGCTTACTATATTCGAAAGAATTAAAAAGTCCTTATATACACTAAATTATGAAGAATTTATTTTAAATATAAATCGTAGTGTCACGATAAAAAACGGGCTAGGACAAGTCTTTAACGGACAAGGACAACTCATTACTGTTTTCACGCAAAATGCACAATATTCTAATTTATTTTATACTCTATAATATTCTTCATATAGAAAATTTTCAAAGATTACCCATGGATTATCGTAAATTATATGAAGTGCTTTCTGCGTGTGTTGAAACAAATTAGATGAGATAACATGCTATTAAAAATGTTAACGTACCAATTCTGATAAAGGGAAAGCAATAATGCAATAAACATGACTTGATTTTAAATCTCGATCTACAAATTTATATTTTTAATATTATAAACTAAAAAAGTATTTCTAAATGCAGTAAATAGAATAGTGGTAAATATTTTCGACAGGGAGTAGACGAAATTTGATGTTAGTTTTATGACACACAATGAATGAATGAATATTTTGTGTATCAATTTGCTTTAAAGAAACATGCTCTCCATTAAGTATCATTTAATTGAAAAGGCGTTGCTTTTCAGTACTCTAATTCTGTGCCGGCGAAACCGAACGCGCTGCTTCAAATGTGCTGAACGAGCTGCGGACGGAACGCTTTGGGCCGAGTTCCGCCAGTTGAAACGCCGTTGCGCTCCATTCGATCGGCCACCAACCCGACGGTCGAGCAGACGGACTATCGATCGAACGCCTCCGACACACGATGACCGCAGTGGACGAGCTCGGTGCCGCCCCGTTCGGTCGCTAAAGCGCTTCCGTTCGTCCAGGATCTTTTACAGGGGGTCCGAGCAAGGGACCAGTAACACTAGTGTTTTCCACCGCCCTCTGCAGTCGATCTCCGTGCACTCATTTAATAAGTTGCTAACATCATATCATTTGGCTCCCTGAAAGAAAACCCACATATTAATGCAATAGTCATTGACAACGGTGACTAGATAGTGGGGGTTTTCAAGAGTCTTTAAGTGAGTAAGTAATGGTGTACATCGAAGGTACTCGGAATATTTTGGAAGTTATCAGAAGCAAATTTGTCTTTACTTGTCATAACACTTTCTTTTAGACGATTGTCTGCTTGATTGACGTACTCTCCCTGAATCTGAACGTTTTTGTGTGGTGCAATGCTTAATTGCTCGAATAAGTACGCAGCCTTCTCGATGATACGCCTTGTCGAAGATGTTCACAAAGGTATTCAATAAACGTATCAGCCCGTACCTTAAGCTTGTGGGTCGGTTTCTCTCTTGCATCAGACCTCTTTCAGAATTTTCTAGACAACTCTAGCTAGCTTCTAGTAGTCTCGGAAGATCCTTCGATGAAAACACGTCATCAAATTGACTTACCAGATGTGGTGTAATTCTGTATCGAATTCTTATAATAATGTCGGACTTAACCTGATCAGAATCTGGGGTTTGATTATACGATCGATTTCTTCAGTATCGTTGGGCAAAACACATCATTCAGCCCTTTGTTCTGTAAGGCAGAACATTGTCTTCTAATTTCTTTTTGTGTTTCTGTGTTTGTTTTCTGCATATCCTTAGGTAACAGTCCAGACGGGTGAGTTTTAACGGATTCTCTTCCGCCAAGAGAGAGTTCCATTTTTTTCAATAGATGGAATGGCCAAGTGGGGATGCACATTTGACATGGAACTGTATCTGAGGTTTTAGGTTTCTCTTATTTGCTCTTCCATAAGCTTTTACAGCAGGCCATTTTCGCTTACTTGATGGCCTGACAATATACACTGCTGAAGTAGCCCATCGTTCCACAACTTTACATAGTTGATGCTCTCTGTTTTTAACTTCAGGAATGGCCTTATCCGTGACTCTTTGTATCACTGTCGTCAGCATTTTGGCAGCTTTACCGGGATTTTTTAGAAAATCAAGGGTCTAAAAAGTTCCTAGAGAAGAAGGGTGCCTAGTCCTTCTTTCTGATGTTATAAGTGCATTCTGACCATCCTTTCTGTTCTGCCGAGAAACTGGAAGTCACATACAGAGAATCAATCGATAGTCTCTCATACTAAAATGATCACGTACACATTCAATATAATAGGCAATATGTGATAACGATATTTGCACTATTCCCTGCTCTCGATTGGAAAGGATTAGACTGATTCAATTGAAGAAGATCCAAGCCTCGACAATTTCTTCTTAGTCATCTGTAGTTTTAAAATTCCGTAGGACTGATCATGCGTTGATCTTCAATTCCATAATAATGTTCTTAAAATTATTGGTTCTCAGTATTCGGTACGTATGGTTAAAATATTTTTGAATAGGACCAGAGTACTGATAGTATAGCGAACAAACCCCAAAATGATGCAATCAAAGTTCGCTTCGATGTTTTGTCAATGTCTGAGTGTTTTGATTGCATACAATAATCGCACACGTTGGGTCGTGGAGGTATTCTTATAGTAGGCAGAAACTTATAATATAATAATCTTATAGTAGGTGGTGTTTGTACTTGGCGCGTCTTCGCCAATTTCATTTAATTTACGAGCCAACTAAATTCAGCTCTTTTTTATTAAGCAATTCTCTTCCTCTTCTCTTTTTAGAGCATTAAATCTCTGTGTTTCATAATCGTACTTACATGGTTTCTTTGATGCTACAACACAACTACATCCAAGTGTCAAATAGGTGTCCTAAACTTCCCTGAGCTATCCGAGCACGTAGAATTTTTTTCTCTCAAGCGTGCCTTGCAGTCGCGGGATTCCGGCCCGAAGTGGTCAGTTGCTCTTCGCTTTCTGTTTCGTTACGTCCCTTTTATTCTGATTTTGCTCATGTATTTTATTTTGTAAACCGAGAAACGATTCACTACGGATCTAGACATTCACAGCTGTAATACTTGCATCCCGTGTCCCTCTGCTGCTCTTCAGTTGTCGAGCTCAACAGAAATTGAAGTAATTCCTTTTCATAGAGATGTGCCAGTATAGATGTTTCATTTACCACGGCTACATATTTCTCTATTTTCCATTTTAAAAAGAGTTCATACTCTCTTTCGTACGAATCCTTTGTTTTTTCAGGAAGTAAACTCTCAGTAGCTGCACCAATTCCTCAATTATAATCTCTGGAATATCGCACTCCATACTTAACGAAACAAATCGCCAAAACCAGCCGCAAATTGTACACGTTTTAACAATTGTGACAGCTCTGAAAACTGCAGAGGCGATAATGTAGAAAAACATCTGCGTCTCTACAACGAAACCGCATGGTATAAATTATATCTCTCTAAAAATTCAAACCTAAAATTGGGAGGTGAGTATACGAAAAATAGTTGTATGCAACTCGGCCGAAATCGAATTATTTTGGACTTGTTGGTTAGTTTACCAACCTCATCCAAAATAATTTTTCGGTCTTGATACATAAATAACTGAATGAGTTTCTCACCAAAGACGACTACACTGTCCCAGTTTCACGTGCAGTTACACTACATGGCACAGGTGCTTAAATTAAAATCAAGAAATAGGATTCACTGAGTTCGTTATACTCAATTTTAGTTTTATTTATTTACACAGTAATAAATACTCATAAGAGATACGGTAAATTCAGAAAATGCCAGTCATTTTTGAAAAAAAGACCGAATACTTTCCATAAAAACCTACCTCAAAAAATTCTTTATATAATTAAAATTCTAGAATCTTGAATATTTCTAATAAAGCAGTAAATTTTTTTAAGTCTGTTTATGACTACCCTTTTTTCTCTTCTAGCAGTAAGTATTTTCAATTTGTATTTATATGATATTTGTTTGTTTTTTCCACTAAATTTACTGTACCCCCTTTTTTTGTGTCCAACTTGTTTTAATATTTTGATTTCTCCTCCTTGCTAGAGATCCACTGAGGATGGGAAAACTGTTCTCCCGAAAGTTAACTCTGGAAAATTATTAATAAAATTATTAAAACTTTTGTGGAGATTATTTCCTTTACCATATTATGGATTACCACAAGATATCTGCTACCACCACGGAATTTATTTAAACCATTAAAAAGCAGGGCATGTCTGCTAAAACCTACTAATTGAACCTCCTTTTTGCTTACGCTCCTAGGGGAAATCTCTTTATCGCTGCTTATTGTGCTGTGGTATTGCCTTAGATGGCAGACCTTGCTTGGCTGGCGCGGCGCGGCGGAGCAGCGTACGCAGGGGCCGATCGAAGCGCGATGGGCGGCCGTTCGATACAAACAGCGCGCCGGATGCCCTGCTGGTCAGCGAGGCCGCGGGAGGGCTCACGCAGTTTGCCGTACGCAATTCAATTCGGTGCTACTTCTTATGTTATGTGGCGAGGCTCGGGCTGTCAGGGCGTGCTATTATATCCGAAATATGTGCGGCAAAGAATGAACCTGTTCTTGAAAATGAAGCGACAGGACAGCTCTGTGAGTTACTGTGTTGCATAGAGTACTCGAGTTCATACACGCGTACAAACAGATATTCATAGCCGAAAATAAAATAAGAGACTGCCAAATGGCAGGTGACATGACGTGAAATTTTCTACTTGAGTAATCAAGAGAAATTTGAATATTAGTTTCAGAGAAAATACATAGTAAAATGGGTCAATTAATTTATTGTAAGGCCAGCGGAACCCGCCAGACGTCCTGCTCTCCAACTCTCCCTCTTCCTCTTCCTCCTTCCCTCCCTCTCTCCATCCCTCTTTCTCTCTCCATCCCTCTTTCTCTCTCCATCCCTCTTTCTCTCTCCATCCCTCTTTCTCTTTCCGTCCCTCTCCCTGTTTCTCTATCTTTTCACTCCGTCTCTCTCAGCTGTCTCACTCTGTACCTCTCTCAGCCTGTCTCTCTTCGTCTCCCTCTCTTATGTCCCTCTCTCTTCGTCTCTCTCTATTCCTGTCTCTCTGTGTCCCCGTCTCTCTGTCTCTGTCTGTCTCTCTCTACCTGTCTCTATGTCTCTGCGCGCCTGTCACTCTTTGTGCGTCTGTCTTTGTCTATCTCCCTCTGCCACTGTCTCTGTCTGTCTGTCTGTCTGTCTGTTTGTCTGTCTGTGCCTGTCGATCCCTGTCTCTATTTGTTTCTGTCTGTCTGCCTCTGTCTGCCTGTCTGTCTGTCTACTCCTGTCTCTATTTGTCTCTGTCTGTTTCCTTCTCCCTCTCTGTCTGTCTCTCTCTCCTTTTCTCGCGCCGCCTGTCCTGCCCTACTCGTCCTCTCCCTGCGTCACAGGGCAACGCCCAGCAGCAATGAAGTCCAAGTAGAGCTCAGTTTGAATGGAAATTGAATAAAAATTATGCGCAATGTTGTGCTGCAGTGCCATTTAGTAGACTTACAACAAAATTAACAGCACAAAAATCTTCTGCGTGATAGAACACATAGATGTGCCATCTTTTATGGAGATTGGGCACTCACTTCTAAGACATCGCTGCTAGTCTCTGGCGGAATGTATTAGGAACCTGTCTCTTAGCAACATGAGAAAAATAATGATCGTGGTGCATCTACCAGACTATTATTTAAATTATTTATTTTACATATTTGTATTGAGTAGATATTTACAAAACCTTGCAAGGACACTGCCTCAAATCCTGAAGAAGAGCCTGTAAATATTTCGTCCAAGATCTCTGGAAGTAGTTGAAATATTTAATTTAATTTTGGTTTATATAACGATTTGCCTCTGTCTCCCACGTCGTGAATTGCAAGGTTGTCCACGTCCTTCGCACAACTCAATTTAATTTATAAGTTTGATGTGATAATTGGTGGAGGATGAGGGGGCTCAGGGCATCAAAATGATGTCAGTGCAGTGCTTCTGACCGGGAAATTCGAGGTTCAAGTCCCAACGGTGGCAGGATTTTCGACGCTTGGATAGCTTGTTAGCTAGGTCGAATTCAATCGCTGTCTGGAGGAGAATTCTAGCGGCCAGCTGCTCTGACCAATAGTTTTCTGTGGTTTCTCCGATCAATACCAGGCGAATGCCGCAGTACCCTAACAAACGGGCCACGGACCGCGCGCGATCATTCCTTCCTCTTCCTTGACCAATTCTCACTCATTCCTTGCACACACAAACAAACATTCTCTGCACTACCACACATGCCGGGAGCTTAGAGCTTGTCCTGACTGGGGCGGTGGGAGATACCTGGCTAGGGGAAAACCCCGCTAGCCGACGGTAGGTCGGCGCCGGATCTCTTCATTCAGCAGGGCAAAGGACCACCGCCACCTCCCGAGAAAAAAATCCACTACACTTAACAGAACTTATGACCGCAGTTGACGAGCCCGGAATCGCTTTGATCAATCAATTGAAAAACCAAAGGTCGAAAGCAAGAGTCACGTGAAATGTGCATAATTATAATCTAAAGGATGAATTGGAGTACCAATGGTTTAAAATTTATTGTAACAGGAAAATATTGGAAATTACCTGGAAAAAATTATAAGGCAATTTGTAAAATGATCTTTGCAAAGAAGAAACCTCCCATAGATGCTATGGACGAGAATACAATACGTAGCAAATGTGATGTAAGCCATGTTTTGGAGGTGGATCAGGAATTTCAATTTGAATGCCGAAGAAGGGATATCATCAGTTTACGGAAGAGCTATTTAAATAATTTTACAACATTAGGAATGTTTTTTTACAGTCAGGTAGGAATACGCAACAAGTCACAGCACCAGAGAATAAGAAAAATAAATCTATTAGTTTTATCACATACTAATTTATTTACAAACAGTGATTACGAAAGATGTACTCTTTATATTAAAAAATTTCAGATACGTTTGTTCGAATATTTCTATCATTTTTGGAATATTTTTATTTCTTGTATTCTTGAGACGCAAGCTAGCACTGACGCTTTTTTAAATAATATTGCGGTGTTTTCTGAAAGGTCTACGGCTAGAGACCAATATTGCTGTAGAGAACGCGACATCTACGTATCAACTAAGAACATGAACTTGTAAGTTTGAATATCTTCTTAGTGTTACAGTATGCACGGTTTTAAATTAAAATTCTTGAAAAATACAGAGCAGAATTTGAACATTAAATTGTGCTGAAACAAACTCTTCCGTAATGCATTTTATTTGCAAGGAAACATACGGAATATTTTATTTTGAAGAAATTTATATTTTTATGCGGATTGAAATTATTAAAGGCACCTCTAGGTAAGCTAAGATTCATTGTAGAAAGATATTACCAGTCGCAAGCAAGCCTTTGCAGACTCTCTGGGTAGACTATATCATGCAATTTTTAACCTTGTGAATAATAGGTACTCTATGCATTTCAAGTATTTCATGCATCATAAGTAATTCGTGCATTGGAGATTGTGTATGACGTTCTTTGACGTATGATTTTTTGAAAGAATGGAATCGTTATATAAACTTTATAAAATCATAGCCAGCTGCTTGAGACCAGCACAGTATAAAACGAAACAGTCAACTGCAAATTAAGTTATCACTAAATGAAGAAAAACAAGTACGTAACGAATTGTAGAGATGTGATCATGATACCGAATGTGACGTCAGAAGAACCCTGAACATTTATATACAATTATAATTAACGGTACAGCAAGAACTTAACGAGTATTTAAATATTATAGTCTTCAAATAAATTGAAGAGACATATTAAAAGAATGTAGACGATAAAGAATGGCTGCATTTAAAGATGTACAATAATTTGCTGACCTTTATACCCAGGCACGGGTTGCCTGAGCGAGTACGCTAGGATACACGGAGCACTAGCCCTGATCCCAGAACTTCCCCATACCCAACCATATCCTTTGACCTGCAAAATTGGCTAGCCATTCATGATAGAACTACTGGGTGAAATTTAGAATACACATAGTACGACGCGATATTTTGTAACAGATATTTTGAAGTGAAGGGAATGCTGGAGCTTTTTTGGAGAGCAGTGGGATACGACAATATTCAGCAGCTGATGATACCCCTTCTCTGGCATTCAAATTGAAATTTCTGATCCACCTCCGAAACCTGACCTACATCACATTGTATTCTCGTCCATAGCAACCATAGTAAGTTGCTTCTTTACAAACATCATTTTGTAAATTTTAAAAATTTTGTGTCAAGCGGATTGCTTTTAAATCTCAAATTTGTTTCCAATTTATTCCTTTCTACTGAAGATATTTCGATTGAATAAGTGTTGTTGCAACTATTGGTAGCTCTGCTAGAGTCTCAGGCCAATAGAAAGTTGCGATGCAAGTTGCGTTCTTGATTGTACTGTGTTTACATTTTATTATCCATGCGATGATGACTGTTCAGGGTTTTCGCGTAGTCACTGTCCGAGTTTACAGCTGTATTTCCGTAAGAAACATTTTATCATATAAATATTTAATAGAAAAAAATTGTGGTACTAAAACAGCACGTGCTTTCTTGTCCTTATCTTTATGCAAAGTTACGTGAATAGTACTCACATTTTCGAAAATTTGTACGTGACCGTATTTTGATATCTACCTTTAAGGAACTGATTTTCATTAATTGAAAATCTCTATCTTTAATTTTTTAGCTGTAGGAAGACTCCGAATCAATGTTGCACTTTTTGAAAGTTTCGAAAAATCACGGTTTTTAACGAGTATTAGACCTGCACTATTCTCTTAAACGTCCTTCATACTATCCAACAGCAAAAAATGATACAAAACTATGGAGCCATTTTTTTGAAAATTTTGAAAATTTTCCAGTTGCTTCATGGTACACCCCCCCAAAGTAGTACCCGCAAAACTAAAATATCAGTTTCAAATTTCAAGCGCCGTGACATCAGCTAGATCTATAGCGCAATATCGATTTTGGACAAAACCGGCTGAACAGTTTACCCGCTAGAGTTGTTCACAGATAGGCGACAAACGAATGTTTTGCCGTCATTATATTTTTCGGTATACAGACCAAAAATATGGATTCTAGTTATAGCACGCCGCAAAGAATTTTCCCCTTTTAATTTAAAAACTGGATTTTTCCAAGGTTTTGTTACCAGATCCCTGTAATAAGAGTTTTTCTGCTGAAAATCCACCTTTTTTTCGCGCAGCATTACATAACGTAAGTAAAAAAACTACGTTAGATAGAAATCTAATATTTTCAGATTAGATTTAAGACACTATTTACAATAATGTAGAGTACAATAAGTATCCTAGATTCAAAACGAAAAGAAATATAATGACTTAAACGTTTAAGAAATATTCGTTTCTTAAGCACATATTAAAAAAAACAAATTTGCCAAATATTATTACTGTAAATTATTTTATAGTAGTCTTATATTTATATAGTTATGTGGTCTAAAAGCCTGTCAAATCTGATTTATTTACTTGCTATAGTTTCAGAGAACATAAAGTAAGTTGATTAAAGAGCAAAATAATACAACAAAATGTCATAATAAACTAAAATATAAATAAAAAATACAGTAAAGATATTAAAGGGAAACGTATTAAATTATTGAGAATAACTTATTTATATTCTGACAATTTTTTTAGAAATTGGGGCTTGAAAATATTTAATTATGATCACCGTGTTCACATTCATGTGCCCTTAAATATTTATTATTTAAGAAATAAAATAAAACAAAAGTTCTCGCTTGATATTGATTATATTGTGCGCAAAAAAACTAAACTGTCAGATGAAATGGTCTCATATGTATTAAATGAAAAATTTTGTCTTCAGAGTATCCATGTATGTTAAGCCCATTTATCTTTCTAACCATTTTTTTGACTAATAAAACACATCTAAAATGATGAAGTTGTATAAAATATTGATTTTCAAGACAAAAATTATGAAATGAAATGCTGCTGGTGTCAGCATGACACCGGAGGGCGTTCTAGTGTGAAAATACTGCTCGCACATCGAATTTATTGGAGGGGACAGAAAAGCATACGTCTGATCGGAGCACCATGCCTCTAGAATTCCAGAGGGCTGTAGAAAAGTTCACATTTCTCGTTTATCATTTAGGAAACTTGCAACCGAGCAGTGGTTCAGTGCGGAGCGCTCTATCGAGAAGTCTGGATTCGATTCCCCGGGCGGACATCCTGACCGGGGTTTTCGTGGTTTCCCTCGGTCATAAGGCGAATGCTGAGATGGTTCCAAATGTCCACGATCCTTTTCATCATATCCTGATCAGCTCCTATTTAATAATTAATAATAATAATAATAATATATAATAATAATAATAATAATTGAATTAATAAAATAATAATAATAATAATAATAATGATAATTCACAGCGGACAAAAGTTGCTCAAGAGCGTGGTCTCCTGGGTAACGCTAAATGAGCAACAGTGATTCGCCATCTACGCACTTGACCATTGCGGGCGTGCGGATCCCTACAAGCTGAGGGGAAAGTCTGCGCGACTATATTGGTCGGCGCGTCACCAAATGGCTAACATGCCAAGGGCGGGCGGTGGCTGAGAACAGTATTTAAGGAAACTTGTCCGACAGGAATCGCTTTTCTGGTTACTGCGGGAAGTGAGGCAGTAATGGCAGTGCCGCCGCATGGCAGTGAGGCAGTAATGGCAACGCAGCCACCGATGACTGGCTGCGTTGCTCCGGCAAGTCATGGAGGTGGTTAATCGTCAAGTGTTAGAACCTGTGTGATTGGGAATGAGAATGTGAGAATGGGTAGGATTGAAAATGGACCATGAGGAAGACATTTAAATGAGGGTCTCCCATTTCGTAACAACGTAAGACCGTCACTTACATTTCAAGTACAGTAGGTTAGTTTTGAATATTTTTCCTGTTTATGTTTTTCTCGCATACGTATTACAAGGAAAGAATTTTAATGCTGATAAACATGAATGTTGAAATTTTTATGAAATTACATTTACAGGTTTGAATATGTTATTATACAAGGGACTTTCCATACAACATAATACACAAATTTTGTTAAATATAAAACAATTCCAGTACAGAAATATGATCAAATCTGTATGCACAGAGAATAGTAATTGAGTAGTTATTGAATTGTCCCTAAATTGTAATTCTCCCTTATGTTATTAGTCTTCGAGTTTTAAAATTGAACGACATAACACACGTTTTTTTCTATTTCCTGTATGGAGGATTTGTAGAACTTTTCTAATGTTTTTACAGTCACACATCACACATATCTTTTCAGGTACTTCTCCCTCATACGTTGCGTACTGTTTTTTCTGTTCATTGACTAAATAAATCAAATCGAGTTAAATTTTCGGCAAGCGCTCAAAATTTTACGGTTAGTCCCAAATTTCCAAGCTATTTTTAATCGACATTGATTTTTGTGGGTAGTATGTTTCCTGCACAACTTCATTCAATTACAGATCTTTAAAAGATGTGAAATACTTTTTTAAAATATGAGTAATTGTTGACTAATATCACTAAGTGCAGGGAAAGTTTCCATATTTCCACGTTTTCATTAGTTTTAAAAATTACGTTTATGTGCAAATATCGAGTCAAAAACTGTTTAATTGTGCTGTCAATTCCAAAACAAGAAAGTACATTTTCTGCGTTTCATCACATTATACATTACTAATCATAAGAGAAAAATTACGCAGAACTGGCCTAAACTACGCAGAACTGGCCTAACTAACAAATAGTTAAGAAAAACTACTTACTGGTTTCCTGAGTAGTTGTCTCGTACTTTCCGATGTAATCTAAGATAGAATGTGATAAAATCTGATAATATCACTTGGTGCTATTCTTCCTTTCTGGATACTTCTCAGGTTAGATCACACTGATGTAGATAATGCGTATATCACAAACAATGATTTAAAAAGAAACAGCTTCTGAATCTTCGAGGCTGCTGCAGATAGGTGCGCAAAATGAGAACTGCTTCAGGAGGAAACAAGACCAGCACTGCTGACCACCTGCAACTACCGTTATAGCTTGAAAAACCTGTCGCTTCGTTGCGAAGCGGACAGCGGAAGAATTTTTTACCTGTTATGTTGGTAGTATCGTGTCAATAAGAGGGAGTAAACATTTATTTAATGGTTAGAGGTCGACTTGTCACACACTGGCAGAACCAATGTTGACAGAAAGTGTTAATTCATGCAATGACATCATTTCACAATCAAGGTGTCCTTTGTCCTGTTAACTGAGCTTTACTGGACATTCCTCTTATATAAATCACATTGCATTGCTTTACTAGCTTACACTGACAAATCGATTTTCATTTACATTTTCATCCCAATTTTGAATTATACCTGTTCATTGCACGGAAAGATCACAGTAACACCCCCATACTTGTTTGAAAACTATTGTAGTAAATAAAAACCATCGCGAGCATTGTGTTGCAAAAGGTGGGATTATCCAGGCAGGCTCTAACGCATTCGAAGTATCAACAAGGGGAATACCATATTCGCAGAGAGCCGTGAATGAGTAGAGAAATTTTGAGTTCGCCGGGGAAATGGAAAAGGTTCGTACAGAAAAGTTACTGAAGTCCTGCGGAACAGTGACGTAGCTATGTTCTTGGAGTGTCCGTTGCACAAGTAGTAATGGGCCCCGATCTGAGATTGCCAAATGTAAAATGTGTAATTTTGTAATTGACATAGTGGACATAGTAATAGATTATATTGTAAATTAATCCATGTATAAATAATTAAGCATAGTACGTAATACATGGTTTTATAAATGTGAAGAAGAAGGCTATCAAATACAAATGAGAAGTTAATTCTATGATTTAGCTTTTTATTAGTAAACAAGGAAGTAGATCTTAATTATAATGACAGGCGGTGTTATTAAGAATTTAAGCTAATATTATCAGACTAAATGAATAAGGTTATTTTCAAAAAAAAGTTGAGTGTGTATGAATTTTACTATTTATTAAATGAAAATAGATGAGTATTACTTTCTCGCTACGGAGTAGAAAGTTATGTAATGCTGCGCAAATAAAACGCGAAATTTCGGCAGAAAAACGTATTACAGGCCCTTGTAACGGAAAAGTTTCTAATTTAGAAAACAATCCTCTAACAGCGTTGTAGCCAGAACGCATTTCGTGGGTCCTTTATACCCAAAAATCGAATGACGGTAAAACGTCTGTATGTGTGTGGACAGTGCTAACGGCTAAACCGTTCTCCAACTTTCTCCAAAATTGATATTCCTGATTCGATCTGGCTGATGTCACGGCCCCTGGAATTTGAAATCGATATTTTAATTTTAGAGGGTTCTTTACATTTATCGCCATTCTGTAGGCAACACAGTGCGTTCTGTTTTAGCACCACGTTATTTAATTACGTTCCTAGTGTACATAGAGACATTATTTATGCAGTAAACGTAAAATGATTATCTCCTCAGGGAGTAAGTTCAAGTTTTTCAAAATCGTTTTCAAAGAAACACTTATTGTCAATTACGAACATGCTCTCAAATTTCCCAACTGTATAATGCAAAGTCCAAAAAATCTTTCTATGTTTCAAACAGTTGAACAAAGAAATGCCTTACTTCCCGGTTGACGTCTACTGCATCTTTAAGAACTCCATTAACATTTTGACAGGCGTTATGCCAGAGGGTGATGACGGCTCTGTGTAGACACAAGTATATCCCAAGCATTTGACACTGTTCCTCACGCGGCGATTCGGTGGGCTCTATCCAGGAAAGGGCTCCCTGACGCCTTTACCGTACTTGTAATGGACTCTTACGCTGTTTCCACTGTCATTCAGCGAATTCTCACCGTCATTCAACACCTCGAATTGATGTGGGGTGCCTACTCGTAGAGGAATAAAACAGGAGGACCCCATGTCCCCACTCCTTTTTTACTTTCTCGTATACATACGTATATACGGAATAATATACCTAGTATAGGAAAAGTTACGTAATGTTACGGAAAATAGATTTCGAGATTTCAACGGAAATACACGTTTGTGGTTTCCTGATACCGAAAAAGGGTATCCAAAGCGACCGTCTGTCCGTCTGTGTGGTGTCTGTGAACAATACTAGCGCCTAAACGATGCGTAGAATTTTTTTCCAAAATGAAGAAACCCGTGTCAATCTGGCTCGAGTCAAAATTTTGAGATTTTGAAAAACATTCTCCAAAATTTGAGTGTACTTTACATGAAGCTCTTAAGACATTTTCAATATTTCTCAAAAATTCATATTTTTTCTCTAAATTTCTTGTAAGAATAAAGTAAAATACACTTCTAAAGGTGGCATAAGTTCGATTTTCACGGTTAACTTTGAATTTTTAAAAATTTCAAATGTATGAATTTTTTTGTTGCCATCTTACATCTACAAAATTAAAGATATATATTTTTCTTCATATACTATTTGTTCTCCACAGTGACTTCTTTATTAAGGTCATGCACATTGTTTTTGGAAATTTTAGTTTTCTTTGCACAATACTGCGTGAAATGTGTGCAATTAAAAAAATGATTTTCTCAAAAAACGCTCCAAATTTTTTCTTTAAACTTTTGGTAGGGTTATTGCTAGATGTACTCTAAAAGATGACATAAACGCAATATTCCTCTGTTCTGTTGGTTTTTCCAAAATTACAAAAATATAATTTTATTTGAGTTGGTTCTCATGTCGTTAATATTTATTTTAGGCGATAGATGGCAGCTGGCAAGAGTTTGCGGCAAGTCTGGGTACCTAGCTGAGACCAAAGGAAATAGAAAACTAATACGGAAAAGTCTGTGCCATTCTGTAGCACCATTAGTGAATCTCATTATGGAGTGCCTGCTTGAGAAATTGTAAAATATGCCAGTGTTCACGCTCTTGGAAAGGAGTGTATCCGTGTCAGCATTTTTTGACG
Organism: Gryllus bimaculatus; assembly: GCA_017312745.1. Taxonomy (NCBI): domain Eukaryota; kingdom Metazoa; phylum Arthropoda; class Insecta; order Orthoptera; family Gryllidae; genus Gryllus; species Gryllus bimaculatus. The sequence continues at coordinate 5,083,407 of BOPP01000011.1, forward strand.
ACCTAGTGCTGTTAGAAAAGGGATCCCCAGGATCCCCCAGCCCCAAGATCTCAAAACTTGGTTGAATTGTAGTGGAATTTCTTGGTGTCCTGGAAATGACATTGTCCCTCGCGAAATGTTCATCATTTCAAATTAAAACATTTATCGATCTTGGTACGGTGAGGACCCCTGTCTGGAAATGTTGGGAGAGATAATTCCTCTGGTCAGTAATGATTATAAGCTAACATACCTGGAAGTGAACTACTATAACTGAAACGGCTTTCCATCTCAAGTATCTATATAAAATTTGATGTAAGCAGTTATGAGGCTTCAGAATGCGCATTTAGAGCCCATTAAGAAGGTATCATTACTTGTGGTTAATGTGGGTATAAACGATCCGATTGGAAATGCCCTTTTGAAAGATTATACTATTCTAAAACCTGGTATTTTTATCACTGCACTCCAAATGAGATCTAATACCGCTAACAATATTTTTTCTTAGTAGATGAAGATCCAGAGAGGATGTATCTTGCAGAAAGTGCAAAACAGCGGTAGAAACCATGAATCACATCCTCGGCCAGTGCATGTTTACGAAGCCAGCAAAAATAAAGCGTAATGACGAGATCAAGAACTTCATAGAAGGGAAGATGCTCCGGAAATCCGACACGGTGGGTCCACGGAAGCCACGTACTCCGTTGGCGAAGGGGTTATGCTCAAACCTGACCTGGTAATAAAAAGGCGGGAAGGGGTCCATGTAGTCGATGTGACTGTCTTCCACGAGGTTGGAGAGGAGGAAGACAGGGGAAGAAAAGGTGGTAAAATACCAGCCAGCCATCCCTCTGGCAGCCCAACTTCACCAACGCCGGAATCCTGCCAGTGGTGGTTGGAACCTCTGGGGCTATGCCATGATTCACAGTCAGCGCCCTCAAGACCCTGGGGATCACGTCTCTACTATCTCGTTAATTGCTGTCATAAGCTCTACACACAATTTGTAAATGACGATGGAGCAACTCAGCATTGCTGATAGTAAACGCATAAAAGGAACTTCTTGGTCCCGTGGGACAGTGTAGGGAACCCAGGGGATCTTAAAATTCCTAGTGCAGTGTTCGGCGCCTTTCCAATGGGCGCGCACGCGGCGGGGCGGCGCGCGTATCGGGGCTCGCCGCTTCAACCTCCGGGACCGGAGGCGAAGGGCGAGTCACCGGCGTCACGTGGCAAGAGCAGGGCAGCCTCAGTCAACCGCCGGCCCGTCAGGCAGGCAGTCTACGCCAGCCAGGAGATAGTCGAGCAGTCCACTCGCCGAGTCAACACGTGACTCTACTACGTGAGGATCGGCGCGCGGTGTGGACCAGGGCCCGGCAACTCTCCATCAAAATTGGGGACAAAGCTAGAGGTTCTAACTACAGGATGTGCTAGTGTCGCCGGATACAGCTGCCGGTAAGGATCTCCGACTTTCGCACATGAAAATTGGTCAAGAAATACGAATACAATTTGATTATGAGCGATTTATGAAATAAATTACAAATGAAGTTAAACACTATGTGTTTATCTTCTAAAATTCATTTATTCATAATAATACTCGCATGAAAGAAACGGTAGCGCGAACAGCGGCGCGTTCTTTTGCATCAAGCGCGTGTGTTTGCGTCCCGAGAACCCACGCGCGTTTTAAATAACGTTGGTAGCAGTCCGTATTGTAGTTCGTGTAAGAAGGTGATGCTCTAGAGCGCGCCACTGTAATGGTCCCCACCGCGTTATACGGGAGTTCTAGGGCCCTGGTGTGGACCGCGGCGGGGCCACCAATCCGTGCCGGAGGGCGCGTGGGGGCCGCAGCGAGAGGCGACTCCGTGGAGGGGAGAGAGCCGGTCGCTTGCTCTACCGGAGGCCCCACCCTGGGGGCAGCGGTCACTGCTGATGTAGCAAAGACAAACACACGGGTGAGGCGTCCGCACTACAAGCACTCTCTTGAGTGAGAGTTGGACATTGTTGACTCAAAAGATTTCTAATTGTAAAGCTTATGTCGGGTGAATTTTAATTTAAACATTAAATTTATTGTACCAACATGTTCATCTCGTTTTAATGTACAAGATACATTACGTTTCATGTAAGCCGTACATTATTTATACAATGATTTAAATATTAAATATAATGTACAAGTATATTAATCCATTTTAATGTACAGTCGCCCATTAAATCTATTTTAATTTTAATTTAAGTATTAAATGTAATGTACAAGTATATTAATCTCATTTTAATGTAGAAGGTACATTAAGATTCGTGTACAGTCGTACATTAATCTACATTAAATTTAATGTAGTTTCTAACAGTGTACGGTCAAGCTATGCGGCCTCATGAAACAGGGATATGAACAGTTGAGCTCAAGAGCTTGGCCACTGAAGCTCTTGGTTCGAAACGTGCTTAAAGCATGAATATCTTAAGTTACGTTCGAGGTCTGAGGGAGTTTCTCTAGAATTACGTCTATATCCTAATCCTCCCATTATTTCTTCTCCTGATACGCAACTGGGTGCACAATCTGTGCATGTAATTGAAAATCTGGGTCCCAATACTCAGGGGAATGGTGCAAACACCGATGTGGAGACCAGGAATATCATGAGCAAATGTGTTAAGGCGCAGGAGTGAGTTACACCTTTGCTATGTTCGAGGGGCGTGTACGAGCTCTTATCAGAGAATATCCCCAGAGGTGCCGAAGGTACTGCTACAGGCCCTTTCATGTGTTTTAGGCTGGGGAAAGGGTGGGGCGAAACAGAAAATGTAGTATCACTGACGGTAGTTTGGAATATGAGGACGGTTCTCAATGACGTGCTTATGAGCCAGTGCTGGATTACCTATCAGGAGCGACTAGACACTGCCCTGGGGCCCCCGATGTTTAGGGGCCCTTGAAGGTTTAAATTGTTTTTTTTTCGTTAATCAAAAAACATTAAATTAACCTCAAATAAAATGAATGTGATATGAGAAGCATGCGCATTAAATTTTTTTCTATCATTGTAATGTAAGATAATAAAAAGTATATTTTGTAAACTAAATTGTAAAATCCAAGATATAATTTTATAATTAAATTTAAAAAATGATAGTAATTTTAATTAATATGCGAAAAGAACTATAGATGCTTTGCACTCTGAAATTAACTCATTAAGAAATGTGTTATTTTGCCTCCACTGCAGAACGGTGCGCAAAACGCTTCTTGGCAAAAGAAACAAAATTTCCTCTGATTTTTTTTCTGTTTCAAACTTATTGGCTGGCTTTCGCCGCACGTTGGGTACCCCAAATTTTGATGTGTCGCGATGATACACAATGATAGCGGTCTGGGAGGCAGATTTATAAAGATGCGAAAATTGTATATAATCTATAAAACAAGCTATCTATGAAATCTTTTCTTTGTGCTATTTTGTGAAATATGAGCAACTTTTTCAAAAACAGAGGGCCCCGTAACTTTTAATGGCATAAAGCCCCATATTTTCTCCATCCGGGACTGTTGTTGATAACGAAAGTGCCGCTCCCGAGGTCCGAAAGCAATTTCGATCCTTCCTGTACTGCTGCATCTGCCACTCTCAGAGGAGCAGTAGAGGCTAGTCCTGTCCGCCTTTCACACGCCAGCGGCGGCGGCGGCGGCGGCGCGCGCGCGGCGGCGGGCGGCGGCGGCGCGGCGGCGGCGGCGGCGGGCGGCGGGCGGCGGCGGCGGGGCGGCGGAGCAGGAAGAGACGCTAGACAGACAGACGCTCTGCGGGCGGCCGTGGCGCGGTGCGCGAGCTCGTGGCCTTGCCAGTACCTTGACGGCAGCGTGAGGCGGTCGCCTCCCACGCAAACTCGACACGCTAGGCCAAGGCCTCTACCTCCTCTTCTTTCCTCCTTTCCTTTTTACTCTCGCGTATACGTTCGTATATACGGAGTATAGGGACATTTTTGTAATGCTGCGGAAAATCGATTTCGAGATTTCAACGGAAATACAAGTTTGGGGTCCCCAGATACCGAAATAGTTTTTTTTTTTCAAAACATCCGTTGTCCGTCCGTCTTGCTGTCTGTGAACACTACTAGCGCCTAAACTATGCGTAGGTTTTTTTCTAAATTGAAGAAACCCCTGTCCATTTGGCCGGAATCGAAACTTAGAGATTTTGAAAAACATTCTTAAAATTTATTTGGTATTTTACGTGAAGCCCTCCGGACATTTTCAAAATCTTCTGAAAAAAGCTCCAAATTTTTTCTTTAAATTTCTTGTAAGAAGAGAGTAACATTACATTTATAATGTGGCATTTCTCATTTTTTCATGGTTAACTCTAAATTTTCGAAACTTTCAAAAGTTTGAATTTTTTTCAGTGTCTTCCTACAACAACAAAATTAAAGATTTTCCCTTACATATAATTTGCTTTCCATAGTAAGTTCTTTCATTAAAGTCATGTATATGTTTTTGAAAATTTTAGTGGTATTCGCGCAATATTGCGTGCAATGTGCGCAATTTAAAAAAAATTACAAAACAATTTTTTTTCAAAAACTGTTCCAAATTTTTTCTTTAAACTTTTGGTAGGGATAGTGCTAAATGTATTCTATAAGATGACATAAGCGCCATATTGTTTTATTCTTTTGTTTTTTTCAAACCTTACAAAAATGTATTTTTTTACTTGGCTTTCATGTCGTTAATATGGATACTACTTGTATGAAAGAGTAGGGGAGGTTGTTTATGATGTCCATTTCGTATGTGAGACTTTATAGTCTAGGTCTTTTGATCATTAATTTTAGAATGAATAGTATGGTTGTTAAGTGTGTAGGTCATTGGTCAGATTGCTCGCTTTCAATGACGTGACCTCGGGTTCGATTTCCGGTCAGGCAAAGTTGTAGGGTGCGTTTTCCCTGCAATATCCATTATATGTTGCTGTGCGACAATGATAAAATTCACTTCTAAGGTTGAGAAGACCAGAAAACGGCGTGCCAGCCACACGTAGTCCTCTTAGCCCAATGCAGCGAGGCCGGCACACGAGCCGGCGCGCCAAGTACAAACAGTATCGTCGTAGTGCATTGAATATTGATGTAAGGCATAGTTCAGTGCCGGGGTGTGCGAACCGGTATAGCGCCTGAGAACACTTCATTGTTGCTGGACATTTAATAGCAAACATAAATGCTTAGGTACGTGCAATTATATTGCAAATGATAGTGGATACTCTTTGGTGTATTGAAACACAGCGCCTTGTTTGTTCGTTGTCTTCTTGCAAAATAGTATTTAATGCTGTGACATGAAAATACAGCATAAACATCATTTTGTAATGCGATGTGACGTCACTAATAAAAGTATATTTTTCATGGTGAACATACACTTTCGAGGTTCTTAAAAGAATATTAACTTCATACATAGTGTTACGTTAAACCCTTTTAAAAATAGGGCGTATGATAGCTGGTACATGAAACCCAGTGAAGGAAAAAGGCTTTGGAAAATGCCATGGCGGCTTTGGTCACCTTTTAAAATGTGTCCAAGATTAAAAAATAAATTTGAACAATTGTATGCTTCATCTTGCCCAAAGTAATTGAAACCAGTAGAGGGTTAGCAATTTTACGTCCGATTCTCAACCGCAACTCTTCTGTAAAAATTCATTCCTCATTAACGTTTACAAATCTATTCTTCGTCCGATATTGACTTGCACCTACCCTGTATGGATTTCAGATGCCCTAACCACATTAAATAAGTTACAAATCTTTGAAAACAAAATCTTAAGAATAACAGTGAATGCACCCTGGTTTGTGAGCAATAAGACACTTCACAATGACCTTGCAATAGAACCGATTACTTCTTTTGTCACAAAACAGGCACATGATTTAAATTATTGAAGAAATTATGTACAAGGAGCAGTCGCTTACGAAACAGGAACTGATCAACCCACACTCTCCCGTCTAAGAAACAGACGCCCATTTCAAATTTTCCTTCAATATCCCTCCGACATTGGATAAGGTAAGGACATTTCTTGCATTTACCTGTCTCTCCCATCGTATTTCTTTCTAAACCCTTTATTCGTTCTCTAACGAATTTTCCTGGCAATAATCTTGGTTAAAGGTATAATATAAATTAATAACTATCAGAGAGTTGACAAGAAGTTACCCTAATATCATCGCTGATACAAAGTTGCTCGGTCACTCAACTAAAGAGCATTACGGCTGAACGTTGTACAGTCTGCCGGCGTAAAAAAAAATTTAATAGAAAAATAGGAGGTTCAAAATAATACATTATCTACGGATTTATTTTATTAACATTAACATGTAGCATATTTTTGTGTCATATATTGTAAAGTCCCTGAATTCAAATACAAACTATTCTAGTCGAAAAGAATTACTAGTAGAAAGGTTAACAATAATATCAGTTAGTTATTGAATTTATAAATTGTTAATAATTAAATATACGAATATATACGCATTAAATAGTTATTACAAGTAATAAATTCGAATTAAACAGTTTTCTTTAAACTTTTAAACTCATTAAACATTTCCAGAGCCGCTCCTCTTGTTGGGCCACGTGGGCCTTCGCCGAGGCGTGGAGCAGCGTTCCGGCCGAGTGGAGGCGAGGGGCTGTAGCCGTGTCGGCTGCAGGGTGCAATGAACTAATTACGGCCATCCATAAATCGCGATACGCCGCAAGGAAGGAGAGAAAATTGTGATCATGTGAAATGTAAAAGAAATTCTGAAGTAGATTCAGTTCCAAAATCCATTACATGTAATTGCAGAAAAAAACCATTAAAAATACAACGTTTTTGCTGTTTGTTAAGTTATATGTATTTGATACTGTAATACAATATTTTCATATAAATTACGATTTCTTTTATTAACTATAACTTATTAATGGTGTTAGTATGTGCAATTAAAAGTAGCGCTTAATACTGTGCTTCATTAGTGTAGCGTCCTAATCGTGAAATCCTAATTCTTGATTTACAGGGAAAAATGCTGCAATTGTGTAAAAATCGATATAGTAATTTACACCAAATAACTTTTTAGATAAAATATTATTGAAGTTATGGATATAATTAAGAACCTTCGCAAATCGGCAGATATTCTACCTCCAATTTTGGTTCATAGAAATTCTAGAATGAACAATTTAGAGTAATACTTCTCCAGGATCATAACATTTAGTATACAGAAGCGTTTAAGACTTGACTATTTCCACTGATTTTAGGTGCCAGTTCAGAAATGATACCTTTCAGTATACTCATGTTAGGCTCGAAAAGTCCTATGGTATTGGATAACTGAGCTCGAATGTGCTGGCACAAAAAAAGTTATTACGAAAGGTTACGTATCGGAAACCCAAGTTGGCGTGTTCAAACCCGACCAAACCCGTGGATTCTTAAGGGCGAAAAAATCCTTTATATACCTTCCTTCGGAGGGAAAGTAAAGCCAGTTGACCCATGTTCGTAGATTTACTTGCGTGTAAAAGATTCTCAAGATCAAATGACGCCTCTAGCTAAATTCAAATCGCCTGTTTCGTCGCTATGATTCGCCAAGAAATACCTCCTTTTTTCACTATAGTGGATGAAAGGAGCATAGCGAAATTTGCGTGGTCAGACTGAAGAGCGGGCCTGATGGCCTGAGTCTCGCCACATAAAATAAGGCATCAATTCAATTAAGAGTAACAGTACGAACATAAAGTCTATGCGTATTCTTAGGCGTCGATGTACTGTTTTTATAAAACGGGAATGACCTTAACAACACTTATACAGAGGCGCAGAAATATTTTTTTATTATAAAAAAGTAGTTTATTCACAAAAGAGTTACATGCTAACATTACGAAATCATATCTTAGCAAATAAATAAAATAAAGCAAAGATGAAAATAGTAAAGCTGGTCTCTAGATAGAGGTGACTGCACACATGTGGATCTGATCACACTCGCTCCTGCTTCCACTGCTACAAGCAGGGACAAAATACCTTCCTATCCTCCTTCCCCTTATCTGTACGTAGCGAATTATTTATAAAAGTGATATTGATTTTGTTGAGGACTAATTTTCAATCTGGATTATATTTTGGTACTGACTAATTTTGTACACGGACGTCTTGCATTGGGCTTCCGACTGGCTCCTCAGGAAGCGTAGTCGAGCGCAGCGTGTACGGCGGGCAGGGGTGCTTGCCCCGACCGCAACCTCATCCAAGTTGAAGCGACGCTCGGCGAAATGGCTTCGCCAACTTCTCCGTTCGCCAGGCCGCCCTGCCCCGCCCCGCCCCGCCCCGCGCGCCGCACGGGCCCCGATGCAGATCCGAAATTATTGCGCCCGCCCGCGCCCGAAATAGCCCCGCACCCCCGCTCGCGAATCCTAGACAGTTTCTGCACCCTCGAACGTTAAAGCACTATCGATGCACTTCTGCGCATATGCAGTTCAAGTTTCGCATAACTTTCGGGCACCTGCGCATGTCCACAAGATCGATTGTGCTGTCCGCGTTGACGTGCATAAACTCCCTAACACTAGGGAATTTCTGTACCCTCGAACGTTAAAGCACAATCGATCTGCTGCGCACGCGCAATGCAAGAGTCGCAACATTATCGTGCATCAGCGCTTGCGCAGAAGATCGATTGTGCGCCAACGATCGAAGGTGCACAAACTCCCTAACACCAGGAAGTTTGTGCACCTTCGGACGGCAAAGGACTAGCGCAGTTCAAGTTTGGCATCCCTATTGTGCATCTGCGCATGTGCACAAGATCGATAGCGCTGTCCGCTATGGCGCGCACAAACTCCCTATTAGTGATATATCGACAAGAAAATATCGATGTATCGAAACATCTATGATCAAAATCAAAACATCGATGATACATTGACCAAAAACCATCGATGTTTTTAAACATCGATATTTTAAAGTTGGCTTAGTAACGTCTAACAATAAATTCGTGCGCAACAATATTTTATTTTCCCTTGGCCATGCTTATTAATTTATAATCAACATTTATCTGAAAATAAAGTTACACATTTTTCATGTGCGAAATTCAGGAAAGGCGAAGCAAATATCAGGTCATTGGAATCATCTCGAGCAAGGAATGGTGGTCTGCTCGTTGAAGATAGAACAAACCACGTAGGTTTAAATCGAATACAAACAGATATTTAATTGTTATTTAACATTGTTATTTAACATTATTTACCATTTAGATTTTGTTAGTACCATCAGTTTATTTTTTAACTTTTACAAAATTGTGATTATGAGCAGCTTTTATCCTCGAACAGAACACTGAAAACGTAAAAACGTCGATCCCCAAACTTTGATGTTAATAATATCGATTACAATACATCGTTATTTACAAAATTTATGTTTTTATAGAAACATCGATACTTTGCAAAAACGTCGACATCGATGTCGCATCCCAAGGATCGATAGCGTCTCTGACAGTTCGAGGCATTGTTGCCACATCTTACTACTCGCATGACACCAACTACAAGATAGATAAATGAAATCTCAAAACGTGAACCTTTCCGACACGTCTTGATATCATGTTCACAACCTTGGCCACAGACGAACCTTATCGCCTCCGCGACTTCGTGAGAGTCAAATGTGAAAGTTGTAGGGGGGGGGGTCACAGACACAAAATAAATTTAAGACCGCAGAGAACAGATGTGGGGAAATTTTCTTTTACAAATCGAACGGTAAAAGAATGGAATGCATTGCCTTCAAAAACCCTTGAAACCTTTCCTTGTAGCGTACAACAGTTTAGGAAATTAATTTAGGGTATTACTAAATTAATGAGGAAATTAGCTGATAATAGTAGGTAATAGAGCGATGCGTCAGTAATATATTGTGAAGTGAGGTTGTCGTGCAGTGTAGAACAGAGAAATAATGAAGGACGTGATTAAAAGGTCATAGTGAAGTGTAGTGTAGTGAAGTGCAGTTGGAGAAAAATTTGTTGAGTTTTGTTGAGTTGAGTTGCTGAGTTTGATTATGATGTTTCTTTTTTTAAAGTAATTTTAAATGCTTTTTGAATTAGACAGTTTTATCTCATTATTATTTTATTGTTAATGTTATTTTTATTTTTATTAAAATTATTATTATTATTATTATTAAAATTAATAATAATAAAACTATTATATAATATGCATGTTGGCTGTATTATTTTATTTATGTAATTAGCTGTCACCGGGTTATGCCCATTTGCAGTTGAAATAAATTTATCTAAACGAGCGGCAACGCTGAACGCTGGCTGTGAGGAAGTAAACAAATCCTCGCACGCTGATTGGTTGATGACGCATCTCAGAACGTGGCGAGAGAACTGTCAGGGTCGCTTACACGCTGTCGATACTGTAATGGACGTGTCGCGAGACTGAGCCCTTGACTCCTTGCCACTTCTGTGTTACTTCATCGCCTTCATCTCACCTTGAAAGTGTAGGCTATTTTGCGGCTTTTTAAAGTTGATTTATACAGTTGGTGATTTCACACAGTTAAGATTAACTCAACTTTACATATGTGAGAAGGTTTAATAACTAACAGAAATTAAAAATTCAAATTATTACATTGATTGAGACTACCCATTAGAGGGAGTTTTACTTCTGAAAATTTCTTGAGAAAATGTGAAAAGCAAATTTATTTTGTATTCTGCTTGTATGTGAAGGGCTTTTTCCTAGTCTTTTTACTGAGAATGAATGGACTTGGGGTATATTTGAGGAGAAATTACTACCTAAAAAGGTGATACGATGATTTAGAGTCTCTAAGTTAAATTCTTTGTGAAGTTGTTTATTGGTGATATACAAGGGAATATTTGAAATAATTCTAAGGAATTGTTTTTGTGCCATTTGCAGTTTTCATTGGTTTGTTTTGTATGTGACATTATTTACATTTGGTTAGAATTGGATTCTATGTAAAGTAATATGTTAGTGCACATTTCTGCATAATTGGCAGATTTTACTTGTTGCTGCATATTCGTGTAATTATAAGCGCATATTTTGTATATTTTGTTAAAATAGAGACTTATCTCTAAAAGTTTCATCTTTTGAGAGACTTTTTTTATGTAATTTCTTCTTTTCTCTGGTTGATAAAATACGCAAAGTTCTTGATTTCACATTTTTTTTATCAAGCAAAAAAAGAAAAAAATGAAAAAGACATAGGTGAATACTTCCTTTAATTACTTCTCCCGCGTAGTAAGGTAGATTATATTATGCTTGCACAAACTTATATAATTTCATTGCTAGCATGCTTCTCCAGAATGTTATCAAGAAAGGTTTATACAAGAAATGAAATGCCTATTGTTAGTTTTATCGCATATTAAAGATTTTTTAGGTCATAAAAGCAAATTTTTAAAAGCATATTTGAAGGTTTTTTAAGGTATAAGAATCCCCTCCCTACACATCACACTTCTAATATATGTGTATTATTTATTATGTATCATATATATAATTTTTTATAAAGTACATTGTAAAATAAAATAAACTAGTAGAACTACCACAGCACATACTTTCTCGCATTAGTAACGGTTACTTAGTATTATAATAACGCGCTTTCAATTTATATTAACACATCTTAGCCATCACTTGTAAAACTCATCACTATCGTAGCGCATTTGGTGCAAAACAAATTCTTTTACACCTAATACAACAACACGAATCGGTAATCCAAAACTCCATTTCACACCGCCATAAGCATCGCTCAAGAATGAAAAGTGAATTGAATTGATGCCTTATTTTACGTGGCGAGATTCAGGCCATGAAGCCTACTCTTCTGTCTGACCACGCAAATTTTGCGACGCTCCTTTCACCAACCAGCGGAGAAAGAAGGTGATGGGCGACGAAACAGGTGATTTGAATTAAGCTTAGAGGCTTCTTTTAAACTTGATCTTTTACTTGCAGTAAATCTACTAACATGGTACAGATAGTTTTTTCTTCCCCTCCAAAGGAAGGCGTACGAAGGATATTTTCGCCCTAAAAATCCATGGCTTCGATCGGGATTCAACCCGTGAACTTGGGTATAACCGTGCAATACGTTAACCGTTACGCCATCATCCTTGTTGTATTGCACCCGGATATCTTGTGAAAGACTTAAGCTAAAGAATCGCGGGAAATATGGAATTTTTATTTTCAAAGAAATTTACAAATATTATACGATATTTTCAAAAAAGTATTCATCACCTTATTTAAACATCTACTTTTGGAAAACAGATTTCATTAAGTAAAATGTCTATCAACCATGTATGGCTTTGCAATGTTAATTTTTTGTAATTTTCTAGAATGCATGGATTTTAGTGACATGGAACCTGCGCCATTTTTAAAACGGTATATTTATCTATTAAAAAAAGAAAAAAATTGAAACCGTTTATAAGAAAATGATTTTTTTAAATTGCCTATATTTCGCGTAATATGGCGCATAAACGACTACTATTTTTGAAACATTGTATATTCCCATTGAATGTTGAATTTGAAGAACAGATTTCATTATGAAAACATCTTTATTGCAGATTGTAGTTATAGAAAGACGCCAAAAAGTTTTGAACTTTTGCAATTTTTGATAATTCAGGGAATTCCAGGAATATGCGATCTTTGTAATTTTCTCTGTCTCTGATGACATGATAAAACTGATTGAAAAAATATGATATTAGTTTCAAATTCTATAGGCCTCCATTTCGGCTAGATCGATGGAATTAAATTTGGAGAAAATTGTCTGAACAATTTAGATTCTAGTATTACACACAGACGGACGGACAAACTAGTTTTGCCGAAACCCAATTTTTCAGTATCACGGATACACAAAATGTGGATTCTAAGTTCACAATATCTTAGAGGAAGTAATTTTCTACCTACAGAAACAAGATTTATCGACTATTCGGTATAAGTGTCCCGTAATACGAGTTTTTCGAAGAAATTGCTGTTTTGCGAAAAAGTAAAAAGGAAGAAACCTTTCACGTACTTTTACGTACTTTTTATTGTGGTAATCAACCAACTTCCAGAATGCGTGTCCATTCTACATTTCCGTAGGTCCAAAATTAACGCGAAGGAGAATTGCGAAGCACATTGGGTTACAAGAACCACCAGGACCTCCTGCGCGCCACCTACGCTCGATACAAAAGTCATTAACCCGAAGTAAAATGCAAACAGATTTTTCATTGGCCGTCAAAACGTCATCTTTTGGCTCACGAACGTTCATGAGATGGTTTAATTATGCACTAAGGGCAGAAGATTGATAAGACAATATTTCTCCAGGCTCATTTGTAGGTTTCCAATAATTGACGTAGTTTCAAAATTCATGGGACATCGGACAACATGTCTTGTATAAACTAAAATAATTAATCCCATTTAATTATATTCATTGAAAATTAGACTAGCTTGTGGAGGTGCCTTTAACTGGTACATATGTCAATTAGTATTTTAAATCTTAAGTAATCTGTATATTACAACAATTGTAAATGTTTACATCTATAATGAATTGAAATCTAATATGAATTTCATTGGGAAATCGCTGTTTTCTATGTGCGCCATAACACTCCATTATCGAACTGCTCCACTAAACAAATTGTTATTTACCGTATCAACTAAGCTCGTGTCAAGTCTCCCTCCATGTTTAGATGTGCAGTTTAGACGTGCATGCTTTGGCGAAAATCCAAGCAGGCGTTGAATACCTACCAATCTTAATATTTTTCTTTTTACACTAATGTGGGGGAAAAATCAAGTAATCGTAGTTTTAATATTATTATCTGTTAACTAAATGACTCTCGTTGGCCGAATTTACTTGCACGTTTATTTAATAAGTAGTTATTATTATGCATTTTATGTGCAATGCATTATATAAGTTAGAATTCATCGACATATGATTCAATAGCGTCAAAGTATCGATAGGTTTCCCATCTGTCTCTTTTTCCTTCACGTGTCCTGTTTTTAAGCTTTCTTTTGTCTAGGTTCTGTTTTCGATCAAGTCCTCTATTGGCCTTTTTAAAAATTAAGTGAACATCATATTTTAATTTTATACAGGGTTTGAAGTACATTAGCAAGTTTTTCAAAAAAGGAAATTAAAGCATTCACGTGTTTATCCTCACAAGTGTTGAGGATATCAAAAAATTGCCATATTTTCTAAAACGGGTAAAATACTTCAAAGAAAATGACAATCCCTTGATTCATTAAAAATTCGTGATTATTCCTTAGCATTTTTTGCAATCGCGTTCGAGTATGGAACTATTTAAAATTAAATGCAAACACAATGAGCGAATATAAAAAAATTGTTTCTCTATATAAACAGTGAAGGCCATTTTGATAGTAAAATATAATCTTAACCATCGTATTTTTCATACTTTACTTCTAAATCAGATTTGGTTAGAAAAATTCGACTCAACTTAAAAAAAAACTTATTGATGATACTTATATGTAAGTGAAGAAATTAATCTTAATTCTTAATATATGTGTACGTACAATTTCTCAATGCGCGCTCTCAATGGCAGCTGTTCCTCCACCCTCCTCGCCCAGAGGGCCCAGAGGGCTCCCGAAGTCGTGGCCTCGCAGATGGCGCGCAGGCGCTGGCTGCAGCCCACGTGCCTGCGCTGAGAAATACCCGGCGCGGGCGGCGAGCGGCGCGCGCGTCGAGATGCAAAGCCTCAACAAGACGACTGCTCGATCACGAGGTCGATCCGCTTCCGTCTTTGCCTCCCACTCCACCTCTGACGCTGATTGAGAGGAGCTTTGCCGGACAGCGCTCTGGCCGGGAGGCCCTAAGGTTCGAATCCTCGTGGTGGCGTTTTTTTAACAATAGCTACGTAGCTGATTCTCCGCTTCTGCCGCTGTCTGGAGGAGAATCCTACAGGTCGGCCGCTCTGATCGGTAGTTTTCCGTTGTACCTCCGATCAACACCAGGCGAATGCTGGAGCTGTACCTTAACAAACGAGCAACAAACCGCGCTTTCCTTTCTATTCCTTGCCCTATCCTCTCCCTTCACACACACACACACACACACACATCACACGTATACTTACGTGCACTACACTACTACACATGCTGGGAGAGCAGAATTTGTCGCGCCTGGTGCCATTCTTCTGTGCGGGGGAGGTACCTGGAAATGGATGCATTTGTGTAGGTAGGTGCCGGATCTCGATATGCAAATGGCAGGAACACCGCCATCTTCTGGCATAAAACATTCACTTCGCCAATGGGACTAATTACCACTGGAGGAGTTGTGGCCGGAATCATCAGTCAATGAAAATACCTCCAACCTCGGAGATTGCTTTTGCCATTCTACCAAATCGAGATCGTTTTATTAACTTTATTTCTAGTTGATCATCGTCCACACGACATCCTGATGCATGTTGTGTGGAGTGTAGTAATATGTATTTATATGATCCTCTCTTTACATAAGCTAAATAAAAATGACCATTTTTAAGACCCCCTTCCGTACGAAACTGTCTGAATGTGCTACTGCAGGATAAGGATTCAACCTCCAGCGGCGCGTCTAAGAGATTATGACAAAAAATAGAAGTTCCCACACTATAAGGAAAACAAGGCCCACGAGCGACCCGCAACACGCGCAATTCTGCAATTCACGATACCTTCGTTGATAACCCGGAAACAATGGGGCCTGGACTCCGAAAACCACGTTTGTCTGCTCTCACGGGACAAGGTCTCTTTACAATTGCCGCTTAGTACAAAATTATACTTATTTGGACGTTATATTACAGTTTTGTAGTTTACCCCCACTTCCAAGAATATATACTCAGAAACGTCGGTAATTGGTTTAGAGCTGATTTCACATTTAACCTTCAAAACTGAGGAACCGCGGCAGGGAGTCTACAACAACCCACTCAAAACTTACACGTCATTGTTTGAATATTATAAAATGTGTTAAAATGACCATTCAGTTGGTTATAGAGATTAATAAGAAGACTGTGTTACTTATTTCCAAATGTTTTATATTTACTAAACGGCCAATAATATATTTAAAATGAATTAATTTGTTTTTTGTATATTGAATTTGTGATTGAAGCTACCGAAAACTTATTTGTATTTTACTATGCAATCTCCAAACTGTATTCACATGTAAGTACCGCAAATTTGTAGACCAATAAGAAATAAATTAAAAATCTTTAACTCATTACGCATTCTTCACAAAATATGATTGCAGACACTTCGCGACAATGACTGATGAGATAAGGTGAGACGCATGGGGTGGGAGATGCCATCAAGTACCATGACATCCTCTGACCGCGAGGTCCTAGGTTCGAGTCCCGACGGTGGCAGGGTTTTCGACACTATATTGTCAGCCACGGATCGCGCGCGATCTTTCCTTCCTCTTCCTTGTTCTATCCTCACCCCATACTTATACTTACATGCACTAAACTACAGCACATGCCGGGAGACCTGTTGGGAACTTAGAGCTTGTCCCGGCTGGGGCGGTGCCCCGCTGGTGAGAGATACCTAGTTGGGGAAAACCCCGCTAACCGACGGTAGGCCAGCGCCGGATCTCGCCATAAAGTGGGGGAAATATCACCACCACCACCTCCCGAGGAAGAAATATGCACTACACTTACGGAACTAAAGATCTTAACAGTTGACACCCCCCCCCAATCACAATCAATCAATTACAATGACTATTCAGTTTTAGCCCTATTTTCCGACAGAGTGTTTCCTGCACTGTGCGCAGCTTAAGGTTTACGAAATTCTTCTTAACAAAACATCTTAAAAATTCTTTTCTGAATTTCGAATTCGATTTCCAGTTAAACAAGTATGGATATGCAGGGTACATACGGAGTGTTGCCTGTTTAGGAGGTATCCTCATAAATTTTGTTTTTGGTCTTTAGTGGATGTTTGAGGGAGCAAATTTATTTGGGAATTTTGTTGGGGGGTTTCGTTAAGATTTTTTAAATGTAAAATTAAAAAGCATCTATTGTGTACCACAAAAAAACAAAAATAATTCTGTATGATTATCGTAGCTGTGAAATTGTGAGGCTATTTTTCACGACCAAAGATTGGTAGAGAGCTACCCCTTTTTTGAAAAGAAACTAATCATGGGAATAAACAAGGAATAGAAACAACTAAGTCGGTTTAAGGGAACTTTTATGAAGAGAATCATTCTCTTTTTCAGTCCAAATAATGAGTGATACAAAGATACTGCTTACGTTTCGTAAATTGCACAAAGGGTGAAACTTCTTAAAGAAAATTTACACAATATGATACGTAAGTAGTAAATATTTTAATATATTAAAATATAAATGTTTACTGTAAAATATAAATATCGTTATATACAATTAATAATATTTTTTGTATTTCTTTAACTGCTATACCTCCTCATGTATTGTAAACACGAAATAATCATTATTTGATGTTTTTGTCGTTTTCGATGTTCTCGCAGCGCTGTCAAGTGGGGAGTGCTTAATAGCGCCTGATAACGCCGAGCACAGTGTAATACGTGGGAAACATTCCAGAGAAATTGCGAGAAACAAGGGGAGTGACGAGACAATAAGGTATATCAGGAAACCAAGGCACGTCATGGAAATATAGGAATATAGTTTAATGTATATATATTGAAGAAGAAGCAATGATCCGGAAAGGAGACCGGCTGAGTTAGCTCAGATCTAGTGTTGCCGCTCTCTCTCTCTCTCTCCCTCCCTCTTCCCCTCTCTCTGCAGTGACTGGCCGGAAAGGTTCTAGGTTTCGAGTCTCGACGGTGGCAGATTTTCGAAATTAGTTACGTAGCTGGGTCGCATTCACCTGTTTGAAGGAAAATTCTGGAGGCCAACTGCTTTGATCGGTAGTTTTCTATGGTTTCACTGATCATTATCAGGGAAATGCCGTAGCAATAACCTAACAAACGGGCCACGGCGCGATGTTTTCTTTCGCGTCCTTGCCCTATCCTCCCCCCTACACTTACCCTTTCACGCACTACATTACCTCCTATATCGGGAGCATAGAGCTTGTCCCAGGCGGGGGAGACACGGGCGAGGAAGGGAAGATCGTGCGCGCGCGGTTCGTGACCCGTTTGTTAGAGAACTACTCCGACATTCGCCTCGTAATGATCGGGGGAACTACGGAAAACTACCTATCAGAGCAGTCGGCCGCAGAGCGCAGACAGAGTGTGAATTCACTCTAGCTCTCTAGCTACGTTGAATCCATTACCAACTAGACTCGCATCTAGGCTCTCCAGATAAGAGTAGTTGCAGAGACAGCGGCTCTGCTGACTTAAAGCCAGCCGTAGTAAACCTAGTCAATTGGTCCATCCAGACTAGTTTTCTATGAACCACACCGGCATAATTTTGCGAACCACCGACTTTTCCAGTGACGAGCCGCCACTGGCGAGAGCTGTCTGTGTCGGCGTTCGGCGGAGGCGACGAAGGAAGGAGGCGGCCACGCGCGGCCCAAGGAGCGGTGGCGAGCGCCGACTCGCGGGTCTTCCGCCCGGGGGCGATGGAGGCCACGCCCAGGGCGTGGTCCGGCCCGGCCCGGCCGCCGCGCAGTGCTCCGCAAATAGCCCCGACTCGCACACGGGCGCGCCACGCTTCAGGGGTTCTCGCCCCCCCCCACTCCTACGTTCCCACGTGGCAAAGAAATCCATATGAAAATAAAAGGGAATGTGCGTGTGTGTGACGCACGTAGACGCAAAAACTACACGACCGATTTCGCTGGAATGTTCATACTTTGTTATCATTAGTAATGGAAGTGTTTGAAGAGTGGTTTGAATTAAATTGGACATGTGGAGGCGTTGTTTATGATTATGTATTCGTTTATGACGACTCAAGCGCTCCAGAACTTTGCGCAACCCACCGCACAGTCAAGGATTAAGTGCGCCTTCACTGCATACAAGTATTCTGCCCCTGCGATTGTGATATATCGGTCGGAATTATTACTTGAATCTGAGACAAGTATATCAAAGTTCTTCAACATAGTGTCATAGCGAACGCATGCACAAATTTGAGGAAGAGCGTTTTAACAATAGGATTAGTGACGACCATGTCCTAACCAGGAAAGAGAGCAAACCCATATTTTTGAGTCTTTCATAGCGTAGCCTAAATTATGATTAACAATCACATGACGGTTAGTATGTGATGTGTAATACACTACAATAGCGAAGCATCGCCAGGTCCACTAGTAGAATTACAACGCTGGAGCGGCAGGGGGCGATGTTTCGCCAGAAAAATTCGTACTGTGAGACCTTGATAGGAAAAAATTGAATAAATCTTGTACATACATGTAGTAAATTACTTCATATAACGCTTTATTTAATTACAGTGTAGCCCATGGGCCCATGATACCGGAAAAATGTTTGACTTTTAAAATAAGAATTGAAAGACATCGTATTACAATACGGGATTAGGGAATTATCAAACGTGTTTATTAGGTCGAATTTACAAAACGAATAACAACTATGTTTATCTAACCACTTTGTAAAACATTTAAGTACTTACATTGCATTAATTGAGGGAAATGTGACAGTCAGATATGTGTAGATAAGTAATTTATTTTTCACATAATATGTACAATAGTTTGCTTATATTCTAGCTTAAAATCTAGGATGCTCTAAACCTAACTTACTAAATGTTTTTGTTATTATTTATAATTTATATGTAATATTTGCACTTTCGCATTCTCACTATCACATTACCACTCTTTCACTCTGGGTGTCCCTGTCGCAGCACTATACATTCACTCCTATTTTGCCACTGTAGTGTCTCTGTCGCTTTCAAGCGGGTGCATACGGTTGCTTGTGTTCTTTTCTGGCTTTCCGCTTCACCGCAATGACGTAGTGCCACCGATGTCCCCCTCCCCTGACGTCGGAAGCCTGGTTGTATGGAAGGTGCGCACAGAGATGTGATTGCTTTTGTCCCGCCTGTGTTCAGCAGGGATGGGGTCATAGCAAGCAGCGCTCCCTTCAGAGGCCCCGGCGACCATTCGTTCTCGCAGCACTCGCGCCTTGCCGCGTGACTCGAGGTGAGCAGCACTGCGCACACCTCACGCCTCTCCAGAGCGCCCGCCGCCATTGGGAGGAAGCGCTCTTCTCGTTCTGGCGGTCAGGAAGGAAGGAAAGTGCTGGAATTTTAGTGCCTTCTCGGCGTATCTCTGTTTTAACTAATCAATTTTTTTATATTGCTCTCCCCTCGGTGGTTCGTTGGTTAGCTTGCTCGTTTTCCACGGGGCAACTTCGGGATCGATTCCCAGTCGAGTCAAAAAATTAATTGTGCGTTTTCCTTGCAATGTTCCAGTATCTCTTGCTGTGTGACGATGAGAGAGCTCGCTTCTCAGGTTGACAAGAGCAGAATACAGCGTAGGGTTGGCTATGTGCAAACCATACGAACCCCTTAACCCTTTCGCTCCCAGCGGGATACATATGTCCCGCCAACTTTCTCCAGGCTACTATTGGTAAATTCTGCTGTAAATTTCAGTTTATTGTGTGTCCCAGTGGGTTCCTGAAGCATATGTAATTAGTTCTTCGTTTTTACACCAGATTGCACTAGTATATTGGCGGTTTTTGTTCATATTCGATCGCATTAACGGTGGAGTCCTTGACTGAAACGGCTTTTTGCGACGGTTGATATTGCTGTTACAGGGATTCGAGTTTAACCCGTGGCCGCAAGGGCGGGGCGCTATTGGTAGGCCTTAGCCCGTAAAGCCCCGTTGTGCCAAATACATACATTTTTTATTTACAGTAATATCAAACTAACCTCAGTGAAAAATGGGACATTTATTCCACTTTGTGTAATACAAAGGTCAATGAGAAAATATTTATTGTTATTTTATAACATATTAATTAATTAAAAGTGTTTTTAAATATTTTAAGTTTTCATACAATTTGATTTAGTTAAAACAAGTTGCAGTATTAGCATACTAAGATCAATTACTTAGAGTATTTTCAAAGCTGGTGGACTACAAGTTTCAGTCGATGGAGAGATAAACTTGCAATTCAAATCTAATAATATACACTTGAAAAACATTTTTTTTACAATATACCGTTTTTTAAGTTTTTTATTATTAGAAGGTTCTAGAATTTTTGATATTTCTATTATATTTATATATTTACACATTTATTTTATATATATTTTATTTATATATTTATTTGTTTGTTTTATTTATATTTTCTAGAAATTAGAAAGTTCTAGAATTTATAGTTTTGCGTTTCGCCCTGGTTCAGGCTAGTGTGCAGCGAGGTGGGACAAAGAGGTGGAGGCTTTTCGGGAAATTAATCAACTTAAAAGCGCCCACCCTGCCCTCGGGGGCAAGGCTCTACTAATGTGTGGAGAGATAAATGAAGTTGCCAAAAACATCATCGTCCATCGCCAACATTCAAAATCCTACTTATAGTAGTTGGGTAACCCGCCTGTGTGCCTGTGTCCATAATTGCCTGATTGGGTGTCGGTATAGAATATCAATGTCAGTATCCACCCGTTACTAACAGTCCTTTTCACCAGTTGGCGCAAGTGTGGTGTTCTTCTAAGTGTCTTTATTACCTGATGAACTTACGAATATTTTCGGATCCTCCTAAAACATTTAAAGGTAATTACAAAAAAACAAGCTTTTGGTTTTTTTAAAGCACCTACAATGCGTTTGGGCGGTTAAAGCACCCGTATAAGACACCAAGATCTCATTCGATTCCTTTCTACGAATCAAATCGCCTGGCATAATTTTAAGCAGGATTATTATAGCGAATTCTGGAATAATTCTAGAAAAAGCATATTTTTGGAAGATTAAAGGCTCCTCCTAATGAAATGTGGATTGTTATTGCAATGTGGATTGTTATTGCAATGTGGATTGTTATTGCAATGTGGATTGTTATTGCAATGTGGATTGCCATTTCCAGCATAACAAAAATCCTTTATTTGGCTTGATACATCTAACTAACGACCATTAGATTTAATTTCTACATCAGTACGACTAATTTCGAATATACCCGTAAATTGACAAAAACTATATAGCCGCTGTTCTTGTGAAATTTGTCACTCTATGTCAATTCTCCGTCTCTTTGTCTTTCCCCGTCTTCTTCTCCTTTGCCGTTTTCTCCTCATATCCTCTTTTCGTCTCCTTTTTCGACTCCTTCGCCTACTCCGTGCCTTCTACGCCTTCATTTTGTTCTTTTCCATCTTCTTGTCCTCGTTCATTTTCTTCTCCTTAGTCCTTTTTTATTCCTTGCCATTGTCCTCTTCTTATCTTTCTTCTTTTTCTTTCCTTTGTTCTTGTATTTGTATTCATTTTTTTATTATTATTTTTCTCTTCAATTCCCTTCTACTATTAATGAAGCATGCTTATTACAATGTTTGCTGCAACATGGAGCCTGTAACTCACAAACGTCAAGCGGGTTGCGTCAAGCAGGGTGACATTTCGAAGAGCGCTTTACATTTTTTATTATGAACTTGCATTTGCACATAAACACTTTTAGAGTAAAAATATCCGCCATAGGTGACATGGAAGAGGCAATACCGCCATTCAGGTGGGTGCACGCGCGCTGCCCCAGCACAAGGGCAGAGGGCAAAAAGGCGAAACGAGCAAAGACTTTCCAGCTGCACACGCGGAATCTGTGATCTGCAGCTTTGTTAACGCTCCGTTTCATACACGCTCCAGTTTTGATACCTTTGGCTTAGGGACATTTTTCTTGATCGATTGATTGATATATAGATTGTTGGTGGTTGCATGCGCGTCAAAGGCTAAAGGCATCAGTCCCGTAAGTGTGGTGCATCTTTTTCCCTCGGGAGATGGTGGTGATCTTCCCGTACTGGTTGGCGAGATTTGGCGTTGTCCCACCGTTGGCTAGCGGGGTTTTCCCTCAATAAGGTATCTCCCACCAGTGCGCGGGGAACCGCAGCAGCGGGACACGCTCTAAGCTCCCGACCGGTCTCCCGGCATGTTTGGTAGCGTGGTGCATGTTAGTGTAAATAAGGGGTGAGGCTAGGACAAGGAAGAGGAAGGAAAGATCGCGCGCTGTCCGTAGCGCGTTTCCTAGGGTAATGATGCGGCATTCGCCTTGTGTTGATCGGAGACACTACGGAAAACTCCTCCTCCTCTGGACAGCGACAGAATTCGTCCTAGCTGAGAAGATAATGTCAAAAATCCTGCCCGCGTCTGGGCTTAAAAACCTAGACCTCCCGGACAGAGAGACTGCAGTGACATCAGTTGACGCCGTGAGCTATCTCTCCAGGTCTCTTCTTGTTTTAAACAGTTGCTTGCGTTTGTGGACTCAAGTTTTGAGATAGAGAATATCGGTACGTTTAGAAGTGCACAGTTGATAAATTAGCTCCTGAACCATGCTAACGAAATAACTGTTTAAAAATAAATGATGAGTTCTCTTAATTCAGGTGGCGCCACGTAAGCGTCTACAATGTGTTGCAGGCCAGGGTCGGAAGTCGCGAGCGCCACGGCAGCACATGGCGTTGACTGGAAAATGGCTAATTCCACCCCAGGCTACTGTCGGGAGCCTCCTTGAGGTATGAAAAATCACTGACACAAACTTAATTTGGAACCTATAGAAATGACAGCCCGTTATTATTGGCGTCTGAACATGGATGGCGTGGCATGTTTAAAAAACATGCATTTTTAGCTATCAAATAATTGTGTGCAAAATACTTTTGGGATCCAGTTGATTCACTTAGGATCCATTTTCCAAGCCCAAATTTGTGTTTGTTTTATTTATTTTTCTTCTAAAAATAGAAGTTGTAGAAAAAAATGAAGGATCTTTTTCTCACTGTTGTAGCACTGAAGACGGTTGCAAAACAAACGAAATACTTCTTAATGAGTTATATTACATTATAATAATATTATTATTACATATATTATTACATAACTGATTTATTACATTATGTGGTACAACGTTTCACAGACCGATATGTCTGCTTCTTCAGATAGAATAGCTAAAATAATAAAAATAGAGTTATAGAGATACATTTTGAACATGTTACATGATAAAATTCAATAGTACAATACTTAAAAAAAGATATTCAGACTCACCTTATCATAAATTAAAATCTATTTCAGGCAAGAAGGTAAATGTAAAGGCAAATGTTAAAAACTCCACTTATGTAGTTCCAACAATCACAAATATTTTGCTATTGTGTTAGCTACTGATTAGTCCATATGGCTGCGTTCTTTTTCAAGTGGCGTGCGTCCGACGCTCCGTGTTCGGCGCAGGCAGCGGCGCGCGCTGTGGGGCAGCGCCAATAATCGAGTTCATTCTGCGATCGACCGGGCGACGCGACACGTGGGGGAGGGACCCACACCGGCCGGGTGTGGGTGTGGGAGAGGAGGTGGCGCTGGTGGTGACGGTGGCGGTGGTGACGTGCAGTGGTGGTGAGGTCGAGAAGGGTGGCGTTGGCGTTGGCTGAGGCGGTGGCAATGGTGACGGTAATGTTAGGGCCAGGAAGTGCGATAGAGGAGTCTGCGGATGGAGTTTGTGGTTTTAGTTAGTTAGTTTGTTTAGTGATTCCAGGTACATCAAATACCAGGGTCATTAGTCCCGTATGTCCCATAGTAAGTATCATCCATGTTTTTTGCTCGGGAGGTGGCGGTGATCTTTCCCCCGCTGTCTGGCGAGATCTGGCGCCGACCTACCGTCAGTTAGCGGGGTTTTCCCCAACCAGATATCTCCCACCAGCGGGGTATCGCCCCAGCCGGGACAAGATTTTAGCTCCTGGCGGGTCTCCCGGCATGTGTGGTAGAGTAGTGCGTGTTAGTGTAAATGCGTGTGTAACGGGGGAGGATAGAAGAAGGAAGAGGAGGGAAATATCGGGCCTAGTCCGTGGCCCGTTTGTTAGGGTACTGCTCCGGCATTCGCTTGGTGTTGATCGGAGAAACCACAGAAAACTACCGATCTGATAATTCGGCCGCTAGAATTCTCCTCCAGACAGCGACTGAATTTGACTTAGCTAATAAGCTAGGTCACTGTTGGGACTCGAACCTCGGACCTCCCAGTCAGAGGAACTGCCTGCGCCATCAGTTGATGCCCTGAGCCATCTCTCCCGGCGTGGTGGTGGTGGAGATGGCAGCAGTGACGGTGATGAGAAGGCCTTCGGTATTGGCGCTCGGTCTCTGGCGTCGAGAGAGTTCGCGACGGCCACCTGTTGGGGCTATGGGGTGGGCGGCCCGTCGTCGGGGCCAACCGTGCGACCGCATCGCCCGCGCTCCGTCGGAACCCTCGTCGACACCGTTCTCTCCTTGTCTCCCTACTTCCCTCGTTTGCATTTCTCTCGGCTTCCTTAGTGGCCCGTGCCCGTGACTGTTACCCCTGGTTCTTATCCCCCTCAGCTTCTTTTTGTTGTCTCTATCCCCCCACGCCCCTTCGTCATCGTTTTTGCTCGTCCTCATCAACCTCCACTCTTCCTTCCTCTTCGCCATTGTTGTCCTTGACAGCCTCTCGTCCATCACTCTCGTAGCGCGTGTTTCTCTCTCCGTTATCGACTTCGTCTTCGGAGTCCTCTCTCTCTCTCACTCTCTCTCCGCGTCTCGGGACATTTAAAGGAGGCCGCTCTGTCACCAACACAACAGCTGTCCTACAGTCTCCATCGACGTCATCGCCGCCCTGTCATGTGTCTCGCACGCCATTGCTCTTCGCTTCCAACAACCTCCGCGACTCTCGAGATGCAACAGTCGTGAGACTTTGCTTTCCATTCTATAGTCAGCAAATCTCACGCGCCTCAACGACAGTGAAAGGGGGCGTGGCTCGTCCCCCCAAAGGCCAATGTCGCCTCCACCAAAGCCCTGAGCGTCACCCCAACGACGTTGCCATCCGTCTCCCTATTGAAGACCAGGAGCGTTGAACTTCGCATTTATGCAGGAACTTCTCATTTATGACGAGTGTTTTATTTCTATCTGGTTTTTATCAGCCGTGTAATTTTACAGACCTCTAACGCCCTTATTCTTAGAATCTGACAACCTCTAATTTCATTGGAGATTACTCCACATTTTGAAGAAGTATTTTTTCGATCCTATTTTTATAAATAACGAGTAAATTCAAAAATATTTGGTGACGTCTCTAGACGACGTTGTTCTGAGACCCAAGCCGACATTCTACCGTGACTTCTTCTGTCACCACCGCTGGGATAGTTGCTACCCGCTTCGGACTATCCGAAGTTTAGTGCAAGACTTCTCCGCGTTCGTCTCCTTTCGATTCTATGTTTTATTAATAACCATAAAAGTTCTCTGGTCTCGGTGACGTTTAAAGGGCACGATGCTCTGTCTCCCACCGTCACCGCCTCTGCCACCTCCACCCTGTCACCCTAACGTTCCTGTTCTTGTCTCCAACAACCTCCAGTTTAGTCACCCCGCATTCATTACTAGTCTTTTCTTTAGTTGGTGGGTACGTACAATCAACAAATTTCATAGTTTGCATCGGTGTTTAAAAGCGATGTCACTCTGTCACCCATGCTTCCACTGTCACGACACCGCAGACGTCACCTACCGACCTGTCATTTCGCCCAGTCCCGCGTTGTGTCGCTTTCCGCTTCCAAAAACCTTTAGTTTCGTTTCAGAGGTCTCTACATTCATGAAAGTTTTCTGTCGATTCGTTTTCGCTCAAATTACACATTTCTGGTGATGATTAAAGGGGACGTTGCCCTGTCACACATGAGACAGGACACTCGACCTTGGCCTCTGTGATCGTCTCTACCACCAGCACCGCCGCCGTTCCCCCAAGTCACTACTGTTGGTTCCGACGATATAGAGTTTCATTCCAGACGTCTTCATATTCATAACGAGCCTTCCTTTGCTCCTAGTATTACTTCAGCCATCAAATTTCGCAGATTCCATTACGTTTAAAGGAGATGTTGACCTACCACCCACCTGGAGAGATGGCTCCGGTAATAAACTGATGTCACTGCAATCCCTCTGACCGGAAGGTCCTCGGTTCGAGTTCTGGCGATGGCAGGATTTTTGCCACTAGCTTGTCGACTACGTCGAATTCATTCGCAGACTGGAAAAATTTTCTACCGGCTGCTGCTTTGACAGGTAACTTTCCGTGCTTTCTCCTATCAACGCTAGGCGAATGCCGGAGCAGTAGCCTAACAAATGGGCCAGGGACCGCGCGCGATATTTCCTACCTCTTTCTTGTCCAATCCTCACCTCCATACCCCCCCCCTTAATATGCACTACACTACCACACCTGCCGGGAAACCGGTCGAGAGCTTAAAACTTGTCCCTGCTTCGGCAGTGCCCTGCTGGTGGGAGTTAACGTGGCTGGAAAGAAACCACTAGCCGATGTAGTAGGTCGGCACCGGACCTCGACATACAGCGGGAGGAGACCACCGCCAACTCCCGAGAGTGAAAACACGTACTACACTAATGACTCTGTTCTTCACGCGCCTGGAATCACTAATCAATCAATCAATCAATCAATCAACCTACCACCCTCAGTTACCACCTCCTCCACCCTCGTCATATCTCCCTAACAATGTCCCTGCCCCTCTGGTCCTATTGAAGTATGTCCCAAGTCCATAACCCAAACCAACAGCCAGCCCATTTCGCAGCCCCCAGCGACGTTCACAGGAGACGTTGCCCTGTCACCCACCGCCGCCGCCGCCGTCGCGCTGTGCGCCCGGTGCACGCCCCCGCGCCCTCGTGCGCAG
>BOPP01000011.1:5110846-5131224 GCA_017312745.1 Gryllus bimaculatus
CCCCCGCCTCCGCCCCCGCCCCTTCGGTGCGCGGCCTTCGCTTGGGAGCGCCGCACGCCGCAGTTGGATCGCGCGCGCCGAAGGGAGGCAGCGGTCGTTCGCCCTTCGCGCCGGGAGAGCGTCGCGCGTTGCGTCTCTCGGGAGCAGCACTTTATGGACATCAAATGGCGAATTAACGCTTTAATTAACGACACCACAACACGCTGTATTTGAATTTCTGAACGATTGTGGTGCGTGAGCAACACAAGTAGAATACTGCTTACCAGGTTTCAGAGTTCAGGAAAATTTTGTAAAAGTATTTAAAAAGATATGTTCGTAGTGAAGCGCACTTGGTTGACGTCATATATAGCACTTTCATAGACGTGTTTTACTTAGTTTTTGTACGACAGAAACGACCGCATATTTAATAAGAGCACGCCAGGAAGAAAAGAACACCCTAACAACGTTTTGAGTAAAAATATAAAAAAATTCCAAGAAAGTATTTTTATATGTGAACAGAAATTTATTAAACATACAAGTGCCTTCTATCTTCTTGATACTTAGTGTAATCTTGAGGAAGAAAAGCGACACGTACATTTTTACACCTAGTCGACGAATTTTGAACAAGAAAAGACGTATTCTTTCGGTAAAAAAGAAGCGTTTATTATCTCAAGAGTTTTTCGCCGTATCTGAAGCTAGTACGGTGTACGGAAGGGAGTGTTGTTCGCGCAGAACCTTATTTTTCAAACACCTTTGGCGTCTACGAATTTGTGTCCGCTGTGCAGGTGGTAGCTGTCTCACGAAGATTCTACAGACCTTTCAGGTAAATTGTCATTTTTCATGGATGCACATTACGCCCAGTCATTCTCGTAGAAATTATTTCAAACATTCTGAAGAATTACAACAGAACTGTCAGACGAATTCGCATTTGAAGTTATTTGAGCTTCCAATATTTTGTCCTCAAAATATTGTTTCGAACGTGATATTCGT
Source organism: Gryllus bimaculatus (assembly GCA_017312745.1). Taxonomy (NCBI): domain Eukaryota; kingdom Metazoa; phylum Arthropoda; class Insecta; order Orthoptera; family Gryllidae; genus Gryllus; species Gryllus bimaculatus. The sequence continues at coordinate 5,111,816 of BOPP01000011.1, forward strand.
ATTTTGACAGCCATCAGAATTAGAATTTCACCAGCCTTTAAACAACCTTGAATTGCTTAAAATGAACATCGTTCACAAATTAGGTACGTAGCTTTAATGTTCATTACTGTTTTAATTACAGTTAAAACGTTTGCTGCGTTGCAATTTTTGTTTTCTTAAACAAAAGCAGAATGGATCATTTCTGTATGTGACATACAACACATGCATATTTCGACATTGGTGTATAAGTTTTAAGGCGAACAGAATCAGTCCTTCTGAAAAAGGTTCACTTCGTCTTTTATTTGCTATAAATACAAAATTCAACTTCGCAACAATAAAATTTTAAACTTCGTTTGAGAATTAATATGTTGACTATTAACATTTAACAAACTGAGGACTCTAAGGAATTAACGAAAAGCGCATAAATAGCATACTTTATGCTTGTAAATATGTTATTATGACACGTAATACAGTCAAAAAACGTTTAGTACGACTTGAGAATAAGTAATGCTAGTCGAAAGTTTCGTGAACCTTGTCAGAGGTTTAAGTTGTACATTTCTCATAGATGTACCGATACGCAATTTCTGTTAAAGTTTAAATTTAGTATGTGTCAGCTCATCCAGTAATATACTACCTGCCAAACCAGCATATGAGCTACTACTAACCCCCGGTATTACTCCACTTTCTACCTTTTAAAGATATTTATCATGTAATTTATTACACGTTAGAATCCAAACTCCTATTTTATTACTCTTGAAAAGGCACACGCCAAGTGTGCGAAACATTGAGATGTAATTCAATATATAAACAACAATTTCCTGATATTATAGTTATGGATTAATCCTGTTTGGTTCGAACCTACGTCAAACTTCCCAGTCAGCTACATTATTATTATTATTATTATTATTATTATTATTATTATTATTATTATTATTATTATTACCAGCTTACCTCTGCGAGAACTCTCACATGCTCAAAACTCCACCAATTTCCCTATCCCTCCATTTTCATATGTAGAGAACGTTGTTAACGAAATTTATTTGTTTAAACACTCTTATGTAAACGTATACGTGTTTTACTCTTGAGAAACCTACGTGATGTTGTCCTCGCGAAAATACAGGATCGGATAAGTAAACCCTACTGTTCGCAATATCATTTAATTTTTTTTACCGAACTGAGAGTAAACCTGTGTAAATCAATCGCAAAGAATATCGAGAAATTAGTTTAATTTCCTTTTTAGTGGTAGAGTCTGCACGTTTCTGAACAGGAGGCGTAGTATCAGGACGCGTCGTACCAGTCAAAAAGAAATCGAATGTCCAAGAAGATCTTATCTTGTAGAATGCGGATGAGAAACGTTTCTTTGAAGCCTTCGACCTCAATATTCCAGGAAAAAAAGGCTTCGTTTAGGAGTTTTTTTTAACTGTATAGATTTTGACAATGCTCTTGTTGCAGATTGCATTTAACATGAATATTTAGATATTTTGTCAACAAATCCTTCATATCGCCACGTCTCCGTGAAATTCCCTTTTTTTAGAAACATCATTTATAAGTAGTAGAGCCGTAAAACTCGTCGATACTACTCAAATAATATAGAAGACTAATATTATCGTAACTCCAATACAAAATGTTTGCTATCGCTTAAATGTAACATCTACTCTTGCAGATCCAGTGATTTTGAGAACCTCAATACTGCTTTGCACGAATGTCGGCTGAATAGATGGTAATTTACAGATAATTGGCGTTAAGGGGAGGGGGGAACTCTGATACCGAGACTGGTATACAATGGATTTATATGTAGTAATTTTGAGAAATACACTGCACTTAATATTTCATGTTTTTATTCAAGACATTGCCATTTACACATCAGTCATCATTATTTCAAATTATAAATACATGTGCACTTGCGTATTTGTAAAAGTCGGCACGCCTTTCCTTGCTCGCTTTATATTTTGTGATAACTCTTCCATTAAAGTCTTCTATTTGGGTAATGAAGTCACGCTCGCTGGAAACCATTGCAAGAGCTGAAAATCTATCTTCTGTCGTTGTATTGCGCAGGAAAGTTGTAATCCTTTTTAGACTGGAGGAACAGCATTCTGCCTCACATGTCATGGGAATGGGGAGAACCACACTTAGCAGTTTAACACATTCACTGAAAGTAGAACTTATTTCATTATCTCTCTCTTTCCTCTCTCTCTCCCGATGAACTCCAGATCTTCTGTCATGATACCGCCCATTTGATGTCCGTGTTGATCCCTCTCCTACCATAATATTCCCTAACGTCAAAATCGGTTGCACATGTCCCCGGCGTATTATAAATTGTTTTGTTAGCCTCGTGAAAAAAAAATACAAATAAATAATTCCGCGATCTCGCTTTTTCCTGTACTGCGTCTACCTACTCACGACTTTCTATATTCAACACAAATTGTTAAAATATCATTCCTGTTTACTTTTCTATTCTATCATAAATTCCTCTCAAACACGAAGTCTATTTAGACTTAATTTTCGATTTTCAAGACAAATTAACATGACATCCTTAACTTATTAATCTATACAACACTTTACATACCAAAACCAATTACATAACACCCACTTCCCTACAATTGAAACCCTAAACCCAATCTGAACTAAAGATATTCGAACCCTTTGATCAAATGCATACGCGCGGGCCAGTGTAGCAAGGAGGAACGATTATTTTTATATTTACACAAAACCACAGCTTCCACTACCCCCTCCGTACACTCTGTATATACTCCCAAGAGGTCCTGTTTCCCTTCTGCTAAATGAATAGTGTCATGTTTGCAAACATGGAATATTATTATTTCTTTACCGGTTGCCCTGACAACGTGTACTCTTCGACTACAAGCATTTTATTTGCATTTTGTGTTGTATTTTTAATGTCTTGATATAGTTTTCTCTGTTCAAATGAACTCAAGGTTAATGACTTATAAGAGTACAGGACGTAATCGAAAAATATTTCACTTTTGCAATTTTCAAAATTGGAGATGTCTTAGTGAAAATCGGAACTGTGCACATTTGATGCATATTCTCTCTACCGAAAAAAATTAACTTATTAACGTCTTTTGTATTAGCAGAGGCACACTAGTTCACAACCTAATTCTGCCTCACATGTCCTTTTGATTTTCAAACTAATTGGTTAATTTGATAAGATATATTAGTAGGATGGATGCAGATGAGATTTTGACTGCCACCCAATAAAAACAGTGGTATTCTGTAAAAAGTTTGCTGGTTGCATTTGGCTTGGCCGGTCAGTTTCGAATTATTGCATTATTGACTTTTTGTGTTAACATTTATTTCAATTATAATTATGTTCTGAATACTCAAAGTATTTGCAATATGCTAGCTTTTATTTTAAATGAAATATAATATAGGTTTTCGTTTTGCAGTGTTCTGAAAAAGGTGCAATGGGCAAATACGTTCAGCGGTTTACTAAGTTTACATGCTTTCGGAGTTGGCTTTGTAAAAATGACACCTAAGCACATTCTTTCTGCAGCTTGTAGTTCTATTCACATAACTATTAGTTCTATGATGGAGGAATTCTGAGGCGTCGAACTGAGTGACCTTTTATGTCTAACTGACCGTGATGCTATAACCGTTGAGGATGGGGAAACAGCGTCAATGATTCGGTGTCTTCTACACTTCCACGAGATATTCCAGGTACTGTTGAAGTTGTTCATTGGCATTTAGAAGACAACTCTGACAGGGAAAGTAGTACGATGGGCCCCTGGCGACTCTAATTTCCAAGAAAACGCGATCTTCAACTATTGTTAATATTGTAATGTGAAGAAAAAATGTTTACAAGTTACCCCCTACTCACAGTAATCATTCAAGACAGACGCAGTTCATCAACTACTGCTCATAAAATTTGCTCCAGTTACGTTATCAGAAATAATTGACGACAAACTTTTCGATTTGTTTGTTCAAAACTACACCTCCACCTCCCCTGCATCATAAAATAGACAAAATTTTGATTTGTACGTAATACATGACAGCACAGATTGGCAAATGAGAGTGAATATTGCAGTTTATATGAATATTTTTCAGTGCAAGTTATGACTAACTGTATTTCCAGACACAACTTTGTCGAAACAAAGCGGAATCTGCATTTTGCTAACAATCTAGTTTCGAGATCAAATGACAAAATGTGCAATAAAGAAATACAAGTAAGTGTATAAAATGCACAATAAAGAAATGTGTGGACCAGGCCAAGTAGACCAGTCTATAAATAAGCACTCCAATATATAAATCTAGGGTTAAAAGAGGTAGTGGGTAATTTTTATATATGAAGTTATCTTGTCCATTGGTAATACACTGCGCCTGCGTGAAGTGACTAGAGCAAATTCAACTCTGGATTAAGATCATTGTTCCAATATTATTAAGATCCAAGAGGAAGATAGAAGGGGCGCATCAGTTAGTAAAGAGAAGTTGCCCATTATCATCTTCTGTAGAAAGCTAAACACATCAAAATATTGGGCGCAACAGTGACAAAATGTCCAATAATGTGTGACGTCTGTCGTAACAGGGTTGCGATAAATGCCAGAAAACACTATTACTATAAAATACCAAACTTTGGAGAATTTCATTATTGATCTGCCCATTGTACTAGCTTTAATACACTCATTTTTTAAGGTGTTAATGGTAAAAAATTACACAAAAACAAAAAAAAATTTTACATCTTCTGAGGTTGTTAATAGTTCAAAGTAAAAAAATTTAAAGAATTTTGAAATTTGAAATTTAAACCGGAACTTTATGTAAAGTATCCACCAAAAATAAAACAACCCAATTATGCCAGTCACGCCACAATATCTTACTTCTCATGTTTTTAATTGGTTTGATCTCAAAAGCGTTTCTAATCTGAGTTATGCGTGATACTTCTTTTCGTTCACTTTTTTCCCGCTACAAATTTGCGAGTATATCCTTGTCACCTCCACCAATTTTAACTATCTTCCCGCACAGTACTAATAGACGTGACCTGACGTGTGTGCAAAGTTACTGCTCAAACATACCTTAAACACATTTTTACGATCGAAAATTGATACTATAAAGTAGTGATAAGAAATAAAAAAATTTAAAAAAATATTGAAACGAGGAAGACCACCTCTATCATGGAAAGAAAAAATTATAAGAACAAATACACATGTATATTGTATATATTGAAGGAGAAAGGAATAAACAAAGATGAGAGTTATAACAGAGAAGAATAAAAAAAATATTAACCTGTTAAAAATTGTATTGTGAATTGTATTATTATTTATTATTATTTGTTATTATTTGTTATTATTAGAGTATCCTCCATTCCTGACCACGCTACACGTTCTCTTTCGAGCAAGGTTGCCAGATTGTGGAATTTTGTCCCTAAAATGGAGATTTTTTTGTTGTAAGAAAATAATTTGGAATATAAATTAACGGGGAATTTTTGGGGAAATTATTTTACCCGGAATCGAGATAGAAATATTATTCTCTCAATTAATATGAATAAAAAAGGAACAATAAATGAGGCATCCGTGAGAGAGGGAGCTAACCCACAAAAATCAAAACACCGATTTATTAACAAATACAATGTGTTCGTAATCGAATACGTTTATAATCGATATTTTGATTTTCTTTGGGTTAGCTCCCTCTTTTACTGGAAGCCTCAAATTTGTTCTGTCTCATATTTATGTAACAAAAATAAAAATAAATGACAGGCATAGAGAAAGAAAAAGGTAGGAAACGATGATAGTATAGGCAGCTCAAACGTCGATGATTGGTTGATTTGAGTTATTTGAATTCAAGGGAACAGCCAGTGCAATTGTCAGAGTCAGCTCATACCGCTGGTCCACAATTTGGAGAATATGTTTCGTTTCAAAGTTGGGGAATTTCGTTTCTTTGATGAGGCTATTCGGGGAAATTCCATAGTAGTGTGGGGGAAAAGGTTCGCAACACACTTGGCAACCCTGTCACATTCTATCCTGGAGAAAGATTAACGTGTGTCATTATGGGGACCAACTATCTTTCGGTTGTATCCCTTCGTAAGGCAAGGTTGTTAAGCCTGGAATTATGAGGTGTTGGAAGGATGATGAAGGGCGAAGGGGCCACCACAAATACGACACTACACCACATGCCTACCTAGAGCTCGAACCTGCAGCCTTCTCGGCGCAGACGATTGCTGCCACAACCGTCTGCGGCACTTATTATTCTTAATGGAATTGTGTAATTGTTAGGAAATCGGAAGTATTTCAAAAAACGGATATAAAACCTATGTAAAATGAATATTGAAAGTTCCTCTTCATCACGCCCCTAGGCCTGACCCTATGCCTGCTTACACATTACGCCGCCCCGCACAGAAGCATTCATTGCCCAAGTGGTCGGCGTCTGGGCTTAAAATAGGCGCGCTGTCGGCTGTCGGCGCCCTTGCCCCCATGCGCTCCCGCCCACCGGCCATCGCGTGCCTGCAGGGGCGCGAGGGCGCTTCCCTCACCGGAAGGCGCCTCGATTTCATTTGTCACTCTCGCGACGCCGCGCGCCCCTTCGGCAGGAAGGGGGTTGCGTCGCTCAACTCGGCAGCGGTCGCAGATCGCAAAAGAATGCTGGTTCAAATCACGAGAAAAAATCCGCACGTCTTATTATTTATTACCCCTATTATTATTATTATTATTATTATTATTATTATTATTATTATTATTATTATTACTATTACTATTACTATTACTATTATTTACACCTAACATACTTACATATATAACAAACGTGCCACGGACCCCGATCTTTTCTTCTCATCCTTTTCACATCCTCGCCCTTACCTACATACACTTACACTACACTAACACACATACCGGGAGACTGATCGGGAGAATGGAGCTTGTCCCGGCTGGGGCGATGCACCGCTGGTGGGAGATACCTGGTTGAGGGAAACCTCCTTAGCCGAAAGTAGGTCGGAGTCGGATCTCACCATCCAGCGGGGAAAAGATCGCCGCCATCTCTAGTGATAAAAACACGCACTACACTTACGGGAATAATGAATTTATCCTGAACCACTAATCAATCAAACAATTTAGTGTCACTCTTTATAATATTAGTACAATATTTCTTAAATAATCGCAAACAGCGTTATTCAAAATCGTTTTTGTAGAAATAGAATCATCATTGATATCAGAAGGACCATCTCACGGGGCAGGAAGGCATTTAGAATCCCCCTGTGTAGTAGCTCTGTAAATCCGTGCCTGGTGCAGAGATGTTCGTGAGGCCCCCTGGCGAGTGGTGCTGTCCGCACCACCCGGGGTAATTGTTCATGTGCGATGGCCGCCGCGAGTGCGCACGTGCTACATATCGCTAATTCACACGCGTCGACAGACGGCGTTTTCACTGAAGGCGGCAGCGTTTCTCGGCTCGGGCTTTGCCAGCTCACGCTTGCGAGGTTACTTTAAGGTTAGACAGGATGCGTGTTCGCACGAATACGCGATCTTTAATTACTGAATTTTCTTGCAATTAAGGCTCCCTTTCCTCCCCAAAAATTGGCAACAAAATATCTGGGGGTTGTAATACGCGAATGTCTCGAAATGAAGCTAAATAATTTTTCAAAAACTGTAAATTATTTTTTAAAACATAAAAATGCCATAAAAAGCCTCTGCTACGTTTCCACCTCACAAACCTCCTCAATCTTCTTTGACCAGCATTTGCTTCTAAGCACTTCAGTGAAAACTATTCCCTATGAAACAGCATCGTCACTATCTCCACCCCGTTGGAGGCTTCTCGTCACGTGCCATTCTTGGAATGCGGCTTCGAGTGGGTGAGAGGTGATGATAAGAGCGAGTTCATCTTACGACTGACCTTGGATATACTCGGTGATCTTGATGCTTCCCTTTGTATTGGAACAGATATAGGATTAACCCATTAACGCTCAACATAATTTTGCGCGCATAGCGCAGGAGCCCTCTGGTAGCGTGCACGAAAGCAAATTTTAAACCAATGTTACGTTCCCAAATTATACAGATAGAGATCTCCAAACTGGAAAAATCTGGTTATACGAGCTTTGTATGTAGAGTAGCAAAACCGCTTCGGTGCGGACCAACTACCATTAGCTGTACACCGGCCTCTCTCTCCGATAATGGTATGAAATTTGACAGTTGTGTTGTTGTTGTGTTGGCATATCACCTAAATGTAATGATTTGAAGATGATGTATGATGCCGTTGATGCAGTTATACCACTGCCTATTGGAAAAATACTTTGGCCCATTCAGACATAGCATTTCTACTTAATAAAACATTTATGTCTCCTGATCGAATTGGTCTCTCTTTCACAGGAGTACCCTAAGCATTTTCTTTTCGTGGTAACGAATCGGAGAGGGTTGGTGTAATTTGAACACCGGATTTGAAGTTAAGGAGACTAAAAATGTAAGAATCATAATTTTCAATATATGCAGAGGTATATTAATATAGAGAAAAATGTGATGGATTAATTTTTGGTGAGGGTTTATAACCAGTTTAGTATATTTCGAGCAATTTTATGTACTTGCTGAATGTACAATTGTATTTTATGTTTTACACTGTTAAGAAAGTAGATCTCGTATAAAGGTAAAAAGAAATGATTGTAAAATAATTTCTGCCAAATTGACTGCATTCTTTTCTTGACAATGGCAATATGAATACGAAGTTTGAAAGGTGTGCACACTTATTGTTTGTTAAGCTAGACAATTTGAAAAAATTAAGCTCAAGAACTTTTTAATGACGAAAGAATTAGCACATTAAATGAAAGATAAAATCAGGAAGAAAACATTGTTTTAGTATTCAAAGAAGGCAGTATATTAAATCTTTCTTGAAAATTATACAATGTAATGTACAAATTAATGTTCGTCAATGATCTTATAGGTAGAGTATTTTAAATGAATCAATGCAATATTTTGAGTTATGAGAAAGCAATGTAATTTATACACGTTCATTTTGCTCCTTTTTGTATTAGCATTTTCATGATTTATTACGAAGGCGAGCACACTTCTGTAGAAAACCTTTGTGCAAAGTATCTTGAATATCGAGATTAAAGGCTCTACCAGTATGATTACTTCCTTCCCTTTAAGGGACAATGCCTTACGAAATGTATCCAATGAAATAGGTCTCCTCTGCTTTAAAATTTATGAGAGTTATTTTGATCTTTTCTGCCGAATTGGCTCGTGCAAGTTTATGTATTGTAAGGCACGAAGTAAATAATGAGCTATCTGAAAAGTATGTAAATGTGGAACCGCTCTTTCGCCAGTTGCATCAACCTTCACGACACACCGCTCAGAATATCGACTAACATAGTGGGGTTAAAAGTTCGTTTTCTAAATATTGAACATTTTAGATTTTGTGTCTTTTTCAAAGGTCTGATTCTTTGATCTCATAAGGAGGAATTGTGATGAATTCCTAACATAATTTCTTTCAGTAACACGTATCGTCTTTAATATGTATGGTATAAGTCGATGTAAATGGATGAAAAGTGTCGACAACGTTCTGTGTCTTGTATTGTCGGCATTTAAAGAAAAAAATTGTTCTTATCCTTTGCTGGAGAATACCAAATCAACTCATTATACGAAAATGCTCGTCTTCAGTTTCGTCTCAAAATAAGCTTAATTCCAGTTCACTCTCAAAATAGTATTTAAAAGAAAGAAAATGAAATGTTGTTACACTAAAAAACAGTTTCGTAAGTTAAGTAAAGAACTACGTTTACAAAATATTTTCTATTAGTAAACATTATAGATAATTCTTAAGATAGCCGGTATATAAAATACAAACGTCTTTAAAAAGGCTTCGCTCAGAATAAAATAATTTTGCAAAATTACAGTTTTTGAAATGCACGATTTTTTTTCTATAGCGATAATATGAAGCGTCTACACCTCGGAATCGGCATGCTCGCAAATTACACTAAATTGAAAATATATTTTGGTCAAACGTCTGTCTCCATGACTTAAGATCATAGGTTATTCTCCACCAGACTAGAGACAGGAATTTTCCCCTCATGATATGCGATTCTTGCACTTCATTCTCTTCTACTGCTATCAAACCTTTATTTTCCTAGTAATATGAGGGAACGGGTGGAAATGATCATATAGATTGAAATTACATGAAAATGAGTGACAGACGTTCGCTGCTATCGAAAGCTTGAAGCTCCAAGATTGTTTTAGTTGGTTAAGATAGCGATCTTCTCTTCATGCCCTGTAGGCACACTGCAATTTTTTTTCAGCCAATGTGTTTAATCAAAAATTGAAGATTACTTTTCAGATGATAATGGTGTTGTATTTTTCGCTCAACGCTGTGTGAAGAATTGAATTTTTCATTGTAATCAATAAGAAGTTCTTAAATTATACTTGTTCTGTTATTTCGGCGAAATTCATTGGTAATTTCGTTACTGCTTATTTTATCATTTGCACCAAAAACTAAATATTCCTGAAAACAGTGTCAGTAAACGTATTGACTTTTATTTTAACTGTCGCACAGACTAATCATAAATTCGATGTAGATTTGCAAGTTACGGCATAACACTGAAACATTGAGATGGCGTTGCTTGAGAGAAACGATAACCAAAGACATCTCTCTCACTCTAACTCATCTCACCTATGCTGCTTCTTGACAAAGAATTCCCAAAGTTGTGCGAATAAAATTAATAAAAAATAAAACTGTTCTATGCAAAATTATTTGTCACCCTACCAGTATGAAAAATATTTTGGCTTCCGTTTCAAAATATCGGTGAATCTTTCAGAAAAAAGTGTTTACAGATATCACTATTTGATACTAATGAACAAGATTCATTTATAGTATAGGAAACTATAATTAAATGTTCAGTTTCTCTTAATTAAACTTGATTTATCTCCTTAGCGCCTAACTAGGAGCTTCTTTCAGTTATAATCATTAATTTTTTTGCAATTTCCATAATTTGCCTTTAACCTTGCATACATAGTTTTCTTTTTTAGAATACAGTATTTCAATTCTACCATGTCTCTGTATGTATATCAAGTAAAATCTTCCTGTACTTTTCGAAATGATTTTGCGGTAAGCTGCAGCCCCTCATCTTTTTTTCCTCGTCGAGATTTTCGCCTTGAAATTTTTAAAACATTTTTTACGTTGCTTCGTCAAATCTGCCATAACGGATGGCACATCTGCACATTGACGGACATTAGTTATTAGGATTAGATCATTAAATTAAAACCTTTAGATCATTAAATTGCTGTAGCATTCGAGGCAGAGTTTTGGAAAACAAATGTTTTAAATATTAGTGTTGGTGAATGAATCGTACAATGCTGCAGAATATCGTCTGTAGACAAATATTTTCGTATTTTTATAGAGACATTAGTTAAATATTTACTGGAATCTGCTGTGAATCGGAAACTACATTCTATTCAATATTACGTGCTTAAAATTGTGTACGAATTATGTTTTCCCTCTAAGCTTATAATCTGAATGCAGGGAAATGTTAGACACAAAGAGGAGATGTTTCATTTAAATAAACTTAAACGTTAAATTCTGAGGATTCATGATTAAGATGAAGATTGGAGAATTCAAAATCTTTTGGAGCATCTTCAACTGCATCTCAGGAAAAGAGCACTAAGTTTTATGAATTGACATGAGGTGAATTGGCTTTCTTCCGTGCGAAAATCCATTCATTGAGTATTGGTTGTGGATACAGAGCGTCACACGTTTGAGAGTCTAATCGTAAGATAATGACATATCGTTGATGTTTTTGTATGGAGAATCCTCACCTCGAATTGTTTGAGGCATTTTGGGATTCAGTTTCTTATGTGGTAACTCCCCATAACAATTTTCCCTTGATATTATAGAAAATGGCTCTTGCCAAACCACGAGAGATATAAGATTATGAATGTCTTTATTTCAAAAGCTAAGTCACGTCATAAGGTCTGCTCTTCTGGCTAACTGCCAAACATTGATCTGCCAGCCGTTTGGGCCAGCTCTACGATATAATTATACAAACAAGCCAAGAATCGATATTTCATTAGCATGAAAATCAATTGTTATTACTTCCCGTTCTATCCCGCTGCCCTATGTAAACAAAAGCAACAACGGTCAACAGGAAGGACATTGACGGGGGGATGATGCTAGGTTTCCCCCTGAAGGTTTTGTTGCCCTCTGCTGGAGAAGTATTAATTGTCTCTGGTAGAGTCACGAGTAATTCAGAGCCATGACTTGGGGTTCACGGGGCAACACATGCTAATGGAACATCCTTTTATTGTTTCTGGCAATCTAGCCACTTTTTCTCTGAGTGGTTGATACGTTTTTTTATCATTTAAAATAGATTTTTACACTTTAAATTATGAAGAACTTTTCGATAAATGCGTCTTTCATACTTCTATGTTATTTTTGTTTTCTTTGCAATCTTGTTGTGTGAAAATGTAAAGAAAAGGGAAAATTTGTCATTGAACCTCCTCCTATGTATCTAGGGACAGTAAAAAAAATCATGCTAGTCCGACTCGTCTGCTAGCAAACTGCACACATTTCAAAACTACAAAAATGAAGATTAAGATTTTTGCCTTAGATAAAGTATGTACCAAACAATAAGTTCTTTAAAAACGTCATGCATAGTTTTCTTACAAACAAGTAGTTTTCGCATAATTTGGATTTGAAATTAATGCAATTTATAAAAACAAATTCTCAAAACTGTTCGAAATTTTTCTTCAAACTTTTTTCGCAAATAGAGGAGACGCTTAAAAGAATGGCGTGGGTCTCATTTTGGATGGACTCTCTAGATTTTCGAAAATTTGCAAATTTAGCAATGAGTACGAGAAAGTATGCGCCGTTGTAGCACTCCTAGTTGAGTTTGGCGCCACATTGGCGTCCAACCCTCACTACCTTCTTCAATCTTTTCGTCCGCCTCCGCGACACTGGCACAGCAGTGGCACTCGTGGCTATCGATTGCTTTTGTTCCTTGATTGAGTAGACACAGGATCCGATTCGGATGGGAATTGTCGAAGAATTTAGTATCAACTTTACATGTAACAAGCGTAATATCCCTCATCGAGAATTTTCTGCCTTTCATAAGTAGGGACGAGAAGGCTCAAGGCAACAAAAGATGTCAATGCGGTGCCTAAGGTTTGAGTCCCAATCTTGGCAGTTTTCGACTCTAGCATGAAAGCTAAATCAAGTACAGAAGCTTCTGGAAGATAATAAATGATCAGCTGATTGGTGGATAATTAATGATCAGCCATTGAGTGGTTTCTTCGTTTAACACCAGGTGAATGCCGGAGCAGTATCCTAACAAGCGGATCATGGACCGCGCGCGGTCTTTCCTTCCCATTCCTTGTCGTATCCTCACCCCTTACTGACATACACTTTCACTAACGTGCACTACACTACCACACTTGTCGGGAGACCAGTAGCTTATAACCAGCTGAGGCGGAGCCCTGTTAGTGGGCGATACCTCGACGGGAAAACCCAGCAAGGCGACTTATGGGTCGGCGCGGTATCTCACCATCCATCGGAGGAAGGACATCGAGGCTTCCAGTGATAAAACACGCACGACACTTACATGATTAACGACAATAGCAGTTGACGCACCCGGAAGCCCGAAAAATCAATGGATCAATCAGAAATGGGGTCTAATGACGCGGGCGTCTGATGTGGCTTCCAAGCACTGAAGGGAGAGAAAGGCGACGTCTTTCAATATCTCTTATGGCTTTACACAATGGCTTTTGTTTGTAATTCTTTAATAGTAATACAAAAGCTTTAAAACATTTCACACTAATACATTTTGAAATATTTTCCATGATGGTCAAAATTAAACGAAGCTCGGAATATCGCAGGGGCATCTGCCCCCAGTAAGATACGCTCATTCCCTTGCGCCACCAGGCTTTAAGCCAAGGTAATCAGACCGTACTAGTCGGAACAGTCCCTTGTTTTGAGTCCCTGTCCCCTATTTTTTAAAGCAAAATGGGCCGCCAAAATGTCCCGTTTTTGCGACAATGACTAATCGGCATAAAGTGCCGTCAATTTTAAATTTATCTTATTGTATTCCGTTGTGTTTGCGTTTTTAAAATTTAGTTTCATTAGAGTTAAATAAAAAAAAATATTAAAAAAAGTGAATTGCGTGTTGATCATACACTCATGCACCACAACAAAGAGTGTTTCACAGACTATTGAAATCAAAAATGGAGAGATTCACTGACGGATTTAGGAAGGGAAAATGCGTTATCGTGTAACTAGAGCTTGGATTTATCGCCCTCGATATCGTTACCAAGAAATGCAATAATCCGAAACTTCTGCGGGATTTTTCAAAAATCGTGAATTGAATTCCCAGATTACGTTCTAAATAATGTACCAATATTTTACAAAAAGGATTTTTAAAGGATTTTTAATTAAACTTTTCGACTTTGTGCTAATGATTTCCACTAATGTTTAAAAAGTACTACTCCAGCGTTTAATGTTGCTTTTTGTTATGTGCACGTATCCCGATTTGTCTCGTTTGTTAGTCTAAAAACGCGATAATATCCGGTTTTGGCGTTTTTAAGATCTGGCCAGCTCGTTTTAGGCCTGCAACTGACGGCGCCCTGTCTGCCCCGCGCGGCCCGGGCCGCCGCATTAGCACGGCCTCTAATCGCTGTATCACGCCGCCCGCGGCCTTCTCGGGCGGTAGGCTCCGAGGGCGCCTCCTGCGGCGAGAGATGGCGAACGCGATAAGGCCGCCATTTGCACCACTCGCCGCCAGGCTTCGTGCCGGCCCGCCCGCCCGCGCCCGCGCGCGCGCGGTATTTTGATTTATATTCGCGCAGCCAAACTCGAACATCTTCCCGTCTGGGCCGAGCTGCAGTCGCCCCGCTGATAAGTGACGCAACTTTAATTAAACGCGCGCCGCGTGTTGGGCCCGTGGCCCGAGCGCCTCTCAACACGAACCTTCTGCGCTCCCACGAGAACCGTTGCGGATTTTGTGTGGGGATTTGAGGTTATGTCGGAGCTCATTAAAAAATACGTTCGCAAAATGCAGCTTTCTGGTTTCTTAAAGCCGTCAGCGATCCGCACCCATTTTGTAGACCTTAGAAATATCGTTAAACTAACATTTCATTCCAAATCCCCTTTCCCCACCTAACACTCAGGCTTCCTGAGTACTATCTGTTGAATTACAACTATGAATGTATTTCTCGGTTTTCATTTTGAATATCTTGTTTTTTTAAAAAAAAATTAAACACTTGAAAGGCAAAGTAATCTTTTATCAACACTACTTCTAATCTACAATTAATAAATATTTTGAAATATTAATGTAGGAAAATTAATACTGGTTGCGGCTATCTGTACTCCAAAGGAACGCAATTTCACTTCATCAAATTGTACTTTTCGAATTGTACTAATTCACTTGATACATTTAATATGGTACATAACTTTTACCTGTACCACTTATCTACGCAAAGTTTGAACATTTTAATTTGGATCGCTTGGTCTCCATATTGATATAACTAATTCTCAATACTAATCCAAAATATGCACCTACATTCATTATTCAATTCAAAATGCGCTTGAGAATATAATTGTGCTTACGTAAATTCTTAAATTGAAAAAGTTTGTTTTAATATTATAATAGTAATTTTTTATGTACAACTGTATGTTCTAGACAAACATTTCGGTTAGATTACCTTTTAAATAAAATTCATCACATCATCATCTTCCTATAATTCTTCATATTATCAAGGCCATTTCCTGAGCTCATTATAAATTCTTTTAATCTTTTTTTTATGTACTCCCCACTCTCCTGCTTGATTTTCTCCACAGCCATCTCTCCAGCAAGGGTTTCTATGTTTTCCGTCCAACCAACAAATTCTAAAAAACACTAGATTCTTCTCTGAACCAATATTTCTGAGCTTTTCACTCATTCCCTACTCTATACCTAGCTATAGTCCTCCTTTCCACATCACCTCTTTTCTTTAATACTCCGTTAACCCAACTTCTAAATCCTTTTATACATAAGTACAGCTTCTCTAATTCTTTTCAAATTGTCGAATTGCCCTGCACTTACAAATACATATCCTTATCAGAAACCAACCTACTAATTTCAGCTTCCTCTCTCCACCTCCTCATATCTTCCCCAACCAACCTTCTTTCCTTATCCTTAAACTTTTTCCTCTCCTGTTTTCACCTTGGCATACACATTTGTTTACATTTATTGATCTCCCTCACGCACATTTCCACCTCTTTCTCCAATCTCTCCTCAAACGTCATTGCTTTTTCCCCAACCTCTAACCTCATCTACTTCCCCTCTCTTTCCTTCCGCAATGAAAATCCCGGCGGACAAGCATTCAACTCCATTCACAAACGAATAAATGTTTCCAAGATTCCCTCTATTCCCATACTTGCTCTTAATTCCTTTATCTCCACTCCCTACGTCAAGATCGAATCTATCAAGCTATAAAAAACCTTCATACCATACTCCTACTCAGTCCCATATTTCTGTTTCAATCTTCCGTTCTACTGTTTCAATCTTCATACCACACCCTCGCCAGTCCTATGTTTTAATACTGTTATGGTATTTAAAAATGTATATTTACTCGAAATGAATGGATTTTTTTATAACCGGAGTTGATCTGATAAAAAGAAGGGAAGAAACAAATTCGATATGTCCTATCTGAAATGCACAAAAACATCACTTGAATGTGCTCGTAGTTCGCATAGTGAGCAACAGAGAGCACAATTTCTGATATGATAATGATGAAACGTGACTGTGCTCGACAAGTGCTACCGTCTTCAGGATTTTCCTGGTATTAATTCGCGGAAATCATCACACTTACTCGTGGACAATTATCTGTGTAGCCTAAACAAATCCGTTCATTGCTCTACGTGGTCTGTATCTTTAATTAAAGTTCGTGAAAATATGTATATTTCAATATTATTATTATTATTATTATTATTATTATTATTATTATTATTATTATTATTATTATTATTGGGTGACGATGAGGGGTGAAAGGACTAGGATGATGGTAGGAGGTGGGAGGAGTTCGTCGGCTTCTGGAGCCCGCCCCCCCCTTGTGGCCGAGGGAATCCACGAAAATCCCCGTCAGGCCTTGCCTCTCCCACTACGTTTGTTATCATCGTTGCTGTGGACTGCAGTAAAGAGATGCAACTCTGCATACTCCCGACACACAGACAAATTAAAAAAAAATCAACAACAGACAAATTAAAAAAAATCAGTCCAATACGAAAAGTCCAGTACAAAAAGACACTCCAATTTGATTTTTATAGATGAAGATAGGAAAAAGGTTCCTAATTTGGACCAACTTTTTATTTTTCATTCCTATGTTCAATAAAGATTCAATTGAAACACCATATTTCAAAAACAATGTAAAATTTACGCGCTTTCGTTTTAAAATATAATACTTCAATTTCATCATTGCTTGTGAAGGGGAATGGGAAAAAAATGAAAGTGAGCAATCGGTCCAAACTAAGGTACCTGTAGCCTTATGTGTACTCATAGCCTTTTATGTTGGATCTCTAAAGAATGAGTATTATTATTGAAAATAAGATTATTATAATATCTCCAGATGATGAAATAAACTCAGATTGTTGAATGAATTGAAATAATGTTAAGTTTTTTTAGGAAAAATATAATCAATAGTTCAATATATATAATTTTCAAAACTCATTTTCATTAACAAGAAAATATTTCGAGATAATGATTTTAACGTTTTAAATTGAATGCTAGATTTAAAATATTCCAAGGTAATGAAAATACTGTGTTGCACTATGCAGGTGAAATATTAAGTACTGTACTTTTTAATCAATAAAAACCATCCAATAAGCTACGAGAAAAAACGTTAATAGCCAACATTGTTCATCTTTGCAACGTCTGCAGATACATTTCTTAATATAAAAACCTATAGTTACAGAAGTGTACGTTTACGTTGTTACAACCAGCAGTCTTTTTATGTGAAAAACTGACTGTATACTGTAAAAAAACGCAGAGTCCCGAAAGCAACAGACGTTTAAGAGTAAACTTATGTTTGATATCTCACGAGTAAATGCCCAAGGAAAAAAAAAGAGTTCTCAGCAGTAACTACAGAAAAACTAAATAACTCTTAAAGAGAAAGTATTTCGAATAGAAGCCCGGATTGCGTCATGAAGAAATTCAAAGATCATTCAGATTATTGAAAAAATTGAAACAATATTTCTACACACTTCTAAAAAATATGAAAATACAAATGGATGGAAAATACAAATGGATGGATTTTAACAGAAGAAAACTCGATTTCTCCCTTACAAAGATGGTCACATAATGGCGAAAATGTGGTTACAGATTGGAAAGATGGTTACCAAACTGTTATTTAAAGAACTGTTGAGCATGACAAGGAACATGTCGAATTATTAACAATTTAAATCGGTATTTATTTAAAATTATTTGATTCGAAATGGTAGATCAGATTACATACAAATAGTCCTGACTGATGACAGGTCAAATTAAAAACAATGCAATCATTAGTGAATGTCTGGAAAAAAGTTGAATCCGGTTACCATACTGCCACACTCTTACACTGCAACATAGAAAGGTGTGTATCTATCCACAAACCAGAGCAAAAGAAATTTGACGCAATGATTAACTTAGACGATGCGAGCATTTTTAAACAACTATGAAAATAATTAATTCCCCCAAAAAACATCTTTGGGAAAGAATGAAGAAAGCGTATTTCCTATTTTCTCTTTTGCACTCTTCATAGAAAAAAAAATTAAAATCTGGGCCATCAAGATCCAATTTTCCATAAATTGGTGCAATTGTGGAATGATTCAGATGTGTTTACTATAATATAACAGATTATACTTTTTTTTATGGTGTGATTTATTTTGCGTTGTATCATCACCAGAGACTTCACTTCACATATTTCGTTATATGTAGAATTTTCCTTATTCATTATTTAATGCTTAAATTCCTCTGATAGTTCTATCACTGTCATTACACTTGCATCATTGTTGTTAAATATCCTATGAGGAACATGAGAATCATTGATCTACCCATCATTTCCAACCATTGGCAATTCTAAGAATAATCTAATCGTCGTAAATCTGCGATATGTCATTTTTTTAAATTAATAAATTTCATGTTGTGAATAGTGCATTAAAATGTGAATAATACATATTTTGGGGATTATGCACATTATCTATCATTTATGACGTAAACTTAACCATAAAAAAAATTAATAATATTCTGCGTTCGAAGGTGTTTTTATGCAAGTTCGAGAGCAGAGCCCGATTAGCTTAGTGGCAAACCGAGGGAGTTCGTAGCAGGCGCAAGAGCGCGCGCGGTGGCTGTTGCGGGGTGAGGCAGGCCGCCGCTGTCGCTGCCCCCAAATGAATGCGTGCCTCGTTAGACGATCCCACTATTCCAAGCCCCTCGGCGATGTATGCGCGAGTGGTCGGCCCCCGCTTCGCCCCACGGGCCTTGCGTCGCAGCCACCACCGCCCCTGCCACCACTCCC